>OX439049.1:44213642-44731129 GCA_949317995.1 Acholoe squamosa
GGCCCCGAGCACAGCAAGCCCTCTGTTTGGGGCCCCCTCTACACTTTTCTTTTCCCTCTTTTTTCCCTCTTTCTCCCTTTTCCCTCTCCTATTTTCTTTTTTCCTGGTTGCCACCCCCCCCCCCCGTGGATCCGCCACTGAAAATGGACCAGATGGATTGCCCAATGAATCACTGCTAATTTACTCATGATCTTTGCAAATGTTGATCCATACTGTAATTGCCAAGTACTTATAGATTCCAATACCACGTGCTATATCCTTGGCACTTATCAGTGCTTGAATTATCTACTTCTCTCTTTTTATTGCCGAACCGCCAGTGCTTATTCAATACATCAATTTATTTGAGACTGCACTGTTCTTATGGTCAAATATAGTATACAGGGAAATCACTCTTTAATCAACAAAAAGTAGGAAATCTTCCAATTTAGGAATCCATTCAAACACACAATACAGTTAAAGGGAAAGTAGTAAAATGGCATCTCTTTTAATGGATGAATATAGGATGATATATAGATTTCAGTACTTTTCTTTCGTGGAAAAAAAATTCTCAACTCGCATTTGGGGACAACTTTTTTTTATCTAAAATGTCCCATGTGAAGGACTCAGTCCTAAGGGAAAAAAGGTTTTGAGTTTTTAGATTCAAGAAATTTCTGTTATGAATCAAGAAATGAAATCAAGGGCATACCGTGGCATAACATTATGTATCAGTGAGTGAGTAATAGTTGTCTAACGCCATTTCGACAGCTAAGGTCATATTCATGGCAAGAACTACATTACATGATTTCACAAGGGAATGTGTCAGTGCCCGCGCATATGTGCACCACACACATCCGAGGGGATAGGAAAGAGGAGAAATAGACCCTTTTAAGTGGGTTAAGGAAGCCTGACATTAAGTACCACAGATATTGTTGTTAGACAAGAGTTTGGATGGATAAACCAGGTAAATTAATGCATCATTCCACCTGTAAAGTGTTAACTTCATCAAGGCATCAAGCAGAAATTAAAGGGCTAATATTACATAGATGCATCATGCCACCCCTAAACGCCTAAAAGTACATTAATGCATCATACTTAGTCAGTGTTAGTTGCAGCCCTTGCACATTCTGTATATAGATATTACAGAAGCTATCAAATAAGGCAATTTTACAAATGCACAGGTCGAGTCAGGCAATTTCCTTGGTCAATTTTTACGATCCGCAAAGTCTGTCAAGAGGTAGACGGAACAGGCAGGGCCTGTTCCAACAAGTACACTATTGTTAGCACAGTCCATCATAACTAAAGCTCAAAGTGTCCTAGGAAACATCTTCAGAACTCAATACACGGACTGTTTTCAATCTCTGATGTAGAGCAAGATATGGTTGTTTGTGAAACACTAGCAAGCTCTGGACACCTGCAGCTAACAAAGTGCATGAGGACAACCTCCCTATCAGCGGCCACACACCTGTAGTACACGGCCTATACCTCAAGTCAGTGGTGCCTGCTGCAGGGAAGGACTCAACCTTAGCCGTCTACTGGACCAATGATTATATGAATTTAGAGGGGCAGTCCCAAACGTCCACAGTGGGATCAGACTGGATCCACTGGGCCATCGCTGCAGGCATCCACTGGAACACCCTTACAGGCATCCACTGTATCACTGCTGCAGGCATCCACCGGACCACCAATGCAGGCATCCACTGGACCACTGCTGGAGCCATCCACCGGACAACCACAGCAGGCATCCACTGGACCACTGCTGCAGCCATCCATCGGACCACCACTGCAGCCATCCACTGGAACACTGCTGGAGCCATCCATCGGACAACCACAGCAGGCATCCACTGGACCACTGCTGGAGCCATCCATCGGACCACCACTGCAGGCATCCACTGGACCACTGCTGGAGCCATCCACCGGACAACCACAGCAGGCATCCACTGGACCACTGCTGGAGCCATCCATCGGACCACCACTGCAGGCATCCACTGGAACACTGCTGGAGCCATCCATTGGACCACCACTGCAGGCATCCACTGGACCACTGCTGGAGCCATCCATTGGACCACCACTGCAGGCATCCACTGGACCACTGCTGGAGCCATCCATTGGACCACCACTGCAGGCATCCACTGGACCACTGCTGGAGCCATCCACCGGACAACCACAGCAGGCATCCACTGGACCACTGCTGTAGCCATCCATCGGACCACCAATGCAGGCATCCACTGGAACACTGCTGCAGCCATCCATCGGACCACCACTGCAGGCATCCACTGGAACACTGCTGGAGCCATCCATTGGACCACCACTGCAGGCATCCACTGGACCACTGCTGGAGCCATCCATCAGACCACCACTGCAGGCATCCACTGGACCACTGCTGGAGCCATCCATTGGACCACCACTGCAGGCATCCACTGGACCACTGCTGGAGCCATCCATCAGACCACCACTGCAGGCATCCACTGGAACACTGCTGCAGCCATCCATCGGACCACCAATGCAGGCATCCACTGGAACACTGCTGGAGCCATCCATCGGACCACCAATGCAGGCATCCACTGGACCACTGCTGGAGCCATCCACCGGACAACCACAGCAGGCATCCACTGGACCACTGCTGGAGCCATCCACCGGACAACCACAGCAGGCATCCACTGGACCACTGCTGGAGCCATCCACCGGACCACCACTGCAGGCATCCACTGGAACACCCCTGCAGGCATCCACTGGAACACCACTGCAGGCAAACCACTGCCCTTGCTTTGGATCCCCCTATTTCCAGGCCCAACAATGAGCACAGCTTGTGGATGGGCTACAAAGAAATGAGGCCGGTGTCCACACGAGGCATCCATGGCCCACTTAAATCACACACCCCTCTCAACCCTCCTATCTCACCTATGTACTTCTTTTACACTCCCTCCTATCTCTAAGCCTTAGTATGTTTTTTGTGAGTACATGGTGTAAATCTGCTAAGTCCTGCTTGCCACACACATTGAAGCAAGGTCTGTACGCCATTAGCATTCATGCTTATGCCAACCCTGGTTTCTCGTCTCCTCTGCGCATTCACTTAGTTTGTTTTTTTTTGCCTTGCAAATGTCTGCTCTCATTGTGTTCCATTTTAAGTGTCAGGGTATTATAATAATTGTATTTTACTTGATACACTAAGGAAATGCCTTGCATCATAAATGAAATATTGATATGGACGCCAACTCAATCTACAAAAAATTTGAAATTGCTAATGGCATAGGGCAGAGTACTCCGCATATAAGGTGCATCCAACATAAGACACAACCAGAGTTCAGGAGCAATTTACAAGTTGCACTTGGGGCTTTCAAAACATTTTACTACTACCGGTGATCTCATTTTCCCACCTATAAGGTGCACCCCTCAATATGCCTATCTTTCCCATGGAGACGAGACTGACAACTCTGAGGAATATTTTAATAATGATGGCAATTCACCCACCATGTATGTCTACATAGGGATATAGACAAAGCTTGGTCACCTAAACTTTTTTTTACTCAAATGAAATAAGTCAGAAATGCAAGGAACTTATTGGGGGAGTGCAGAAGAAATGCAAGTGAAGATTTTAGTTTGATATGGATGGGATATAAAAAGCTGGTCCACCCACAAAAGCTCTTAAATCATCATCACTATCACAAACATTTGGATTTCTAAACTTTAAAAGACACCACCCTTATAACTGACTCAGCCAATCCAGGTGACTCCTTCATCGGAAATTGGAAGCAGTTGCCAGAAGTAACACACATTTTGATTGGTCGGAATACCTTTGACCCCTGACGCCCCAAAGGACAGGGAAAATTCTGTTCAGCATTACTAGGGTCAAACTCTGAGCCTGTGGTTCTATAAACAATCCCATCTATTTTTACCACAACAGTATATGTGGCATGCCATATTTTTATTAAATGGTTTTAGGGAGAATACCAACAACCAAACAACCAGCAGTGATTGACTTTCCAATTTTTATTCCTCCAGAGGGAACACCTTTTTATACTAGGCTTAGACGGTACGGTAACAGTTTCGAGTCACTTGGACCCTTCGTCAGACCAAAGCCAACTGGCTGGAAAATCACAGAACATGTGCTTTTATACATGGGCAATGCATTGTGGGAAACAGCAGCAAGGCATTATGGGAATTAGCAAGGAATTATGGGTAAATTGTTTGGCAGCCATCTTGGATCTTCTGTATCAAGTTTTTTTTTTTTTAAACAGTAGAAAGTCATTAAAAAATTGATAAATTTAAGTCATTAAACACTTACATTAACAAGTTTGGAAACTAGAAGTAATAAGGTACAAACATGACAGTAACAAATACAGTACATAGTAAGTATAACAGTTTAAACATGTACTGAAAATAATATATTGGGACATTGAAAGTCATTTCTCAAGTTTATTAATGTTAAAATGGCAAATCCCAATTATAAACCTGTGTTATTTTTTACCATTAGTAACATCTGGCCTCTAACACCTTCAACTAGTATCATTCACTCAATTGGATAGGGTATATATAATTTCTTCCCTTCACCTCCACTTTTACGGGAGTTTTTGTCATTGTTTTGAGTTAATTTTATTGACATTTCGGTATCTAGCAATGTACACACCTGACTTAGCTCCATGCTGGAGGCTCTGTGTTAAAAAGGCCCTCTGCCACTCCCACTGAGTAGCACTTGTCAACTATTATAGGGTACAATCATTTCAGACTCGTGTTAACACGAGTTTTATGACCAGTTTATGATCCTTATGTCTAAACATCTAAGAACCACTCCAGTGGATGATTGCTCTATCTAACTATAACAACAGAAATCTCTCTTCTGGTAATGATATTTGATGTTCTAGTACTGCCTTCTTATAAAACTGGTAAATTAAAATGAAGCCAAAAGAAAATCACATGTGATTCAATGAATATTAAGCCTATAGGTTGACCAACAAAACACCTAAGAAAGAGGTATTTGGTAAAGGCAAACCTAACTAATGCACTATAGTGACTCGGTTAATCGTCTTTGCAATCAAACACATATTTCAATTCCGCTGCATCCCTAGTGAGACAAATGCTTATAGGAGATACAGCATTAGTATAATGACAATATTACAGATACAGCATTAGTATAATGACAATATTACAGATGTTGATACATTTCTTTTATATGTTATCCCAAAGTGAAAAGTGGTCTTCTATCTAGAACATCAGAAGTCAATTACTGAAAATACCATGGATTTAGAAGAAATGGAACAGACCTGGGAGCAACTTTCCTTACATCCAGTGAATCATGACACCACTAGTGCAGAGTATATAAAACTTGATGGTCGTGTATTTCTGTGTTTTTTATTGTACAAGGATCCAATAGACACGATGTTCAGGGGATAGGAAGTTCAAAAACCGCAGACACCATCAGCGATTTACTCACACAATAAAGGTCATAAAGATATGACATGGTCTTTGTTGGTTCAGGTTTTAATCCATAGGATGGACTCAATATCTAACTTAGTAACTTATTCCCCATATACACCCTCCAGTTTTTACCTGAAACAGATGTGACACCTATGATTCTTTTCAATTTGTATATTTTTCATAACAGGAAGACAAAACAAGAAACCCATTTAAAATACGTTGGTGTTCCCAATATTTGCCTCTTAAAATATCATTTAAAAAATTATCTTCTGGTTTTCCTATTTTTTACTTTTGATATCCTTCCTCTGTCTAGTTTGGGGATGGACATATATTACAAGAACACAGAAACATGTGTATACACAGTACTGCATGTTTTATATAGACATGGCTAAAAGGTCACCAGTTTTCATGTCTTTTTACATAAAATTGCATATAGACCGCAGCCTTGCAACCTGCATCCTTACCGTAAAACCCTGCGTATAAGCCTCAGCTTTCAGACCATTTCAAGCCTCTGGTGCGGCTTTTAGCACCTCCAGGACCACAGGATGCGGCTTATATGGGGGTTTTACTTCTATAGACTATAGGAAGGAATGGGAACCTTTTCAGACCCCTTGGATGACTTATAACAAAGCTCTGGACTCAGGGTGCGGCTTATGCACAGGGTTTTACAGTAGAAACGGGCTCAATGATTTCCTATCTCAACTCTGATGATGTATTTAGTATTTACCATCATAAATAAAGCACGAATATGAAGCCTCGCTGTATCAAAATACATTTGGCGGATTCCTCGTGCAGACACACACAATCTTGATAATAAATGGGAAACACCGGTGAGGACAGCGGGGTTCTAGCTGCCATGTTGTTATACAGGCGCTTGATCTTGTTTAGCGGATACATCATTCTGTCTTTTACCCAGGATGTTATAACCAATATCGGCGGCTGTGTCTGGTTCCACTGCACCTTGCAGGTTTACAGCAGATAGGCATGGGTATAGTGCTATGATGCGTCAGTTTACGTATACAGCCATCTTGTCCCTAGGTACCACACTGTTGTTCCTGCAGCCTTTAAACTCATTCGCATGTGACGATAATTCAAGTTGCGGAGTTTGGGGATATTGGTGGAAAAATACTATGTCAACTCTTTATTTCAAACTTCTCACATTGGTGTGATAATGGAGTAGTTGACCCGCTACAACCCTATAGGGAGATACAACATATGCTATAAGCAGAATGTATAGGGTACCATCTGACCAGTGGTTAAACCATGTGTCTAATGCATAGTGTGCGTGTGGGGAGGGGAATGTTAGCTATAGGGAGTTGGATACAGGATGTAGGATAGGATATCACCTGCAGTAATGTTCTAAATTAGAATAGTTACTACTACAAAACCCTGCGTATAAGTCGCGCCTTGTGGACCATTTCAGAGGGCCCCTATGGCTTATAGCTTCATTCAGAACTCAGGCTAGGGCTTATAGGTGAGAATCTAATATTATAAAACAGTACGATGGTAAATTTGGAATCTTTAAGCATCAGGTGCGCCTCTTAACCTTTCAGAGATGCCAACAGTCCAGGAATGTCCGGGACAGTCCCGGTAATTGGCTCTTTTTTTAGAGTCCCGCCCGGAAGGGTGTGTGTCCCGAAAAGAGCAGATCAAGAGCTTCAAAATGATATATTATATGTTTAATTCCATCCAGTGGTTATTTTTTTATCAAGGTGTAAAGGAGACATAGTGTGAAATCCAATTGTCTAAAATATATAAAAGTTTCTCAAAATTTTCTAACATGAGCCAATCCCGTGAGTGAGTGAGTGGGTAATAGATGTTTAACGCCATTTCGACATCTAAGGTCATATTCATGGCGAGAACTACATTACACAATTTCACAGAGGAATGTGTCAGTGCCTGCGCATATGTGCACCACAAGCATCCTGAGGGGATAGAAAAGAAGAGATATAGACCCTTTTAAGTGGGCTAGGGAAGCCTGGAGCCAATCCAGAAAAAAAAAAAAAGCACTGTCATATCATACATATAGATAAGGCTTGGCTAAGGCCTATTAGATTATACCTTAAACCCATACTGGATGAGCCTTATAGGTTGAGTTTGAGTGGTATAGGCCATGGTATAATAGGAATGGGTCAGGGATGTAGGGTACAATTACATTAAGGATAATCTACTAAAAAATCATCCCCAATGTGCACCAGTGATCACATAGGCATCTAGGCATTCAGTGTACCTAATGTGTGGGATACCATGTGGGGTTCCCGAGATAATTTTTTATCAGATTTACTTAGGGTGCATCAAAATACTTTAAACAATAAGTTGACATTATTGTTGTTTTTTTTTGTTGTTTTTTTTTAGGGCAGGCTCCAAATCACTTTCAAATGAAACTTGTACTAGATTCACCCCCAATGAAACAAATTCCTTAGACGTTTAGACTACAGTGTTTGACATCTATATTTTAAAATTTTTCTTGAGGGACTGGTCCAGCCCTCAAATCCTCACAAAGGGCAAAGCATTATCACATAAGATTTGCATCCCCTTCCTGGAAACCTGAAATTTTCTAGGGGACATGCCCCCAAGCCTCTCTCAAACACTATTCAATCAAAATTTAATAAGATTTTCATTCCCTGTTCTCATGATCATGGGTTTACTACTGATGGTACACCAAAATGTTTACTGAATTGGGGTCTAGAAATGCATCAGGATGCACCATTTGATGTCTTAGTCTAAATTTTTGCGACATCACGGTGCTGCCCTTGCGACTTCGTGCCGATAGACCCCAGAGTTGGACCCCCCACCCTACTTTACAAAATCCTGGATCCGCCCCTGCAACTCTGTCCCTGAAGCCAATGATCAAATGTTGGCATCTCTGACCTTTTCCAGTTTGGGGTGTAGATGAAACTGCTCTCAGGAGACGGTTGAGAACAGTAACATGTCCTGCAACCTCAACACTACCTCATCAAATGAGACTGTAAGTCTGTTGCTAGTCTGGCTCACTACGTTGTTATGTAAATTTCATTACCTGGTCACTGTGCAGAAGGTACTAGACCCCAGGGTCGCCACAATCTTTTTGTGTTCTAAATAAGGTTATTTTAGAATGAAAATGGAGTCTTGGCTATAGCATAATCAGATTCTCCAGAAAGTTACTCTAGACTTTTTTCTCTTAATTTTTTTTCACTTCTGGTCATATCTCCTTAAATATCATATTTAGAGCATTTGTGAGTATTACCCTTAATGTTACGATTTTCCCTGCTTCGTCGCTTATGATGTCAACTGGGAAACAAATGAACTACTATGCTTGATAGCTCAGAGGTCTTCTGCTGTGGAGAATGAGCAAGCTATGAAGATCAGGGATGAAAGTCACAGAGCACGAAAATCTCTGAAATGGTCCAATATCCACCCTAAAACCTGGGTTTATATATGAATGTATAGGGCCTTGGAACTTCAAAATCCCTGAAATCAGGGAAATCCCTGAAGACTTTCATCCCTGGAAGATTTCCAAAGAGCCTACCCAGAAGACAGTACCCACCATACCACTGAAAGAAGCTGTTAGTGACAATACAAAGACCATACTGACTGATGTCCTGAAAGTAATGGAAGATGTAGGAAGAAAAGATGATTTCATGTCTGTGTTACAAAGCATTGTGGATGGGAGATTGGATCCAAGCAATATAACACTGCAATTTATGATGGAGATTGGGAAATTCCTATCAGCTTAGAAGACCATTGGTGTGCGATACAACCAACTGAGTAAAGACTTCAGAGGGAGATTATAGGTGGTTGCCTTGTTGTGTAATCCTAAAACCATGTAGATTTCACTAAAAGATTTTTTTTTGTTTGTTTAGTTTACGTCCAAGGGCCATCAAGGAACTTAGACATTTAAGGTTTCTTGGACATTAAGTCCTTTCTTTTCTGTTTGGACAGGTATTTATATGCTGCTTGCCCGACACAGCAGTGACTGTATCTATGAATGACCGTATCTATGAGATGAATGACCGAATCTATGAGGAGGGTTGAGGGGGAAAACTGCTACCGGGGCTTCATTCCCCTACTCTTCTCGAAGGATAGCAAGTGTTCTTTTATTTGCCTGATCCTATAGGCAGGGCCAGACAAACCACGGCCTTTGATCACTCAGACGTAGTTCACTGAGGGGGAATCTCATGGCAAAAGACAAGCATGTAAGCCTGGGCGGAGTAAGTGTGCATGTTAACCCTTTAACAGCCGCTGATGCATTAATTTATCATGCCCATTGGTCAGCATGATGCATGAGGCGAGACTGTGCTTACCAGCACTTCATTGGAGCATCATGCCGACCCTCCAGGAGCTTATGTATCAACTCTGTAGGTCATCATGATGCTCCAATGAAGTGCTGGTGTCTTGCCAGCACTTCATTGGGGCATCATGACGACCGCTGGGCATGATGTACTCCTTCAGCAGTGGCTTTTAAAGATTTAAAGTTCCCAAACTGTCCACAGTGTCCCACCAGCAGTATCTAGCAATGAATCTTTAATTACCCTAGTATATAAAATACCATCAGAACACTTTGTAGTTACCCTAGTACCAGGCATGTAGTCCATGTGCTGAAATGCTTTTCATGTTAAGCCATTTCTGGTGTGATTTTGCTGTTCTTACCAGCAGATATCATTCAAATGATATCAATCTCATGAATACACAACAGATGTATGCCATAAGCCATTTATTGAATTGGTATACGGGTACTGGTGTGTGCTTATAAGGGGATGTGTGCTAATTACGCCAACCGCAATGGTATACCGATTCTCTTATTACAGTTATATAAGGAGATGGAATGACCAAGTCTCTGGGCATCACAATACATTCCTTATTTTCCTTGTAACACTGTCTAACCAGCTCTTTCTCCCAGCTTCAACCCATTCTGAAGGTATCCTATTCTCATCTCTTCTATTTTAATCCATGTACTTTTATTCTTATTGATGACAAAAATGTGCCAGTTTCCATGGCAACCTCGCCATCTTTCCTCCATGTATCAGTCACTGGGATCTCCCATGTGGCTGCCGTGGATGGCATTAGTAGCAGACACTTGTCTGCCCCCCCTACCCCCCTCCACCTCCAGTTCTCATACCTGCACCCCCCCCCAACATAACACTTTGATCACGTAGTGCTTGGAGAGGTAGGGTGGGATGGGGGTGGAGGAAAGGGTAGGGGGTAGTGGGAGGAAGGGATGTCCTCTTGCAGTGCTTAAGCCATTATTCATAAGACCTCTTTCTACTTTTTTACCCTCAGACATCTCCCCCCACCTCGCCTACCACTCCCCCCGCTCCTCCACTACCCCTATCAAACCCTTCATGTTGAGCACCTTCCTCTTGTGTTCTCACCAAACACTGGCCGCCCCCGCACCTTGCTGCTACTGTCTATAGACTACCACCTGCCTCCAGGTGCTACTCTTACTGTTCATGTATATAGGGATTACAGCATTACCCTCTGTATGCTGCCATCTTGTCCCCCCTGTCTATAGTCTTATTCTACCACCTGCCTCCAGGTGCTACTCTTACTGTTCATGTATATAGGGATTAGAGCATTACCCCCTGTACGCCGCCATCTTGCCCCCCCCCCCCGGCTATAGTCTTATTTTACCACCTGCCTCCAGGTGCTACTCTCATTGTTCATGTATATAGGGATTAGAGCATTACCCTCTGTACGCCGCCATCTTGTTCCCCCCCCCCCCGGCTATAGTCTTATTCTACCACCTGCCTCCAGGTGCTACTCTTACTGTTCATGTATATAGGGATTAGAGCATTACCCTCTGTATGCCACCATCACATGTCCCAGTTCATGCCACTGGTTCCAGCAGTCAACCTGTTGTGTCCCTATTGATCATGTACATCCATATGGCATGCACTAAGGACTGTGAGATAACTTGGGTATGTCTTGATATCCACTTAGTCCCTGGCTATCCCTCTACACTCCACACCTTCTGTAGACAGATCTAAGATCCTTCAGTTATGTTCACCTGGATAACTTACATCGTGCCCTAACCAAATGTAGAGCAACTCAGAGCCGAGTGGGGGCTTCTGAGCGCAGTTTTGACATAAAAATACAACAGTTCAATGTTACATCGTAGTTAAGAGTAACAACTGTTTTACTGGGAGGATGTGTCTTTTGCATATTAGCCCTGCTATGCTAGGGAAGATTGGAAGTGACTGTTTTGCAGGAGGGGGGAACAAACAGTTGACAGCATATTTTTGTTTGTTTGTTTAGTTTTACGTCCGGGGGCCATAAAGGAACTCAGACATTCAGAATATTCTTAAAATGTCTCACATTGTGGCTGAATCGTTACAAGCTATTCCCGGACCAAAATGCAGTAGAAAGTCAGTATTTAAACAGTAGAAAAACAGTGAGGTGTGACAGTAGTCATTCAGTGTGAAAGCAGCATCAGAAACAGTACCATATTAGCATCTACTGGCATTCGACTGCTCAGCACACAGAACATGGCAGTGGTGGTTCAGTAGCAGAACAGTAGTATTAACAGCATGCAAGCAGTATTGAATCAGTTGTCCCAATTATGTAAATTAGATGGCAGCATTTGAACAGTATCCACTTATTTAATGCTGCATGACCATATATGGGGTTGGGGCAGTGTTCAATCAGCACTACTGCATGGCTGCTGCTATAGCAGTAGTTGAGCAGTAGATCATACTGAAAACTACTGCTGGGGGCAGGTAGAAGCATAAAAGAAGCAGCCGCTGTTCTAGTACTGGCACTACCAATGCCTCTCTAGGTGGTCCTTGCTGGATTTGAACTTGGGATCTTCTGATTACTCTACCAACGCATTAGCCCCCTGAGCCACTGCCCCATCAGCTATGTGGAGCGGTTACTACTTCCTAGTAGTGCATGCAAATCATGTAGGAGGGGGCTAGGGCAGTATTGATTCAGTAGTATTGGGTAACTCTTACCATAGGGAAAGAGTAAGAGTAGACATATCTATAGAGTGCTGCTATAGTATAATGCCTTTCGGTTTACTGATGTTAAGGTGATGAGACAAGCACTTTGTAATTATCAATGATACATGGATACTATGAAAAAAATATATGTCATGATGGGGACCAAAAGAATACTTGATGATTCAGTATATTTGTACCCTATATAAAGTCAGTGAGTAATTCCTCACTTTCATACACCCCAACATCCATGTATATCCATTACTGGCACTGAATAAGATATTCATATGCAAAGGGGTGAAGTATGCTTGTCTCCACAAACACTGGATAGTTTCATTATTACATTACTGAATCTTTTGATTGCTGTTCACAACCATACGGACATTCACACTATGGACTGTCTTAGAAGCATCAGGTAAATAATCCGTGAATGGACAGAGTCATACCAGTAGATGGTCAGTATAGACTACTGCATCTATGCTGCTGCACAGAGTGTATAATTTCTGGAATCTATTAACATTCAGTTGAGAGTCAGTAGACTACTGATTCTAGCCTGAAATGCAGTGCATATTCAGTTGATAGTCAGTACACTACTGAGTCTAGACTGAAAATGCAGTGTAGAGTCAGCTGTTTCGGAAGTATTTCAGCAGTACCTACTGCAATAAGCAGTTGTTGATCAGCATATTTTCAGTAGCCACTGATAGGAGAAGTAGATACTGCCTTCTGGTCCGGGTTACCCTCTACAGCCACCCAACCTTACCCTTTACCCCCTAAAAGGCATGGAGCATTAATAAATCAAATGCTAATCATCTTTTTTTTATATCAAGGACAAGGATTGACAGTGGGAATAAGGAACCTCATTCAAAAGCCCCATAGGTGTCAGGGAAATGGTTCTTAAACCCATTAAGGGCGAGCTATGAGAGTACTTTTTATGGCTGGGGGACTGGCTTTGAGCAGTACATGTACAAGGGGGTGGGAGGTTGCAAGGTACAATACACTGTTGATGTTTTTTTATATAATTTCTAACAATTTTTCAATATCCTTATCACTAAACTTTCTAGATTCGAATTCCTCAGCCCCTCAATAGGTAAATAATATCCCCAGACCAAAAATAGCAGTCTAACTCAAATTTCAAAACATGGCTGCCATATCAATATATACTTATATCTATGTCAATTTTACTTGACATCAGCCCCTACATGGTGTTGAGAATACTCAACATCCGTCCCTACATGGATGTTGAGTATTCTCAACATCAGCCCTTAATGTGTTAATTGTCTAGTTTGGATGCTACAAAATTTGTTCATAACAATTTTTTTTTGCCTGTGCAAACCAGTGTGTTATAACCAAATTTCACTGTTTAGTGGTAAACACACACTGTAGTATGTCGTAGGCTGGGTTAATGCTAGGGATTGCAGTCTATTAGTCAATTGGGTGATTTTGTTTATATTTTGTTTAGCCAAATTAAAAACCTATTAGCCAAACATTGCTTTATATGTAAAACCTGCCTAAGAAGCCGACCAAATTTTGGGATATTAAGCCAAAGTTGGCTTCCAGCATTTCTTTAAGTTTTAATCAAGTGAATTACCAGTAGTCATATGTGTCCCTTCCGGCTTCTAAATTGTATTTTATCCATAAGAGGGCTTGGGGGGCACCTTCTAGGCGGGTTTTGACAAAGGGAATTCTGAAAACCCTTTGACGATTACAATTATCGGATAACTACATACTTTAGTTCGACATTATAACTCATTTTCACGTGGACATTAGAGGCTTAAAATGTAATTTGTTACACACATATAAAAGTGGTTTGAAAATTCATGAGTTATCCTTTGACATTACTTAGTTTAAGAGCTAGAATGGGGGACAAAACTCGCCCATAATTCACAAAGTTGGGGGTTGACTTATAGGCTGGTGTTGCTTTTGTTGTATAAGTCTATTTGAAATTGAAAGGTGGGGGTCGACTTACAAGTGAGGTTTTATGGTAAGGCAGGCTTTTCTATTTCTAATGTCTCAACAAGTTGAGAATATATTCCCACAGCTACATGTTCAGAACACTTTTATAGTTACAATTAGCCAATTTGGCGAATTCTGAGGGTTAGGCATTAGCCAATTTGAGCTTGGATTCGCCATTGGCGATTTGGCGAGTGGCTAGCATTATCCCTGCTAGGTATAATGTGGGGGGGGGGCTCCAAGTAAGGTATGTGGCAGTGGGGACTGGGATTCCACTGCCACATATCTGTGCTCCAATGATCAAAAGTATCAAATGAACATCTTCCCCTTTTTTTTTTTATACATACGTAGGGGCTCCATACAGCAAAATCTTATGTCGCATGTCAGAGAAACATATGTAACATGAACAAGTTCCAAGGATGTAGAGCAAGGTCTAAAACCTCAAGTGGCTGTACATCCAAAAAGTTTTTTCCCACCACCACTTCATCAGTGTCCCAGCATCGCTGCATCAATGTCCCAGCATCGCTGCATCAATGTCCCAGCACCGCTGCATCCATGTCCCACCATTGCTGCATCTATGTCCCATCATTGAGCATCCTTGTCTCACCATCCCTGCATCCATGGCCCACCATTGCTGCATCCGTGTCCTACCACTGCTTCATCTGTGTCCCACAATCGCTGCATCCCTATCCCACCACTGCTGCATCTGTGTCCAACCATCATTGCATCCCTACATTGCTGTATCTGTGTCCCACCATTGCTGCCTCAGTGTCCCACCAGCACTGCATCCGTATCCCACCAGCGCTGCATCAGTGTCCAACCATTGCTGCATCTGTGTGAAACCATTGCTGTATCCATGTCCCACCATTGCTGCATCAGCTAGGCTCTCGCTAGCCATTCGCCAGATCGCCAGTGGCGAATCAAACTACAATTTGGCTAACCATTTTCCCATTGGATTCGCCAGACTGGCTAATCCTTCTCCCGATTCACAACTGGGAATATGATATAGGGAGTGTAGCATACCGTTGGAAAGCTTATAACATGACAAAACCAGTCATACGCATCCCCTCTTCATACAAATGAATATGACATTTCTGTGATTTTTCTCTTTAAAAATCTTGATAAAACATTTTCTGATTTATGATTAAATTGCTTAATATCTGTTTAGGGCTATACACAAATCTAGCCTATCACAATTCCTCTATGATGGTTCAGCTCCATTAATGCCTAGCCTTATATTAAATCCATATCTATGTGGAGCTCTATCACTGAACTGAGCTGCATGTAAACCCCCATTCAAAAGTGGAGTGGAATATTCAAAAAGGTCTGATCATATTAAAATATCACTGCCTTTGTAAATACTCTGTGGTACATGTACCTAGAAATTATGTGTTCTAATATTATATGAAGGTTGATCAGTTCAATCTGGCTAATTGATTTCATATCTGGCTAATCAAAAATGAGGCAAATTCGCCAGACTGGCTAACAGAAAATTTGTACTAGTGCTAGCCTAGATCAGTGTCCCACCGGCGCTGCATCCATGTCCCACCATTGCTGCATCCAACTGCAACCATCACTGCATCCATGTGTCCCACCACTGCTGCATTTGTGTCCAACCATCATTGCATCTGTGTCCCACCATTGCTGCATCAGTGTCCCACCATTGCTGCATCAGTGTCCAACCATTGTTGCATCAATGTCTCACCATTGCTGCATCTATGTCCAACCGTTGCTACATCTGTTTTAGTGCACCACGAAGAACCACCTTCTAAGTACACATTGGGACCCCCCCCCCCTGCCCCAAAAGCATACAGGGGATAGGTTGAGATGGTGAGGCATGAAGAATGTATACATACATGTATTTGAGTACTTTTCTTTTGAATATTTCAATGAGGAAAAGAGAGTATAGTCTATAAGGTAGCCCCCCCCCAGAAAATCATAATGAAACCTAATAATATTATGCTCCTATAAAACAACCCCAAAAATGGCTGTAAATATCCCTAAATTTGACCTCTAAAGTACCCCCCTGCATACATAATGCATATGCCAAAATGGCCCTAGACTCCCCACCTCCCCCTGCATGTGCCTGGGTGGTGGTGGGGAGGGAGGTGAACATGGTAGGGAAGTTAGGAAATTATGAAAATAGACCTAATCGAAGTGGTCAGGTGCAAAGGGGAGAGTCTGAGAAGTCTATTGCACCAATCTGCATAATGATGTTAACTCTGCCATATCAAATGCTAGTGCCTAGAACGCCTTCACATTTATCTCCAAACTTATCAATTTGAGATCCATGACTCCTCAAAGGTTTCTATGGTAGAAAGGTGCAGAAAACATTTACATGTTCTGTTTGTCAAGTTTACTCATTTGCATCATTTTATTTATGGAATACCCCCCATGAACCAGCCAACAGTAGAGTAAAATGAAATATTTTGATTCCAAGAGCAAACCAAGGGATATTTCCATTATCATGTATGATTGTCCCAATGACTTGAAGACAGGTAGGTTCTTCTGGAAATAACTTCAAAATAACCCTCCCAGTGTACATGCACTCCCATTGTGGTGGCCACAGACAGTCTACTTGTTATGTTTGAGTACTTGGGACCGGGCAGGCAGTGTGCTGGACCCCCTAGTCATGATGGTGGAGCCAGGCTGTCTGCTGTTGATATGATATAATTAGCGAACTGTGGCTGGTGGGAGGGGGAGGGGGTAGGGTGAGGGCAAACATTCTGGTCCACAAGGGAAAAGTGTGTTGGGTGGGTGGGGGGACCCTTATTGCACCTGTTACTAAAAGTTGTATACTTTGCTATACATAGGTCTAGTACACACCCGGGGGGGGGGGGCACTCATGGAATTATGGATACCATAATTATCATGCGTACACAAACTAGCGGGGAAGGGGGTACCTTTCAGGGATGAAAGTCACAGAGGACGATAATCCCTGAAATGGTCCAATATTGGCCCAAACCATGAAATCAGGGAAATCCCTGAAGACTTTCATCCCTGACCTTTTGGGACCCATGAGCGGACCCGCCCGGACCCGTTAAAAGAGGTCCTTTTGGGCCGAATTTAAGCTAAAAGGGGAATCTTTTTACAGGGCTTTCGAATGGCGAAAAAAATTTTCAAATATTCCAACTAGAAGGATTATGGTGTACCTATCTATCCCTAACTAAAAATAACCATGGTAAGTTCATGCCTAACATCTTCCCCTCACATTCATCTATGTTTTATGGCCCGATGGCTACTATATACATTTATTCCCAAGCGATTATGAAGACATACCTCTCAGAACAGGGCATTTTGGGTGATACCAGTAACACGCAGCTCTGCATTAACAAGGGCTGTGTACACACATGGTTACTATAGCGAGTGCCCCCCCCCCCCGGGCCACACACTCTGAGAGTGAGTTAGGGGACGCTCTTGGTGAGCTTCAGTAAATAGGTCTTGTGTTATGTATGTATTTGACCCTTCTAAAACCACCTTTTCCATACAAGTTTTGAAAAAGATGAAAACGAAATAGGAAGGACATCTATGTCAAGAATCAGGTGACAGAAAGAGTGGAAAGATAATTTAACTTGACATATCTTTTTTCTGAGCAGAAGTGATCTTCCAATTTCAGACACTGCTACCCACCCCAACCACCAACACCAAGAAGAATGTGCCTTCTATCTATAGATATATCTATAAATAGAAAAGGCACATCTTAATAAAACAGTACTAAACCAACAATACACGATCCCCAGTCATAGCTTATAGCCTTTTCCAAAGTGCTAAGTGCCGCCTATACCCAGGTGCGGCTTATACTTGGTATATTACAGTATAGGTTACTAACCCATTGAGGGCTAGCATCAACTATAGTTGACACCTGGTAGGCATAGCAGCGACTATAGTTGACGCCATGCTAGGCCAAGCATTGACTATAGTCAACACCCACTATATAGGATTTGTATAGGAATTGAAAACAGATTTATACTCTAGGAACTACACTTTTTGCAGAGGCCGTCCCCATGGCCACAACGACCATTTTTGCTCTGCTTTAAAGGGTTAACGTGTCGCCGATGTCAAGTTTTTACCTTTCCAATATATTTCTCAAGCACCATCATGTATATGCACAAATGCATAGTTCTACAGACAATGTATTATTAATACCCACTTTCAAACACACAAATAATCAGTTCTACACATAGCAGAGACTGTATTATTAATACCCACAGGTCAAACGCACAAATACTCAGTTCTACAAATAGCAGAGAATGTATTATCAATACCAACATGAAAAAAAGTGTGCAGGGGGGTAAAAAATTTGAGGACGTCATGCATCCCACCACCCGTGGCTGGACCACCACCCCATGTAGTGTTCAAATCCACATGGGAGTTCTGAGTCTTGGCAGTAGGGGGCGCCTCGTAAACCACTGTAATGTGACTAGGACTATCAGCATACCACCAAGGTGCCCAGGGTTGTACAACCCCCCCCCCCCACCTGGCACTCACGGCCTCAATCTTTATACCCCACGGGTGTGTATGCTGGGGGGGGGGGGAAGGGGGGAGGCTGCCCAAAATAAGTCGCATGTCTTTGTTAAATTCAAATATTTTATCCGTTTTCTGTACTTTGAAAAAAAAATGTGTATAACGGCACTTAGGGGGGGGGGAGATGCACTCTAAAAAGTCATTTTCGAGTAACTTTAAAAAGTTATTTTCGACTAATGCAGTGAAGAATCAAAGCCAAGGGAATTTTGCTGTTCCAGATTCTCAGAAGTATATTTTCTTCTGTTTATCTATTTTTTTTGTTGGTGTTGGAACTAATTATGTGGCCCCCAAGGCCAATGGGTAAAAAACGACATGACGACATTTGGCCATTTTAAGGTGACATTTCGACATTGCATCCTTTTTAAAGTGACATGTGACATGTCCATTTCCTAAAAAGTGACCTGAAGCCCTCTGAGTCCTTAAATTTTGAGACATGGCTTTATTTTTAGACATGTCATTTCCCCTAAAAAAAAGTGACATGTGACCTGAAGCCTTGAATTTTGGCGACCTTGTGACATCAGGGGGGGACCCCTTGGGGGCCCCAATTATAAGCTTCATACATCTTATCTATTTTATGAAGCCAATGCCTTCAACTGATCAACCTATTACGCACACATTCCAAGCTCTACTTTACGACATTAGCAGAACTGTTTTACGATATAGGCAGTGTTTGCACTTCAAAGCAATGCCTGTGGACTATTACGATACCCGCACAGTATAAAGCATACCTAATGATTTGCATGTGATTCCACCCTGATACAAGAGCTATGGCAGGTATGTGATCCATTAAATACACCACTAAACAAATATTGTATCTATGGCATTTGTTCCCTTGGACAATGACTGCTTGCCTTTTTTTCATGAGTAATCCAGACACTAAGGGTCAAAGGGTACCCGGTAATAAGCATTCAGTTTTGGGGCATTTCATGACTTTCATATGCAGCATATTAGGGAACGTTCAACAGTTATGTCACTGTTATTTAGGCATTTTTCAGGACCTTCCCATCCCCTTGTCACTGATTTTGTATGGAACATATATAGGAACCCAAAGACCCCCCACCCCTACATACAGGATATGGTCCCTGTGGGTATAGTGGAGGGACGGAACACCCATAGGCCTTCAGTGTACCCCACCCCCTAAGCAGTGACGTAATTGTTGAACCTTCCTTATAACAGTACATAATCTAGTACTGACTTAGTGACTAGACAGCAAATAAAGATAGAGGAAAGAAATGTAACAAAGTACCGTAATCTCCCGCGTATAAGACGCGCTGCGCGTATAAGACGCACCCCAAACTTAGCACATGCATTTTCGTGTATAAGACGCACATTTTAATGCTGATATTTGTAAGATAAATACATTTCTATAGTAAAAGTACCCCTCGTATAAGACGCACCCCAAACTTGAAAAAATCCTTTAAGACTCCCCAGCAATTTGTTTGGCGTAGAGGACGCATCTTATACGCGGGAGTTTACGGTAGTACTTGTATTGGGGAACATAGTTAGACTGCTCTACCTTGGAAAACATACCATCAATTATATGACTACTCCTCCCTTACAGCATGCCTGTCTCATACACCTACTGACTTTTAACTAATTCTAAACCATTCCACTTGCAAGTACATGTAACAATTGAGTAAATACTCCTCCCTTACAGCATGCCTGTCTGAGCTATATATAGCTACAGCATTACACTGTATAATTATAATAACATGAAATATATCACCACCAATTAAATGGACACAATGGTACGGGCACTGGTGTTGTACCAATGGCAACAACTTATGTCTGGGTTGAGGAGAGGTAACTTTGAGTGTCTGTTTTGAACAAACTAAGTCGTTCACAGTCAATGTACTGAGTCTAGGTGTTACTCTGGTGTCTTAACTCTAGAACCTACCCTGTTATTGGAGAATAAAAAGTCTGTTTAAGTTGCATCAAGCATATTTGTAATCTGAAATATTTGAACTTGCCACCATTAGGCCACACCAAATAAAAAAACTGGTCTATGGATTTTCATTTTGAGAATATGGTGCGGGAGGGCGAAATTTTTATTTTTATTTTCTAGAAATTAATTATTGTCTATGGATTCTGAACATCATAAATATAGAGAGGGCGATTTTTTTTTTTGATTTTTTTTTGCCATTGCATATTTATGCCTATCCAATGAGGGGTCTGCCATTCCTGTACCTTTATTATTAATCATATATTTATTGCTTGATCAAAAAAAAACATTAAAAAAAATGAAAATCCCTGCAAATGAGGCGGGCGGGATCCATAGACATGTTATTTTTCAAATAAAAATAAAATTTTAATTTCTGAAAAACAGGGGCGGGAAATCCATAGACCAATCTTTTAATTTGGTGTGGCCTTACAGAAAATGTCAATAAATGCCTGGGGTACTACCTGGTGGATTGGTTCTGAACTAGAAATTGATGGTGAGGCCCTCTGGTGTGGTTCATTTATTTCTGCACCCCAGACCTTTCAAACCAAATAGCTACGCCTACAACTTATAAGGCGCACCCAAGCTTGAAAATTGAAGATTTTATGCTATTCTATTTTAAATGCTCCCCTAAAATGAATGTAGTCTTTTAATAAAGGTTTGCATAATACACAGGGAAACTGGGAGGAGTGCTGGCTCCCTCTGGTAGGAATTTAAGAATGAAGCTGTGGGGACACCTAGGGATGGGATGTGACAGGCTGACATGAGGGCTAATGGCAGGAGGGTTTTGGTATTCATACAGGGATTAAATCAGAATATACAATATATCCACCTCTTGCCACACTGACAGTAAGTAACAAAAGCACATAAACGATAGCCTAGGTCTACAAAGGGAACCACCTATACTAAGACTAAATGGTCATATAACTGCTGTTTTTGCCTAGGGAAAAGGATACACCATTACTAAACTAAAACCTCGAGGATGTCCATATTAACAGCCTTCAAAAGCACATTTCAATTGGAAATTTCCATAAACCTATAACTTTCTCTTACAGAACCATTCAATGACATCACATATATGGAGAAAAATATAACAAAAAGAACAAAAAATGAGAACTCTGAGCTGTAGAGAAAAAGCGGACATGATTTAACTATAGAAGTAAATGGGAAAACCATGGCGATAAAGGGTGCAAGGAGAAAAATTTTAGGCAAATTTGCCCAAAAACCCATGAAAATATTCGTCTATAATTGTAATTCTCTGCATGCACTTAGATATAACACCATAGCACACTATAGCAAACAAATTGAACTAAAATATTACATAATGACTTAGATAAAGCAGGAAACCCAAAAGTCGAGGACCTGCAATTACAAAATTGCTTGTGCTACAATACTACAACTCCATGGCAAACTACCCATACACACTCACAGAATTAAGATATGTCTAAACATGAGGTCAGCACTTGTTGATGAAAATACACATCTACAGCTGATGCAATGTCTCACACCACCCAACCTGTTATCTATTAGACTATTTAATTTCACAATAGACTAAAAACCAATCTTCTAACCATAGGTTTTTGCTATTATTCTTGGTTTCTACTTATTTATCTACTTCCTAATGCCACACAAACTTGTAGTTAAAAAACTTCATTAGTTTTAGAGACCATTTTACTATGGAAGTATATGGGAAAAACACAAACCTCCACTTTTCCTAGCCACTACCCAAAATTGAGCCACAGGACACTCAAAAACAAACAATATAATTAGACAACACTTCTGTACACTTCATTAAACTTTAATTAACTTCTATCGAACAGTTTTATCACAAATGCCATCAGAGAGATTACTCCTTTTTCTTGCCAACCCCCTCTCATAAAATAAGTGACTGACATTATATGCTATTTATAGCTGCAACGTTACACTGACGGTCCCCAATAATAACTTTATTTATACATTTGTCATGGTTCCCATGGTTTTGAAAAGAAATATTGCCTTTGTTGGAAATAATATTTGAATGACCTAGGAGAGACTTGTCTCAGGAAAGTATTAAGCAGCAAGGTATAGATTAGTCTTGTAATATGACCATTTACCACAAGGGGGTATGGGTCATGGTAATAGCAACTGTCTGTGAGCTCCAGTTGGCTAGCTATAAATATCTCAAAATATTCTCATTGGCTGCAGCTGAAGGTAATGACCTAGGTCATGATCTATTTAGCTGGTACTGTTCTGACCATAGTTAGTCAGGTCCAGCAAAATCCCACTTCCGGAGGGGTTTCCATCCAGAAGTGATGTCATTCAATCCATCATGGTGCTGCTGTTACCTAAACCTACACTACCAGTAGCAAGCCTGTGCCGCCTGAGTAGCGTGGGGCGGGACTAGACTAGGTATAGATCTGGAGAAAGGTTCATTGTTACCTGCTGCCTGGCCTGTAGGCCCTATTCACTGCTACTACCGGGGACTCGAACTGATATCCATATATGGGCAGGAGTCTCCACCTGGCGTCACATTGTGACATTATACAACTAAGGCAAGGGGTATTGTGGCAGCGAGGTCTATTAGACCAAGGAATAGGATGTCTATGATCTAACAGACCTCGTTTCATATGGGCATTTATCTCTACGATTCTTGAGTATCTTCAGTGATTACAAAAAAAAAAAGAAAAGGAAAGGCCAAGTCGTTTTTTCTCCTTTGATGACTTTTCAAGTCAAATACCGTAGGTTAAGTCTACACTATAATATGTAAGACAGTATACATAGGGAAACCCTGCATGTAAGTGGTGTCTCAGATATGAAGTTCTATTCTTGTGTTCAGGTCAGTCCCAATTTGCCACTTTTGATTTTTTTTTTAATACCGTCCCGCATCACTTAAATATGAAGTATGGGCCTAACGTATAAGCCGTATCTACATCCTTGGAAGTTCCTTTAAGTGACAAGTGGGGTCTGACTCGTATATGGGACTTAGAGACAAGGTTTTATTAATTTAACTTGATAGGAGTACTCACTTTTCCTTGAAGTCCTTGAGGACACGGTTAGAGTAGAATTGTCCTGCATCAGCCATCTCCTTAATGTGGGGAGCTGGGGTTGGCGACTGGACACAAAAGAAAAAGATTTAATGTGTGAAATACATCACATATGGCTCAGGGTTTGGCACACATGAGTTGAAGCATTGAACAAAATGAATAGATGCTGGAATGTGCTACATAATTGCAGACAAATTTGCTTGGGAACTAGTTATTTGCCCTTAAAAGATAGTCATTTAGGCCTATAGTATCGCAAATTTGGTGTATTAGACTCCAAACATTGTTATATTCAGTTCAGATAGAGGAACATTGTAGTATTTGGTCGGGAAATACTTATTTGTCCTTCAAAGATCGTTATATAGGCCTACAGTATCACTAAGGTAATGTGATAGCTTTAAAAGTTTGTGTAAGTCTCTTAAGGGCTGCATTCTAGTATCTAACTTTTTTCAATTGTAGTCAAAAGTGAAATCTGAGTATTGCAAAATGTTTGTCATCGCAAGCTACCCCAAAATGATAGGTCACACGATGTGAAAACTCCTATTATTAAGAGAGAAGGGTTTTGTCATTTCAAATGACCATCCATCCAATTTTTTGCCAGTCCAGGTGTGTGGGTCCAGCCCCCTTCCCCCCCCCCCAGAAAAAAAACACCCTTTTCTGATCCATTCCTGCCGCAAATCTATCATTTTTTCGCCAGTTGTCCAAAAAACAGATGGTATAATGTGGTGGTAGAGCGAAATCCAGACCCTAAACAGTGCATGGGGGAGGGGGGGATTGGCTGAGGTGTCAGTCCTGAACGCTGTGTTGTGTTTCATCGCCTTTCTGTGTTTTATTCTGTGTTTGAATATATACCTATAGTCTGTCTGCGCTGCTGTCACTGCCATACACCACCATGCAGTATGCATGATCAGAGGAAATTGCCACGCAGTTTTCAAATATGCCCATTTTCCAGCAGGAAAGTATATCGAACAGGCAGCACTCTGCCATTTCGATCTTTATTTCAGACGCTTTTGGGAAGGTTTCACTTGATTATATAGGAACTGAATAGGAATTGCAGTTGCCCTCTTGTCAGCTAGGAGTAGTAGGTTTTTTGTCTGACATCTTAAGAGGTTTATACAACATAAATGTGGATGTGTTGGGGGTCGTTGGGAACATGTGATTCTCGTATTCTCAGGGGATGTTTTGTTTACGATGGATTTCATATGCAAAATTTGATTTTAAAATCTATGATTGAAATTTTTTAAATCACCGCCAAAACCTTGCGGTAATGACTCAGGGCGGACCCTGAGCCAATAAATTCTCTTTATGCATGTAAGGCCACTCCAAGAAAAAATTGTTTCTCGTTACCACCCTCATCAGAAAAATCGTCATTTGAGATCATTCATTTTTAAAATGCAGGTTTTTTTTTTCAAGTGGCTATTCACAATGTGCCTGCAATACATTCACACCCTAATGAAATGCTACAGCAAAAAAAAATTAAAATCCTCCATCGTCACTTTTTTCATGACTTGGTGATGAGAAACTTTTTTTTTGGAGTGGCCTAATAAGTATAGTCTCTATGACCTTTATTCACGTTTCTAACTTTAAACACATGTGTCAATTTTCAACATACAAAATTCAATTGGTGTAAGTAAATTGTTGTCATTTATTATATTCTGAGACCACACTTGCCTCTTCATGAGGAAAATACAAGTTGGTGAAACTTACCACAGCTACCCAGCCCAGGGCAGGGATGCCCTCACTGATCATGGACAGGTGGTTGAAGAAGTCCTTGTTAATACGGTTCTTCTCCCGGAATTCCTGAATAAAAGAAATATACATGGATAAGCACATCTTCATACACAACACTGGTAGCTAAGCCTTATTGAAACACATAAGTTTGCTTTCCAATATTAAATTCTGCCCTTTTAGGCTTTTTACACCAAACAATTTATATTTAATTTGGTTGGATGAGAATCTCTTGTAAAAATAATTCATGCTGCTGAAAAGAACATGCAGTATGGATACTCAAACCCATTACATGTACTCTGAAGAACATTGTTATGCGCTAGGTGTGTGGGTCGTTTTTGGGTATTGGGGTCTTCGTCTCGGGTTGCGACCATCTTGACTCGGGTTACGACTGTTGTTAGTAGCTGGAGGGTGCCATTGGTTCAAGTAGACAGGTGAAGGGTACCTGCCGCCCTGTAAGTTTGTATCTGCATACCTAGGGGTGAACCTGACAAACTGCTGGGTTTATCCCAGGGACCTATATTTTTCTTTTGCGGGGCTAATCCACTGATAGAAAATAGGGTTGCAGTGTATGACCCACTAAGGTTGGAGAAAGTTATCAATACCTTTCAATACAAAATATTGTTTGTTATGATTACTGGTAATATGACGCCATATTCTTCCAAGTTAGGAAAATCCAAATAACCAGTCGCGGTGCTGGGAATGTCTAAGTTTGTAAATGCGAAGATCAAAAGGATTTGCCAGTTGGAATAAAGGTTGGTAAATACCCTGTGGAATAAAGCTTAGCTTTATCATTGCAAAAAGTCTATGGTACGATGTTCGTCGAGAAAATACACTAAAGTGACTTGTCAATTACTTTGTTACCCCCTGAGGTTCAGGTGGGGCCTGACTACTCCGCTCCCTGCGGATTACTCGTTTCCTCCGATACCCAATGTTTATGGTGTCCCCACAACATATGACTCCTTCTACAACAAACACAAGATGGCGCCTCCCATCACCTACCCAGGGGCCCCTTATCACATTGGCAATAACAATGGGGACCCCTTGTAACACAGACAACAAAGCCTGACTACTCACTGACCCCCCTGTTTACATACCACTTCATAAGGCCAGCAAAAATTACTGTAAAAAGAAATACCAGCTGGAAAACAGAGACCAGCAACAAACAGCGTTGCTCGTGTATCCTTGGTTGGTCCGGCCCGCTTCTTCGCGAGACGAGAGAATGAACTGCCCCCAATGTATATGTGAAAAGGTACCCTCCGGCATTTGCAAAAATAAACATGCGTATTGAATGGTAAAGACAAGAATAGCATTTTGCTGCCTGGGTGTCCTACGCACTGTGTCACCCTGGGTATAAGAGGTGTTAAACGGATCGTATATTTGCAGCGATGAATATTTACATCTGTTTATTGAGACTTGTAAGCATGTTGTTTAATCTTTTAGTGTAAGCCTGTTTTTAAATATCAGTTTGCTGTTTGCCAAAGAGATCCACAGATTGGGCATTACAAATGCAAAATTATTAACCAACGGCTTTATTCATAATTTCTATTATAGTTTCCTGTCTATTTTCAGCACTCTATATTCAATATTATCGAACATTACCAGTGACTTAGTTGAAGTGGCACAGTTCATTTGATTAAGAGATTACTATACAAACTTTGCATCAGTGCATCATGTGTGTATGTTGCTACAATTGATTATGCTGTTCTAATAGATTTAAACACAAAATAAAACCTACCTGAATTTCTCCAATCTTCTGGGATAGTGGACCAAGAGCCTGTTGAAGGGCTTGCTGTAAAGAAAGAAAAAAGTTCAATTCAACATCAATAGATGTCACGTGGGAAATTATTACTAATTCCTCTGTTTCCCAAGTCCAGGGATGAAAGTCAACAATGACAAAAAAACTTGAAAAAGGAAACAACTTTAAATGCACTGTATATGCCCTCCAGTCCCATCCATAAGTGTGTTACAGTGTTTGTGTGGTTTGGGGTGGGGGGTGCAGTAGGGTTGTATAAGGATGTAGTTTGTCCTCAAAGAACAGGAAAAGCTGTTTTTCAAGATGTTGTTCGGATACTATACCCAAAATGTGCACATTATGGCCCTTTTGCAGAGTATGACCTAGGCCACCCTTAAAAATATGTTCGTTTCCTGTCCAGAGGCCTGGTGAAATTTTTTGTGAGAATGGGAAAATTTTTTCCTGAGTTCTGAAAAAAGATTTATTTTTTACGCCTTCAGCACAAGAAACTAGGTTTCCAATCACAAAATCTTAAAATGTAATGACAAATCAGGGATGCCACTCACTGATCCCCAAAATTTCGGAAATCCTCCTAATTTTCTCCATTTACAATAGGAAATACCTATAGAAATGAAACCCAAAAATTCGGAATTCCTAAAAAGGTAGGAAAAGTGGCATCTCTGCAAATTCATGCCCTCCCCTTTTCGAAGTTCATAAGAAATAAAAATATTTTCCTAAAAAAAAATTTTTTCCTCCCTCCCTCATGGGTCTGAAAAATCCCACCCTCTGGACAAGAAACGGACATATTTTTAAGGGTGGCCCTAGGATCCCTTCAGAATGCTACTGTATAGCTGTTTTCTAAGGTCTTGTTCGGAGAGCATACCCAAAATATGCACCACCTGGTAGTGGTGCTTTTGCACAACACAACCTATGGTCCAAGTACAATGTTAAATGTATGCAGACTACACTGAAGAGTGGAACAAACACCAATATAGAGGGGAAAGTTTTCAAGGAAAAACTTGAGAATCCTTGAAAACCTTGAACTAAATACTGGCATGCTGCCACTGTATGCAGTGTTGTGGGACCTGACTGTGTGCATGTATGCAACCTCTGGAGGTAATTTGTGACTCTTTATCCTGTTTTCAGAGGATTTTCAAGAAAACTTATTTTTCTTAAGTGAGTGAAAAAAAAACTTGAAATCAAGGAAAACTCTTTCATCCCTGCAAGTCATCCCATAAACATAATCTCGGAGTGTAAGACAATGACCAGGTGAGTGGCATTGGTCTCAGCATACTACTTATGCATATTGATTTCATCTAGTTTATTTGCCATCCAATGTCAATCCTGTACCATTCCGGTAGTCCCTAGCAAAACAGGGCCGACCCAAGACCTTTCTTTTAATTTATTGAGAATTTTATCTCATTTTCAATATTTTATTGAGTTATGTTACAAGGAACACATTTTTTTTTTTTTGGTTTGATATAAAAGAATCCAACTTTAACTTAGAACACAACCTACGTTGTCTGAAGTAATCAGAGAAAATTATTTAGAGGATAACTTCCCTACATTTCACTCTCGGGAACGATTCCCCTCCTGATTTTGATTGATATAATATTGACCAGGTTAGATAAGAGTTGACAAGCAATATGACACCCTTTTGTTTGTACATGTCCACTGTTTGACAACTATTCCCACTACCGTAATCTCTCGCGTATAAGGTGCATCGCACATATAAGATGCACCCTGAATTGAGGAGAAAACTATAAGGCACACCTATGGTCTGAATTTTTAAGTTTAGTACTACTCTATAGTAAGAGTACCCCGCCTATAAAACGCACCCAGACTTCTATATGGCGCAGGGGGCCTTAGATTCACATACAACAAAAGCCCTATATGTGGGAGATTATGGTTATCTCCGCTGGGTGAGGGAAAACACACTAAAATTGCGATGCTTTGACGACTGCTACCCATTATTTCAAAGAACGAGCACTCAGAGAAAGCATTCTTGGACTTGAACCTACAGTCTGGTAACTTGAATGCCACAATGTTAACTATTACAGCTTCTATTACATTGTACTAGGCCTCATGTTGTGAACCTAAGCTCCTGCTACCAAACCTACCCACCCCTATGTCTACAAGTTGTGTCAATCTTTGTTCTGTAACTGTAGTATTCCTTCACTCTGGATCAATCATTCAATGACAAGCTTATCCCTACACAAAATTACAACCAGAGTGCTTGTATCATAGGGGACTGGTTATTTAGAATTCAATCCTAAAAGCACTGCTTATGCACAATGTCTTTAGGGTAAAATTCCTTTGATGCCATGATGCATGAATGCAGTAGCGGCGATTCTACTCACCATCACTGCATTGGTGCTATCTTCATGTATCATGACAGTGATACATCACCAGAGCTATCTTCATGTATCATGACAATGACACACCACCAGAGCTATCTTCATGTATCATGACAGTGATACATCACCAGAGCTATCTTCATGTATCATGACAATGACACACCACCAGAGCTATCTTCATGTATCATGACAATGATACACCACCAGAGCTATCTTCATGTATCATGACAATGACACATCACCAGAGCTATCTTCATGTATCATGACAATGACACACCACCAGAGCTATCTTCATGTATCATGACGGTGATACACCACCAGAGCTATCTTCATGTATCATGACAATGTTACACCACCAGAGCTATCTTCATGTATCATGACAATGACACATCACCAGAGCTATCTTCATGTATCATGACGGTGATACACCACCAGAGCTATCTTCATGTATCATGACGGTGACACACCACCAGAGCTATCTTCATGTATCATGACAATGATACACCACCAGAGCTATCTTCATGTATCATGACAGTGATACACCACCAGAGCTATCTTCATGTATCATGACAATGAAACATCACCAGAGCTATCTTCATGTATCATGACAGTGATACATCACCAGAGCTATCTTCATGTATCATGACAATGACACACCACCAGAGCTATCTTCATGTATCATGACAGTGATACACCACCAGAGCTATCTTCATGTATCATGACAGTGATACATCACCAGAGCTATCTTCATGTATCATGACAATGACACACCACCAGAGCTATCTTCATGTATCATGACAGTGATACACCACCAGAGCTATCTTCATGTATCATGACAATGACACACCACCAGAGCTATCTTCATGTATCATGACAGTGATACATCACCAGAGCTATCTTCATGTATCATGACAATGACACACCACCAGAGCTATCTTCATGTATCATGACAATGACACATCACCAGAGCTATCTTCATGTATCATGACAATGACACATCACCAGAGCTATCTTCATGTATCATGACAGTGATACATCACCAGAGCTATCTTCATGTATCATGACAATGATACACCACCAGAGCTATCTTCATGTATCATGACAATGACACACCACCAGAGCTATCTTCATGTATCATGACAGTGACACACCACCAGAGCTATCTTCATGTATCATGACAATGACACACCACCAGAGCTTTCTTCATGTATCATGACAGTGATACATTACCAGAGCTATCTTCATGTATCATGACAATGACACATCACCAGAGCTATCTTCATGTATCATGACAATGACACACCACCAGAGCTATCTTCATGTATCATGACAGAGATACATCACCAGAGCTATCTTCATGTATCATGACAATGAAACATCACCAGAGCTATCTTCATGTATCATGACAGTGATACACCACCAGAGCTATCTTCATGTATCATGACGGTGATACATCACCAGAGCTATCTTCATGTATCATGACAATGACACATCACCAGAGCTATCTTCATGTATCATGACAATGACACACCACCAGAGCTATCTTCATGTATCATGACAATGACACACCACCAGAGCTATCTTCATGTATCATGACAGAGATACATCACCAGAGCTATCTTCATGTATCATGACAATGAAACATCACCAGAGCTATCTTCATGTATCATGACAATGATACACCACCAGAGCTATCTTCATGTATCATGACAATGACACATCACCAGAGCTATCTTCATGTATCATGACAATAACACCACCAGAGCTATCTTCATGTATCATGACAATGAAACATCACCAGAGCTATCTTCATGTATCATGACAGTGATACATCACCAGAGCTATCTTCATGTATCATGACAATGACACACCACCAGAGCTATCTTCATGTATCATGACAGTGATACACCACCAGAGCTATCTTCATGTATCATGACAGTGATACATCACCAGAGCTATCTTCATGTATCATGACAATGACACACCACCAGAGCTATCTTCATGTATCATGACAGTGATACACCACCAGAGCTATCTTCATGTATCATGACAATGACACACCACCAGAGCTATCTTCATGTATCATGACAGTGATACATCACCAGAGCTATCTTCATGTATCATGACAATGACACACCACCAGAGCTATCTTCATGTATCATGACAATGACACATCACCAGAGCTATCTTCATGTATCATGACAATGACACATCACCAGAGCTATCTTCATGTATCATGACAGTGATACATCACCAGAGCTATCTTCATGTATCATGACAATGATACACCACCAGAGCTATCTTCATGTATCATGACAATGACACACCACCAGAGCTATCTTCATGTATCATGACAGTGACACACCACCAGAGCTATCTTCATGTATCATGACAATGACACACCACCAGAGCTTTCTTCATGTATCATGACAGTGATACATTACCAGAGCTATCTTCATGTATCATGACAATGACACATCACCAGAGCTATCTTCATGTATCATGACAATGACACACCACCAGAGCTATCTTCATGTATCATGACAGAGATACATCACCAGAGCTATCTTCATGTATCATGACAATGAAACATCACCAGAGCTATCTTCATGTATCATGACAGTGATACACCACCAGAGCTATCTTCATGTATCATGACGGTGATACATCACCAGAGCTATCTTCATGTATCATGACAATGACACATCACCAGAGCTATCTTCATGTATCATGACAATGACACACCACCAGAGCTATCTTCATGTATCATGACAATGACACACCACCAGAGCTATCTTCATGTATCATGACAGAGATACATCACCAGAGCTATCTTCATGTATCATGACAATGAAACATCACCAGAGCTATCTTCATGTATCATGACAATGATACACCACCAGAGCTATCTTCATGTATCATGACAATGACACATCACCAGAGCTATCTTCATGTATCATGACAATAACACCACCAGAGCTATCTTCATGTATCATGACAGAGATACATCACCAGAGCTATCTTCATGTATCATGACAATGAAACATCACCAGAGCTATCTTCATGTATCATGACAGTGATACACCACCAGAGCTATCTTCATGTATCATGACGGTGATACATCACCAGAGCTATCTTCATGTATCATGACAATGACACACCACCAGAGCTATCTTCATGTATCATGACGGTGATACATCACCAGAGCTATCTTCATGTATCATGACAATGATACACCACCAGAGCTTTCTTCATGTATCATGACAATGATACACCACCAGAGCTATCTTCATGTATCATGACAGTGATACACCACCAGAGCTATCTTCATGTATCATGACAATGATACACCACCAGAGCTATCTTCATGTATCATGACAATGACACACCACCAGAGCTTTCTTCATGTATCATGACAATGACACACTACCAGAGCTATCTTCATGTATCATGACAATCAATGGGCATGCTGCTTGAGGGTGGAGTGGGAGCAGGTCAAAAATTCATGAGCTCTTGAAAATTCGCCCCTGGATCCCATCGACCCCCCCCCCCGACCCCGACCCCGACCACCACCACCACTTCTGTTAAAGCATGACCACTCCCTTTAGTGGGGGCACATTGTACTACATTGAACCCCCCCCCCATTTAATTCTAAACTCCCAACGTCAACCCCATCCTACATAGCATCGACCTATGAACAAATATTTGAGACCAAAAGTATTGACACTTCTGTCTAGGCTGACCCCGGATAGGAAAACCAATACAATCATGTAGGCGGAGCCTAATTCAGTAATCGCTCCACCCACCTGTCAATCATCGATGATTGGCACCTGTCAACTGCCAAATAAGACAGGTCAGAGTGATAAAACAGGATATATTAATCGTAGACTATGGACTATGTGAAGTGATCATTCCGCTGTTCAAGTGTTTACCGTACGTCTGGATACTTGGTACAGTGTACTTTCATTTCAATTTTGAACTTTATATCAGCCATTTATAGTGAAGCTCGCTATTGTATGTCTAAACTTTAACCCTTTAAGGGCCGCTGATGCATTAATGCATTATGCCCATTGGTCGTCATGATGCATGAATGCAGCCCTGGTCAGCAATTTGACAGGGCTGCATTCATGCATCATGTTGACCCTATGGGGTAATGCACAAACTCCTGTAGGCTCGGCATGATGCTCCAATGAAGTGCTGATGAGCAGTCTCGCCAGCACCTCATTGGTGCATCATGACGACCAATGGGCATGAAGCATTAATGGATTAGCAGCCTTCGCAGGGGTCAATACCGTAAAACCTTTCTCAGTTCAAACGGTAGAGGTTGGGTATGCTCATTCATTGATGTTCCTGTAAAACCTTACGTATAAGCCATCACTTATCTATGGAACAGACCCCTGGTGTGTCATTAACTGTTTCCAAGGTTTAGGTGCTGCTTCATTCGGTAGATGGCTATTGTAGTTGAAGGACCAATTTTACAAACCCAACCAGGCTCATGGAATGTGTATCAAATCAGAATACCGTTATTCAAAATTTGTTTAGTATCGTCCTATATATTTGTTTCACCAGGTTAATACACTAGGTAGCGCTCCAGGAGCCCCACTGCTTACGTGGGCATGCCCATCATTTACTCCCAGGGTTCCATAGGTTTACCCTTGTTGCACAGACACCACTCACTGAAATGCCATTTTGCAATGTAAAATAGAGCTCCAGGTCTTAGAAATCAAACCTACATGCAGACAAATAGTTTGGTTATATTCACTCTAGATATCTAAAGGAAATATGGAGCCAGACATAATGCAGACCATTACAAACATTTGGGGCTATTACAGGTGCTGGAGTCAAAACCAGCCATGCCCCTGTAGAGTAGCAAAGTGGCATGGCTGCCACTAGCGCCATCTGCTGTATCAAAGCTGGTGAAAGGGTCGTATAAGGTTTACCTTGGCTCTTTCCGAGGCTCTTTCCTGGATATAAGTCTTACTATATATAGGTCCACGTGGATTCACTGTGCGGTAGTTCCATTCATAAATAAGGTCATAATCCCATGATATTAGTCAATGAGGGAAGTGAACTGTACACATTTTCCTCTATGAAACAACTTACCCCTTCTGGCTTCTTGGCCTTGGAAGCTTTGACGATAAGTGCCCTTTGTGCATTGAAGGCATCGCGTACCATTTCAGTCTGGAAAAAAAATTAATAAATAAAAAAATAAATTCAAAATTCAATATCGATTTCATGGTAAAACAATGCACCGAGAGGGGACTATGGTATATCTAGATCATGGATGATATTTTGGATCTCTCTTAAATGACAGTTTCAATCCTTCAGCAACTACAAATGTATTCAAGTTACATGTAAGAAATCAACTAATTCATCTCATTCCATTCTTAATTTTTCTGTACATAAAAATGTAATTACATGTTCCATGACGAGACCGCCAATCAGGGAGCTCTTCGCGACAAATTCGTCAAGGGCCCCTCCGATAAGGTTGTCATACTCGATTACTGCTGCTGCAAGCTCCTCTGTTAAAGATAAGACAACACAAAATATTTTTTTAATTCAATGCTTTGTCGTCTTGTTTTTCTTATGCTTTTTTATTTAGAAGATCAGAAAAAAAAATGGGTTGGACCCTGTAGGCGGTTAGGTCCTTCCACCAGCACATGTTTATGGAATTTATGGAAATGGCTTAAAATTGCAGAAAGGGTATTGCTCTCATTGTTGTTGTTTTTTGTGTGTTTTGTATGACCAGAGTTGAGTTAGATGAAACAAATCCTGGTCTTATTGGCCTTGTGCATTAATGCCCACTTCCACTACTAACACCTACCGACCAGGCCACATTCATGTTTACTGTATATTGGCCGCATTCTTACCAACAAACATTTTTTCCTTGTGTTTTCATTTCTACCCCATAGGTATTTTACCCCGTTTTCTTCTTTTATTATTTCCTACCCAGTGCCTACCGTACAAGCGCTCAAACGCCGAAGTGCAATTGCTGTCAACTTTAAGTTATCTAGGGTGCTTATATTGGCATTTAATATATCCACCATCGGTCCCAATCATAAGGAGTCTGGGAAACACTGGCTATGTTCTCCTGGAATATGGATTTTCTCTAACCTGTCTCTTCCTTTGAGTTCTATTGTTTACGATTTCTTTCCTTTTCCTTTCTTCTGTGTTTTACCAGTTTCAAAAGTAACAAATTCTGTGTACACTTGCAATGAACCATTTCGGAGATGGTTTTCCATCGGATTTTAACATTGGAACATGAGACACAAACTGATAAAAGCTTGTCTGACTTTGCCCTGAGTTCTATCATCATTTCATTCCGTTTATCACTAAGAGCTAATCTAGGTAATAATAACAGTCATGTCAGGCTCCCCATGGCATCTGTCATCATTCATGGACCAAGACACCAGAAAGGGGAGGAAGAAAAACTTGGCTAAACTTGCCATCAAAGGCACTACCTCCAGTAGGAGACCTACCAGTCCTTACAGGAAACCAGCTACCGGAAGTAGACAGTTATGACGTTTGTCACCAGGTGTCTCTGGTGTGCGTCAGTGACGTGTGACACGTGGTTACCATGGTAACACATGCCGATGACACGTGGCCCTGTACAGACTGCCCTGCTCCACATCCCCTGTCTAGACTCATCTCAAACACTCCAGGGTGCTGGGGGGGGGGGAGGGGGGAGGGGTACCTATTTATAATCATTTATTTTCCCATATCAGAACTTGTCATATTTGTTAGGACTAACGCCCCTTCTATCTATTTATCCAAGTTTATTTGGTCTGCCCCTAGGCATGGGTCATGTCTGTGGGTTTTTTTTCTTCATGTCTTGGTGTGGGACAAAATACTCATTATTTCCCACTGGGGGCCATGACGATCACATATCTTTAATCGACAAAGTGGGCGCACAGACGTATAATCCATATGTATTAAAGTTTTGTCTGCTATGAGATATGAGTTGGCATGACAAAATCAACGTTTTAAACTAGAGAAATGTGGCCTGCAGAGCATTCAGTCGTAACTATGGTAACAGAGCAGACATGACTGGAGACCTCCAGACGCCATCTTTTCTGTAGGTCCCCAATGTGTCATAGGTATGCAATAGGAGAAGGAAAGTTTCACTGATAACATCCAACCTCCTCAACGTCGATCAGCACTAAAGTATGTGCTATGTGAAAAAAATGTGTTAAAAGAATATATATCGAAAGAGTTTTGGGGAGGAAAAGAGTTCTTGGGGACAAAAACGTAACATAGCCCGAACTCAAGTTTCTTCCATATTTTACTCAGCAGTCACTAGAAACACGTGGATTTTAACCCCTGTGCATGAAGGAATCCACACTGAAGGAGAATAAAATCAACTTCAAGTAAAACCGTAAAGACGCAGGTCTAACAGGGAAATAAATCCCATCCCTCCTGTGTTCTACGGGAATCTCCACCAAGGTGGCGATATGTGGGGGTCTAGAAGGGGGGTCCCCATGTCACTTGTCGATTTTAAGAAAAGCCCATGTCACATACCACTAAATTTGTAATTTCACCTGTCCTTGTGTGGCCCTTGATGGGGGGTCCCTATGTCCCATGTCGATTTTAAGAAATTGCCATGTCTCCATGTCGATTTTAAGAAAAGTCCATGTCCCCATGTCGATTTTAAGAAAAGTTCATGTCACCATGTCGATTTTAAAGAAAGGTTCATGTCCCATGTCATTAAGCCAAAAAAGTCCCATGTCGCCATGTCGATTTTAGGGGTCTAGAGCCATCCTTGCCCGGGCATCCTTGTCACTTAGCTCCATGTCACATGTTGATTTTAAGAAAGGACCATGTCCCATATCATTATCTTTTTTTCTCCCCTGTCCTTGTCACTAGAGCTCTATGTCCCTTGTCGATTTTAAGGGGTCTAGACCCCCATAGGTGAAACCCAGGGTTCTTTCAACCAAAAGAAAATCCAGCTGTCAATCATTCCACAAGCCCCTCCCACATTTCTAGGAACCTGTCGTCCTTGACTGAAGCGACATCTGGACAGCCTTTTGGGAACTAGCGGCAGGTCACGTGACGAGTGAGCGTCTGTGACTCGGGACGCTGCCACCAGAGGTCGCGGGTGTCGGTGTCGTCTGCTGTGATCATGTGTGTCATGGTGGCTCAGAGATCATGGTGGGGGATGGGGGGAGTTGGAGGAAGGGCTCTTGGGGTAGCTAAGAACTGGGTGAGATAAACAATACAAAGTATCGGGTTACTCCAAGGCACGTGGCTCCAGCTCCTTATATGGGGAACATGAGGGGTATGGAGATAGAGGAGACTTCCTACCAGGAAGGGTTGCCAGTACACTGCACAGGGACTTCCTTTTCAGTGGTGACATCTTTATTGACATACTGAAACACACCAGCAGCCGTACCTACACATGGCACACATAAAGATTTACTAGAAGGAAAAAAACTAAATCTCCAATAAGAAAAGGGAAAACAAAACTTTAAATGCATGTCACCTCTGGGGAGCAGGTCTAAACCTAAACTTGCTCAAGTCTATTTAACTTGTTATAAAGAGCAATGCAATGAAGTAAATTTTTTGAATGATGAAGTAAAGAAAACTTGTAGGCTCAGCCAGCTACCTCACTGTAGGAGCAGGTGGAAGTACTGAGTATTGAGTCAAACCTAGGGACTGACGCCCGTCCAGGCTTTAGTACCCATTAAGACTTTTCTTTTGAGTTATATTCGGTATGTGGCCCATTCGTACCTCGCGTATAAAGCGCATGTTGTGTATAAGGCATAATCTGGGGCGGCGAGAATGCCATAATTATCTATAGGTGTACCTTGAGCCTCAATACCATTTTGGTAGGGATAGTAACATATGTAAGGGTTAGGGTGAAGTGCTAAGCAGAAGATACCTTTGTATCGCAATCTGTATGTGTATAGTAAAGGAAACACTAGTGATGTTACTGCTAATATCTCTGGAAAACTGCATTACAGAATTCAAAACAATCCCACTTAAACAACCCCACTTTTCAAAAGTTGGTATGAACCTACAGAAGTGACTACTGGGGCTTGGCTTTAGCAGTCCACAAAGCTAGAGGTAGACAGGGCAGGGTGATTTGTTGTCAACTTCACAGGGTCCAGCCTTTTTTGATACGCTTTTATTTTCACCTGGTTATACACGATCAGTACAACTGTTCAACCCATCTACAACCAGCGGCCGTGTGAAGCTAACTCAGACCCAATCTTTACAGAAATAAAATTTGATTACATCTCAAACAGTGTTCTGTTGCTTCTTTAAATTAATGAAAGGGAATAATATACAAAATGTAACATATCACATGAATATAAATGAATATACATATATAAATCACATTTAGACGTAAAATGGGTGTAAACTTAAGTGACTACACTGAGGACTTAAGACAGAATCCAGGTCGGAAAGCTGTTCCTGCTGAGGGATTACATCCTACTATTTAGGCATACCCTAAATTATAACAATTATGTACAACTTCTTTATAGTTATCATACAACCGAAGCCTCAACAACAGCAGGGAGAAGACAGACACAACAGTGGCATTGACACCAGGTCTGGTTGGATGGGGCACTAAAGTACTACCTCTAGGTGAGAATGTACCTCAAATTGTTTGGGTTGTACGTGTAGTGGGTATCTGATTGAGCCCTCAGGGAGTAGCTCACTGGGTGTGGTATAACCATTTGTGTGGGGAGCAGCTCTGACATTTATTTAATTTTGATTTCCTTTATATTTAGACTGTAATCTGCGTGTAGCCTGTGTGGGGAGCAACTGATGTGCAGGGCAACCCATTGTTAATGAAGAACCTTCATGTTTGGGGCACAGCTCACTGTGTGAGATGAAACTGTGAAGCTGAGCTGAATATGCAGATCTGAACTCATTCATTGTCTGGGGCACAGCTCTGCTCATTGTCTGGAGCATAGTGTTGTGCACAGCTCACGATGTGGAGCATAGCTCACTATGCAAGGCACAGCTCACTGTGGGGAAAAGATCATTAACTTGCGTGGGCATGGCTCATTGTGTGGGAGCAGCTCATTGTCTGGTAGCAGCTCCTTGTCTGGGACAAGGGTAATTGTGTCGGAGCAGCTCATTGTGTGGGAGCAGCTCATTGTCTGGTAGCAGCTCCTTGTCTGGGACAAGGGTAATTGTGTCGGAGCAGTTCATTGTGTGGGAGCAGCTCATTGTCTGGTAGCAGCTCCTTGTCTGGGACAAGGGTAATTATGTTGGAGCAGTTCATTGTGTGGGAGCAGCTCATTGTCTGGGACAAGGGTAATTGTGTGAGGAATGTCTAATTGTGTGGAGAGCAGCTATTGTGTGGAGCACAGCTCACTGTCTGGGAGCAGCTCATTTTGTTGCTGTAAAGCACAGCTCAGTGTCTGGAGAACAGCTGATTGTCTGGGGCACAGCTCATTGTGTGGGACAAGGCTTGTCTGGGACCTTGTTCATTGTCTGATGAGCAACTCTCTATGTGGGACAAAGACCATTGTGTGGGGCAAAGATCAGTGCATGTGGAGCAGTACATTGTGCAGGCTACATCTCATTGTGAGGGGGAGCACCTCATTAAGACACAACACAGCGTGTGGGGCACAGCCCTTTGTCAAGGGCACAGCTCATTGTGTGGGGTATGGTACAGTGTGTGGGCTGGGGGGGGGGGCACTTGCCCATGATTTGGATAACGACTGCAGCCCGACTCTGGGGAGCGGTGGCGGAGGATTTTCATGAGATCCCCAAAAGGTAGGGCAGTGTATTCCTATGAGATCCCTAACAGCAGGGCAGTGGAATTCCATCAGAGAGTATGGTTTATGCACCATACACATGAGGACATACAATGCCCTCAAAAGCCCTCAAAAACATATTGTTGGTCAATACAAAAAAAATCTGATGATCCATACAAATGCATGAGGACAATAGACAACTTGGAGGATAAAAGCTTGGAGAGAGGTGGTCCAGGCATTATTTCAGACTTTTGAAAAAGGGGGGGGCGGCGGTCAAAGTCCATCTTACCCTCTCAAGTAGGGCGGTCAGATTTCAAGATAACTGAGAGATAGGGTGGTAGGGCGGCAGTTGAGGGTGACCCACAAAGACTCTGCCCCCCCCCCCCGATCATTGTATGGAGAGCAGCTCACTGTGGGCACACCTCATTTGTGGGGAGCAGCTCATCGTTTAGGTAGAAGCTCACTGTGTAATGGTCCGCATGGCATGGGAAGCAACGCGACTTTGAAGGGGCTAAAGCCCATTGAGTGGAGCATGTTAGCAATTCTAAATAGTGCTAGTGAAGCACTTAAAGGCCCGGGCTTAAAGGATTTGAGGGCATGTCCCTACGTAAGGCTTTGATAATTTAGACATTATCTGCTAATTTCGGTCAATTTGTCAGTAAACGACTAATTTCACCATGTCTGGAATAGGGCCTTACCCTTTCTTCGGGTACCAAAATCATCAATCTGTAAATTAATTTAGTCCTGATCATATCATACCAAACACTGTTTGTATTAACGTCTTTCTGGCTGTCCTATGCTGAGAATCATAAATGGAATGCAAAGTCAAGTAGGGAAATCATAATTATGTAAAATATCAAACTAGATAATATTTCTTGAGGTCTGTTCCTAAATGTTTTCCAGGAAAGGGCTATTATGTCTGTTGTTGAGCTAATAACCCCCCCCCCCCGCCTCCCTTCCCCAGCCTTCCCAGCAACACTCGCAAGCTTGAGGCTTAGTTTCAAAGACCTCCTTATATATGCTATGATGATAGGTGTTTGGAGAGTGAATCTCCACCATTTGCTGATCCCCGGCACTTCCCGGCGCCGTCCCAACATCTACTTGCCAGAAACCAGCCATGTGAGTAGCTCCTAGCATAGATTTGCTCAAAGTCCTAAAGGCTTTTTTTATAGCAACAAAAGTAGTAGAGTAACATCTTAGGCCATGGCTTCTATACAAAAATAGAAGTAGAATAAGCCCAAGGTCAGGAAGGGCCTTACATAATGGGCCTTACAGAGAACACTATCAAAACATCAAAACTCAACCCGATGTACAGCTTAATATAGGTTTCTCTCAAAGTCAGGGTTTACTTTGGTCATTTTACCTCCACTCATTGTAATCAAAAGTTAGCAGAGAAACTGTGCTTTCCTAACAATGAGTATTTTCTTTCCTCAGTTTGTATCGGTATTCAAAAGCTGCTTGTCCAGACAGACATGTATTTTTTTGCTGCTTTTCCACCACTGATGTGATTGCATGGATTTATTTTATAGATGACTGAATCTATGAGATGAATGGTCAAATCTATGAGGAGGGGCGAGGAGGAAAACTGCTACCAGGGTAAGCCGCCTACTCTTTTAAAAGGACATTCTGTGTTCTTTTATTTACCTGGTCGTCCCATAAACAGGCCAGACAAACCATGGCCTTTGATCACCCAAATAAGGTTCACTGAGGGGTAATCCCATGACAAAAGACAACCATGTAGGCCTGGGCCCACACATAAGGACACAAGCTGCCCACACGCTCATCTCATGCCGAGTTTTTCATATTTTATGAATCTGATATGGCTACTGTTAGTATGAAAGGAGAATTGCTCCTTCATAGACTCCCAAATACGTTATTCTGCGCCTTCATGACCTCCCAACTCCACAGGGAGAGTCGGGGTTCGCTCAATTTAAAGAACCGACATTTTTTCATAGAATAGGTAATACCTCGGCTCTTAACTCTAACACCTGGCAATGAATGGTCGGTTTCGCTGTTTCACCATAATGCTGGTACATGTATTATTCTGAACAGGTTTTGTGACTATGGCTAGTCTATTCAGAGTTCGACCCACTTGGCCCAGATCCCATACCCCGCACAGACTCATCATCACCTATCAGCAAGACCCCATCTCATAGCGTCCCTCTTCTCCACATGGTGTCTCCCACCCACACCCTCACATCTACTCACATTACAAAGAAAAGTAAGAGCAGCTCAGACTTACTCACAATTTGCTAACTCACCTATTATAAAGGGCTTATACAGTTTGTAGGGAGGTTTGTGGATACAGCTGAAAGCTATTCCATTTTGAGCATTATTCTATAGGGTGACCAGGGTGATGAGCCTGTGAAAGATTAATCCATTACTGTTACAAGGGCCATGTATTTTTGTGCGTGGAAATCTTCATTTTTTTTATCAATGCATACCATAAATTCTCTTGTATTAGCCGCACCGTTGTAAAAGCCGCACACCCTTTCTTGGGAGAAACTATAAGCCACAGCCAAGGCTTTAAAATGGGAGGTTTAGTGCCGTCATATAAGCCGCACCCTGACTTTGAGCCATTCCTATAATCCTAAATTTTATTTCGGTTCTAGCCACAGCTTATACGAGAGAATTCACAGTATTTAGTCTACAGAGCCAATACCCCCATCGCTCCCAGCCTTTGGAAATATATCTGCCACTCAGACGCTTTCAAAACATATTCGCCACTGATTTCGTACGAAGTATATCCTATGAAATGTTATTCTCTAACTGTGTGGGGTTGGGCAGTGCCTGAGGGGGTTTTGCATAGTCTGCAGCTCATCTTAGAAAACAATGCATACAGAAAACATTGCCGTGTGTTCCTGCAGGCTTGTCATTCCAAAACACCCTGAGTGTGAGTAAGATGCTTTGCACATGTATATCTTGTATGGTATGTGGGATAAAGATGTGAGACACAAGAGAACCCAAGGTGGTCTCCATGTTGTTATCCATAGGGTATATGGGACAAGTTAATGGTGGTTATTTCTCATCTTATAAAGCAAGGAGTTCTATGCATTGACTGAAAGTAGTCGTAGTACATGTATGTCAGGAGTATTTGTGGAACATCATAAGATTATAAAGTTGGACATTTAGACATTGTAAATCAACTTTGGGGTGGGGGAATATAAATTTCATTTTATATCCATGCTACCTTATAGAGAACACAGGCAAGTTATTGGAATTCAAAATCAAAATTTTCCCCATTAAATTTCACTCATTTTGCATTTTAAGCACCACTGCAATATACCTGTGCCAGGTAGAGGCGAACTAACACCACCTTACTAGTATCTGTAAATTTCTTAGTGCATATCCTAGAGTCCTCTGCAAGAGTGTTCAGTGAGGGTGCTTTGGGTGTTTGTGTTAAGAAGTAGGATCGGCTGGGCACCATATGTTTCGGGGTTAACTAACCTCACAGTGCGATCCATTTTAGATAAATTTGTGTCACTAAAGAGGCACAAAATAATCCTAATACACTCTTCAAACTTCTCCTAGCCATTAGTCAATTACAGGAATGATTTAACAAATCTCCAGAGATGAAATCAACAGTGACTTAGTTTGCTGACTATGTTTGAATTTGATCAAATATTACCAGTATTCATTTGCTATATCATACATTTAAATTGGACCTGCTGTGAGGAGATAAAATTCAGTGATCCTACTCTGAGACCTATCTGTATCAAGAGAGCATCATTCAGACAGAGTAGCAGGGTGTATTTTTCACTCCCACCCCAGTTTCACCCCTCGGCTTGACTTGGAGCATGTACACACTACAAGAACTAGCATAGTGATAACTCTAGACAACAACCCATGTGTCATATTCTGAGGAATAGAATATGATGGGATGACCTTCTGGCAGGATATGATCACAGAAATGATAAGAGCTGATCTGGTAGTGATAACAAGGTCTATCTATGACATCTGTAACATGGGTAAACATAGCAGGGGCAGGAGGTGAGGGTAGGGGTGGAGGTTAGATGGAGGCAGGGAGACAGAAGATAGGCTACAATCTATGACTCAACTCACTACAATCACTGACAAAATCATGTTCTTATTTTTTCCTACCAATGTCTACATTAATGCCTGCCTCAATACTGTATGAACTGCATCAGTTTTGGTGTATCAATGTCTCTTTGCCCAGGCTCTCAAATATGGAATTCTATTTTTTCAAAATAAATTTAAATATCTTTACTCACACAACTGTTTATCAAAACCGAGTAGAATCCCTTACTATATGACTTAATATGAAGATGGAATGGAATAAAAGTTATCCATTGAAATGAATGGTTTCTACATAGAGAAAAGGAGCCTGAAGAGGAGGTACACTCAGGAGATGAGGTCATTCTGATCTGGGTCAGTGTGTTTGTTTGTCTTGACTGCAGGTAGGGCCCCACCTTACCAGGTCCACAAAACAACTTTATTTACACTCCCGCTGTACATTCTGCACAGGCCCTGCCTCCCACACATCTCTACATCACAGTGGGAGGTAGCAAGTTCTGAAACTGCTCAAGTCTGGTTTTAGATACATGTGTGTAGTTACTGTCTATTTATGCACTGCTCAAGATATTTCTGGGTGGTATTTCTTGTAGTATGAAGAGTTGATCTTTTCACTTGTATTTTTTTTCCAAATTTGATTTTTTTTTTCCAAATTTGAATACCATCTCAACAACAAAACAATATATTGCTAGCATCACCAAATCACCAGCAAGTTTGTTGCAGATGTTTCTATTACACAAAAACAATTATATGTGTAATCCCCTCCCCCTTTGAATAGCATTTCTATCATTTATTGGATGATATTTTCAATTAATTTCAAACTTGGATTTAACCACCCCTGTAATCTCCATGGCAGAGAATATAGGAGATTATATTGAAGTTGACCATGGGTGGTCTTAGCCAGTAATAGTTTTACTATTACATCAGGTCGTCCTGTCCTGCCTCTTGTTTATATGACCATGCAGCAGATGGTATAGACTATTCTAACTGGTTATTCTCTCATTTAGTCTCCCTGAAGCCAGATCTGCCCAACCCCACTGATAACAAGTAAACCCCTTGCTTTATATTTGCTGCCATAAGAAGTGAACAGAAATACCACACACAAAGCAATAACCTGAGGCGACCAGCAAAGACATATTGCAAAACATGAAGTGGCACATTCTACCACTGACATCAGAATGACACCACAGGGGCGGCGGAACTGGGGGGGGGGCCTCATGCCCCCCCCCCCCAACAGGAAAGTTAGGGGGCAAGACTATGTTTTTGCCCCAACTTTTTGCAGAAAATTGTGACATTTCAGAGCAATACCAATGTCAATTTATAGGGCCTACAATTTGAATCCAATACATGATCCAATTATACTTGTAGAACTCCCCAAAATGCACCATTTTACCCTGAAAATCCCAAAATTTTCCCTGGCGGCAGATATATGAAAAATATGGGATAGATCTACTAGGCTAAGAACCACATGATCAATAGTCCTGACAGAAAGATAAAGTCAATTGATAGGTCTGGGATAACACAGAGGGAAATTGTGTTAGAAGTTGCTTGCGAATGCACCATATGGTGTCTAGATTTTCAAGTTTTCTTTTGGGAGGGCAGGGCAGGGCTTCTATTTTATATTTCATAGAGATTTTCTACAGGATTCTTCTGACTTTTAGGCCTTATCTTTTAGGCCTATAGATAGGAGGGGGGGAATTCATTACAGCCCACAGAATGCATCTTCTTTCCTCAAAATGAACTAGAATCAGAGATGCCACTCACTGGCCGACAAAAACCAGGAAAACTGAACTTTGGACACATTTTCCCAGGAATTTAACATGAATCCAATATGTCAAAAATGCTTTCGCGTCCCCCCCAATTTCGGTGGTGGGGGGGGGGGGTCACGGGCACTACCTGACCTTTGCCTCCCCCCAACTTTCAAATGGTTCCGCTGCCCCTGCACCACAGCAGACCTACTATGCCCCTATAGGCAATGTTGGGTGGTCTGTGCACTAACTCCTGGTACTGGACACACATACATCGACTGTGTCAGGAGGATCTCCAGACTCCCCTCACCCAGGTCAACCCAGACACATCCTGACACACCACTTGTCAACAGGAACCTGGAGAATGGCTTAGCATTTTATCTTAATGTTATCCATATCTTTAAGGAAATACTTCTACATAATCAACCAACAACTGAGACAATATTGGCATATATTAATTATTATCTCAAACTGCTTTTTTACAAGTCATTAGCTTACCCAAAAAGTAAATCGTCAATATCAAAACGACATCATAAAGAGTAGCACTATGGGTGTAATCAAAACTGTATTATCATTTTGGTAGTTGAAATTAAATTTCCCAACTACCCCGGTATGATTCTTCTACATTGTCTTTTTCTGTTATTGTCTTTGAGGGTGTACTAGGGTGTACCATTTTCTTTCATCCCCCCCCTTTTTTTATACATGAAGAAACGATCTAGCAAAAATCTCAAGTGCTTAGATATACGCTACATTCAGTATACCGGGTAGGTGTGTCAAGTGTAGCTAGATTAGAGGTGTTGAGTCCTTTAAACATGGACCTTGGATATCCATTAAGATATGACTTAGTAGGTAGAGTCTACCACCGACAGATAGCATTGACCTCAGTAAATGTTTAGAGTGATAGAGGGGAGTCACATCAAACCCCAGTGTGTGACTATGCACCTTATCTTAGGCCACCCTTAAAAAAAAACATGTCCGTTTCCTGTCTAGAGGGTGGGATTTTTCAAACCCATAACGGAGGGAGGGAAAAACTTTAAAAAAAATTCTTTATTTGTCATGAACATCATAAGCGGGGAGAGCATGAATTTGCCATCATGTTGTAAGATTTAGTGATTGGGATCCTAGATCCTTGCGCTGATGGACCGAGAAAAAAGTGTTTTTTTTTTTTTAAAGAAATTCAACAAAAAATACACCAGGCCTCTTGACAGGAATCTAACATATTTTCAAGGGTGGCCTTACATAAACGCCAATAGGATATGAGTCACTATCAAATGTTAAAACTGCATTTTTTTTCAATGCAAGGTAAACTATATTTGTATACTAAATCAGTCACACTCAACCATAAAGAGTAAATGTTCAGTGGGCAGTGAATCACGACACAGAAGGTATATATCTATTGACAGCTATAATGAGCCCATGGTGTAGTGGTACAGCTATTGTGTGGTGGTCAAAGCCTATACTTGGCAGAGAGCACTCTACATGGTGGAACAGATGACACCATTTAGTGACTAGCAATAATGCCATGACACTCACTGTCTGACCCTTTTAGCAGTAAAATGTCACAGGTGAAGGACTCAGTCCTAAGGAACAGGCTTCAATGTCAAATTTTGATTAGTTACTGACAAATAGTGACTAAGTAGTGATATATTTTGGCTAATTGCTGACAAATAGTGACTAAGTACTGACATGTTTTAACTAAGTCCTGAAAAACAGTGACTATTACTGACATATTATGACTATTTGCTGACAAATAGTGACTAATTACTGATATATTTTGACTAATTGCCACCAAATAATGATAAGGCACTGACATTTTAACAAGACAGTGTAAGTTCAACACACATTTTTTACAGTGTAGGAATAACAAAGTACTGACACACCGGTACATTGACTTATTGCCGACAAAATGTGAGTAAATACTGACATATTGACTAATTGCTGCCAAATTGTGAGTAATTACTGACATATATTGACTAATATCTGACAAATTGTGAGTAATTACTGACATATATGGACTAAGTGTTGTTATATAACGACTAAGTAATGTCATACATTGACTGATTGCTGACAAATAGTGAGTAAATACTGACATATATTGACTAATTGCTGACAAATTGTGAGTAAATACTGATATATATTGACTATTTGCTGACAAATAGTGACTAATTGCTAATATATATTGAATAAAACCATAGTGTTGTAGATTTTAATACAATAGTAGAGAATAGTTCTGTGAGACATGGCGCGGCGACTTGTAATCTTGTGTCTAGTTTCAGTTGGTGAGACAGATAGGGCATACTATCATCTGGGCTTTTGGTAGTATATAGCACAAATTCAACCTGAACTACCCACTGCAGCTAAGTACTAATAGTCTGTAGACTGTCCATTCTGCATGCACCTCACTCAGCTGCCACAGGGACCTGTCTTATTCAATGTTCAATGCCATAGTCAACAGGTGTGTCATTATGAGTGTACACTGTCTCAGATTGCCAGAAGCCTGCTCTGCCTCCCCCCCCCCCCCACACACACACCCAACTGCCAATCACTTGTAATAGTCTGTACCTGGTCACAGGCCAGTGGTCAGCAAACCGGCCAGATCACTCCACCTCTCTGTAGAGGGGGAGCACAGTGTAAGTACATACATCTTTTCAGTGTTCCACAAAATCGTTTATATAATGAAAGGAGTAATCAAATTAATCTTTCATCACCAATAGTAGATACATATTCTAAGAAAGCATTATTTCAATGTAAACTAAAAATTTTACACAGAAAAGAATGTAGCAGTTCCACAAGGTGGCCTTACATTTCAACCTCCTCTGATTTACAAAAATGCACATATGGCAACACACACTTTAGCACTGATTTCTCCATAGAGATCTTTGACAGTGAATATTTTGTTCAAATACAGAAAATATGATCCAATTGTACCATAACCCACTGAGATAAAACCTGTACTACATATATATAGTAGTTTCAAAACGAACAATTCTAAAACAAAGGCTACAGGGATGCAGAATAGTGAGCAGGAATAGTCCATAGCAGAGGAGCCACAAACAAAAATAGATTGCAAGGCCTCCCTATCCCTTACACCGTGGCGACTGTGAACCATACACTAGTCTACTCATCTCACGAGTAGTACTCACTAGTCGCCGCGCTAATAATTGCTGACAAATAGTGAGCAAATACTAACATATATAGACTAATTGCTGACAAATAGTGAGCAATTACTAACATATATTGACTAAATACTGATAAAATGTAAGTAACTACTATCATGTATTGACTAATTGCTGACAAATAGTGAATAATTACTAACATATATTAACTAATTGCTGACAAATAGTCCATAGATACTGACATATCTTGACAAATACCAGTCAAGGCAGGATGCACAATTGAATCAATGGCTATTTCTCTGTTATATATTGACTATTTGCTTACAGATTGTGAGTAAATACTGACATGCATTGATAATTGATGATATAGAGTGACTAAGTACTGATGTATATTGACTAATTGCTGACAAATAGTGAGTAATTACTAACATATATTGACTAATTGCTGATATTTAGTCACTAAGTACTGACATATATGCCAGTACTTAGTCATTATGAAACAACACTTAGTCCATATATGTCAGTAATTACTCACAATTTGTCAGATATTAGTCAATAGTGAGCACAGGAGGAGGAATCAATGGCTATTTCTCTGTTATATATTGACTATTTGCTGACAGATTGTGAGTAAATACTGACATGTATTGATAATTGCTGATATTGAGTGACTAAGTACTGATATATATTGACTAATTGCTGACAGATTGTGAGTAAATACTGACATGTATTGACTAATTGCTAACAAATAGTGAGTAATTACTAACATATATTGATTAACCGCTGACAAATAGTGAGTAATTACTATCACACCGTAGCACTAACACTAACCTGTTATAGCCTTAAACTCAATATATGTACCATAAAAACACAGATTAAAACACAAATTAAAACACAGAATGACGTCAACATTTTCAATCAAACACCAGAGAATGGAGAAATGGAAAGACATCCATTCAGTGCAAACAGGGCATGTGCCCTGGGTGGGTGCAGGTATTGATGTGTAAAGCTTATCAACAGTGATAATGCACAGGTAACTAGCATTTGGATCTAAAAGGTTTAAGCATGTGATCAAGCATTGAACAACTTGTTTGATGCTATACAAAGGTAGAGGAGGGGTCTTTCTTTTCTACTGTTCAGATTCCACTAGTCACTAGGTGCAGTCAGTAGTTTATACTTGCAAGCAAATGAATTCTATAAGAGACCAATGAAACATATCTATATTATATTGAACAGTACCAAGATACTGCATAATTATCCTAATTATGCAAATAATATGCGCGGATATGGAATGTTTGGTATCAATCTGGGGTCTTTCGTCCCCCTAAAGGACATGCCCCCCTAAAAAATTTGTTTCAGAAAAGAATAAGCAAAATAATTTTTTTGACTTGCAGCCTTTTCGGCCTGAGCTGGTCCACCTGTGCCCTACCTCCAGCCAAAACCTATCTGTTTTAAGTGTCACCGGCGAAAAAGGGCAGGTTTGAGGAAGGAATGGATCGAAATACAAGCTTTTTTGGGATGCGGGGGCAGACGCCAGTCCAGCCACTGGCAGAGAGGTCCAAGAACTGGCAGTTTTACAAAATAAATTGTATCTCCCTTAATAATAGGAGTTTCCCATAGTGTGACCTATAGATAAAGGGTAGCTCGAGCTGGCGAACGTCATGGCGGTCTTTATTTTCAGATCTGCACAATGGGAACAAAGTTATCAATGTTTTAAAGCTATGACATCACAAAAATGGCCATAACTTTCCACCAAATCGTCGTAGGAAAAAAATTCAAACAGCTATGGACTCCTCTGGAAAATCGTTTTTCTCTCGGAACCCTATTATCGCCCAACGATGTCTCTCTGTCTTCAGGCCATTTTGGCCTTTCCCCAGCATTTTTGGCCTCTACAGCGATGTTTTGAGGGTATTCATGAAAGAATGATACAGACCTGTTCTCGGACCACCAATATCGGACCACCAATGGGGCCGCGCAGCAGGCGGTGTCATGATTTGTTCAAATCGAACAATTTCCTGCAATTTCTCGGCACCATGCGGCAAACAAGGACGAGTTGTGATAATAATCCATGTGTACTGCGACAATAAAGCAAGTTTCCGTTCAAATAACAACACATTTAGGCCAAAAACACTGACATCGGCAACAACAACATTTTCGCTGGTACCGCGGTCCTGCAGTGGTACCAGCGAAGTGGCTTCTGGCTGTGTTCGTAAACACCTGAAAGCCTGGCGGTCTACTACTCGTCGAATATGCGACAAAATGAATGAAATACTGCATAATTGTCACAGATATAATTTTTTATTGTCACAACTCATCAGTTTTTATCGCAGGATACCGGAAAATTGAATTACTCGCTCATATGAGATGGCTAACATGCTGTCCATACAGAAGGGTTTACGAATGCATCAGCGAACACGTGGCTTTCTGGCGCGAAGAAACTGGGTCAGGCCACTACCAACAGCCAATCAAATGGCCGCGCTTATAAGGTAAATGACGGGGGACCAGTCCCAAAAGCAGGTCATGAACGGTGCGTTCGGTACCACTGAAAAACGGACATAGAGTTAAGAACTAACCTTTTTCGGGGGCTTTGCCCCCGAACCCCCAATCAATTTTTTGCATCTACAATCCCCCCAAAATAAACCTTTAAAAATACTACCTAAATTTGTAACATTAAGTCACCTTTTCTCTGAATCTTCAAAGAACCTGGCATGTGGGCAGACGTAGTTAGAGATAAAAGTTAGCAGCCTAACGCACCCCTCATGACCTACTTTAGAGGGTGGTCCCCCGTCATTTACCATTTAGCTTTTAGCGATCACGCCACTCCGTCAGCCAATTAAAGACGGGGACGCACGGTCAATGCGTCCTGCGTCCGGCTGGGTAAACTGCCATAAATCGACCATCTATTTGGGGTTTTGACAAAAGTTTATCCCAGTCCAAAATTTTATTTCGCCTAATTTCATAACAACACTGAGTCTACCTATGTCAGTAACTACTCACAATTTGTCAGATATTAGTCAATATATGTCAGTAAATACTCGCCATTTATCAGCAATTAGTCAATATATATTAGTTATTACTCACTATTTGTCAGTAATTAATCAATATATGTCAGTACTTAGTCACTCTATAACATATATATCAGTATTTACTCACAATTTGTCAGCAATTAGTCAATATATGTCAGTACTTAGTGGGCTTCCCTAGCCCACTTAAAAGGGTCTACTTCTCATCTTTCCCATCCCCTCAGGATGTGTGTGGTGCACATATGCACGGGCACTGACACATTCCTCTGTGAAATTGTGTAATGTCGTTCTCGCCATGAATATGACCTTAGCTGTCGAAATGGCGTTAAAGTACTTAAACATCTATTACTCACTCACTCAGTACTTAGTCACTCTAAAACAGCAGTTATCAATACATGTCAGTATTTACTCACAATCTGTCAGCAAATAGTCAATATATAACAGAGAAATAGCCATTGATTCAATTGTGCATCCTGCCTTGACTGGTATTTGTAAAAATATGTCAGTATCTATGGACTATTTGTCAGCAATTAGTTAATATATGTTAGTAATTGTTCACTATTTGTCACCAATTAGTCATGCATGGTAGTAGTTACTTACATTTTATCAGTATTTAGTCAATATATGTTAGTAACTAGTCTACATATGTCAGTAACTACTCACAATTTGTCAGATATTAGTCAATATATGTCAGTAATTACTCACCATTTATCAGCAATTAGTCAATATATACTAGTTATTACTCACTATTTGTCAGTAATTAATCAATATATGTCAGTACTTAGTCACTTTATAACATATATATCAGTATTTACTCACAATTTGTCAGCAATTAGTCAAAATATGTCAGTATCTATGGACTATTTTTCAGCAATTACTTAATAATATTACCGTAATCTCCCACGTAGAAGACGCGCTGCGCGTATAAGACGCATCCCAAACTTAGCACATGCATTTTCGCGTATAAGACGCACATTTTAAGGGTGATTTTTGTCAATCCAGTACTGTTCTATAGTAAAATTACCCCTCGTATAAGACGCACACCCAACTTGAAAAAATCCTATAAGACGCACCAGGCATTTGTTTGGCGTAGAGGACGCGTCTTATACGCGGGAGTTTACGGTATATGTTAGTAAGTATTCACTATTTGTCAGCAAATAGTCAATATATGACAGTATTTACTCACTATTTGTCAGCAATCAGTCAATATTTGCCAGTACTTAGTCATTATATAACAACACTATATATGTCAGTAATTACTCAAAATCTGTCAGATATTAGTCAATATATATATCGGTAATTACTCACAATTTGTCAGCAAATAGTCAATATATATCAGTATTTACTCACAATTTATCAGCAATTAGTCTATCACTGACTAACTGCTGATAGATGGTCAATTTATGGCAGTTTACCCAGCCGGACGCAGGACGCATTGACCGTGCGTCCTGACGGGAAGCACTGGGCTGTGGTAAACTGACATAAATCACCCATCTATCAGCAGTTAGTCAGTGCTATTAGTGCTATTTACTGATACAATAGCACAGGTCGACTCATGGGAAGTTGGACTGTCCGATTCCGTGTGCAATCGACGTCCCATGTGACTGCAATGGAACAGGCTAGAGCCTGTTCCAACAAGGGTGACTCACGTTCAATATCTATAGTAGGGGGTGGTGGACGGGGGTGTATAGCTATGTCCTTATACGTTATATATATATAGTTCAGACCCTAAAAGGCATGCTACGTGCCAAGCGTCTTCACCATGGAAAGTCTGGTCCAAGACTACAGATGCCTGTATTTAAATCTTTAAAAAAAAAAAGCCATAAGAAGTACTTAATACAATATTGACCAATGTATGATCTATTCTGTTGCATTCTGTTCATAGCTTAAGACCTTATATGGAAGAATGGATACATTTTATAAGTGTTACATAACTGTACACAGGGATACATATGGGGCGTCATTACATAGCCTTATCTGGTACATGCACAGTGCCTATCAGGGAGGTGGTCAAGGGGATCAAGGTCTGCCATGGGAAGATAACAACACACACCGAGCACTTACTGGTCTGTTAGATAAATATACCAGTAACTTTGAGGAAATCACTATCATTGCTTTTTTTCTGTTTATAGTTTTAAATGCTCCGAAATTTTAAATGTTAGTATAATATTGCGTGGTACTTTTAGGAAGAATATCTTAGCACAAAACCCTTTTAAGTGGGACACAACAGTAAATTAGAGCAGCCCCATATTCAAAGCCGTATGAGGTGTGTATACATATTCCTGATGATTACATATTACATTTTATATCTTGCTGGTCATCGGAAGTGGTATATAAAAAAAAAATGAAATATTGAATTTTAGCCATGGCGGCTCCAGAATTTGGAAAAGATGGGGTGAGAGGATGAGCCCTCACCGGAAGGGGCCTCCTCAACCCTCAAAAGCTACCAACTTATAGAATGATCATAAAAGGGTGCACATTGCTGTGAATGTATCCCAGTGGAAAACGTTTTACAGAATATTTATGTACCAACTTACCTTCTGATGCACCTCCTCCTGACTTGTTGGCCACAGTCTCGAGCCTTGCGGTGACAGCCTCTAGGCGGGTGATGAGGTTGGTCAGATCCGACGACATCTTGGCGTCTAGTCCTCCAGCAGCTTTTCGTTTCTTGGCCTCTTCGAGCAGGTCTTTACCCTGTTTGAGTAGCTGGTCTGGGTCTGATGTCGTCTCGAGACCTTGTAGGTAGTCGGCTAGAGCTGCTTCAGAAAACCTAGCGTCAGGAGAAGCAGCTTTAGTTGGCGACCCCTGAGCAACAACCACAGCTGAAGCCGTAACCTTTTCAGGTGAAGCACAGGTTGGTGACTGGGCTTTGGATTTTTCGGGGGATTTTTCTTTGGTTGGGGAGGGAGATTTCTCTTTGGTAGATTCTTTTTGAGTTAATTCCTTTGGTGGAGATTCTTTTTGTGGGGAAGGGGACTTTCTCTGAGGAGATTCTTTCTGGGGAGAAGGAGATTTCTTTTGGGGAGATTCTTTTTGTGGGGAGGGGGATTTCTTTTGTGGGCTCTTGGGTGGAGAAGACTCTCTGGGATGGGAAGGCTTTTCCTCGAGTACAACAGCCTCTGGTTTGACTACAGTTTGTGGGGTTGAGTGACCGTTGGTTTGATTTTCAGCAGGTGGTGGGGCTTTACCGTTAGCCGGTGAGCCTTCTTTGGTCTTTGAGCTTTGCTGTTTCTCGTTGGGAGAGGGGGGCCTTTTACGACAGCATAACATTGTCCCAGGGTGCGGTGCTAAACATATGAATAATGTTCACAAAGGTGTTGTCTGTCACTCTGTCCACTGTCTGTGTGCATTCAATACTGGGAATATCTTATCTTAACCGACCTGAACAGCCAACAACGTCCGAAGGTGTGCCACGGGGCGAGTGCTCCAAAGGAGGACTAAGGTACCAACCGATCGAGGATTCCCTGTGACTATTTCTCCAGACTTGTGAAGTCTGTTGAAAGTCGGCGCCAGTCGCAAATTATCCAACAAAAAGAGAGAAACAGGAGAAGTGCTAGTCATTAATCACAAACAAATCTATCTTCCCTGTGTGTATGTGTTGTTTAAAAATTAAACACAAAGACGTTTAGCCACATCAAAGTTAAAGAGATCAAAAATCAAAAGCTGATGATGGGATATTAAGTGCACAGAATAACAAATCTCCAAATCATGTACCACATAGATGAAGTCCTTTCTTTATTACACTTTAACTATCTCACACGCATAGGTAAAAGACACAAACGACAGACTAGAGGAGGGTTATGAAGGAGAAGAGGGCGCAAGAGAAGACTACGCAAAAGCAAGACCACTCCATGACCAAATAAAAACCACATGTTACTAACATCTAATTCAATCAAAATTGACCCTAAACTCTTACTACCTTTGTGTTTTTTTTTAAATCCTTAATAAAGGGTCGTTGGTGTGCAGGTTAGATTTATTGTTACCTTTGTTATGCTTGCTAAGCTTTAAATGATAACATGTCTCACATAGAAAGTGTCTATGAATACCTTAAATACCAAGACTGACGGTAGGTGCTGTGGCACCTTAGTCTGCATCCCATCCAAAAATATTCCATTTCTGTACAATGCTGTGGATATGTGATTTAGGCAGCAGCTAGGTGACTAAATTAATTCAAAACTTTATTGTTAGATGTGAAACACGCAACGCAAAGTGAAGAAGTGTTAACAGTGAGAATAGCCTGAACTATGGCCAAAGACTAAGTACCTTTAAAACCCCCAAAAGTGCAGTTTGGCTTCCAGAGTGAGAGACAAAACCAAGGTTTCATTTTCTTTCTTTATCATGAAAAATCTACATGGTAAAACGAACAAAATATAAACTCCAGGGACTCCACCAATGGTATTCGGTAAATGGGTAATTTGGGCATGGGGGGATGAGGGCAGGCTCTCAAATATGGTAGGTAGCTCATATATACACAATATTTCATACATATAAAAAATGTTATATATGTTGCTGGAAAATAACAACATCATATAATTTACTTCTATGACATCATTCATTTAAATGTTAAATGCCTTAGCGATGTCTTAGTTTGGAAGCAATCAATGAGGTTAATGATTTAATATAGTGTGATTGTCTAACATTCAGAGAAGGGCTGATAAGAGAAAACACCTTAATCTAAGGAAGCTTAAGTATTAGTTTATATGTTCGCTTTCCTCATTCCCTCAAAGGTTACATACAAATGAGATACTATCTTATGATATAGGTTTCTTTATAATTCATTTAGAAAATTAAACAGGGCAATCTCAAGCTTGATCAGTATATATAATGCACTGTGCTTTATCAAAGTCTATGGTTCTGTAAATGTCATTGCAATACTTACACTTTTCATTAGTTTACTTTCTCTTTTCCTCTTTGCTAATTGTGTAATATTGTAAGTGTTTGGTAGTAGCTATGGGAATGCCATAAAAAATCAAAATTAGGAAGCACCCATAGGATAGTCTGGGACGTGGGCTAACTACTAAAGTGATATTTGGGAGTTAAAAGCTAAGCTAGCAACCAGCTTTGGCATAAATTGCATTGCATGCAGATATCAGAGATCGTTCGCGCAACATTCGTCTAGAGCTCTACAAGTTTAAAGTGACATGGTGAAAAATATACATATTGAAAGTCAAATATGAAGGTAACATGAAGTGTAAAAAAGGCCTCCCATGCCTCAGGCAGAACTACTGGTAACTATCCCCATGCACAGCTTTAAAACATTATGCTGACATTTACATCTTCATAGTGTTTCACTGCCATGGATGGCATGGTAGCGGTGATACCTTTTTCTAGTTTACATTCAATTCATGTACAAGGCATACTTAGAGGTTGGCCACCTAAGTTTAATTGTAAATCATGCAAGACAACCACCAATTCATTTTATATTCATGGAAATAAATTTGAAACAAAGCCTAGATCTAGTGGCTTGTTCACCAGGGCACAATAAGTTGAATAACTGGTAAAATACCGGTATTAGAAATTTAACTTTACATTTATCTTTGTATTCAAAGATCTAGAAAGTGTCAACTGCTGAGCCACTATTGACACAAACTGTGAGTGTGACAAAGTGTTCATACAGTGACAACTACAAATGTGAGCAAGTTATATCACATTCGGTGAGTGAGTGTGAAGAATACATTGTCTGAATTGATAAAAGTTTAACTTGTAGCGAAAACAATCACAATGCAACAATTTGTGCTACTCACATCAAGATAATTCAAGGGGCCAGGTTCTTGTGAGCTTGGCGATAAATTTGGTACCTATGTTAGGCTCAGATCATTAAGGTCTCAGATAATGGCCAGTAAATCCCGGATGTGATTTGTACCCGGAAATTCCGTGACTGGGACTGTCAGTGTGTGAATGGTGAACAACACTCAAAAGAGGGACCTGTCACTGTGTCAGTTGTCAAATCACTCTTGCCAACTTTGCTTCGCTACTGTTGTTTACGTACGGTTTATTGCAGCGGCTAACGAGGAAAAAAACAACAGTAAACGCACGAGTGATTAATGATAAATCATATATTAGCAGGGAAATGTCATGGACAGGCTACTTTACTATATTTGGGCAATTATTTGAAGCCGGCGAACCCGGAATCAGAATCAACATGGGGGCCGCCATCTTGGAATACCCCTGGCCGGCGGAGAAATTTTGAGTTCTGGGGCAAATACAAGCGCTGTCAGGACGAGAAAGTGGCACGGGGGCTTCTGAACTATAAATAATAGTTATATGAGCCTATTACAAGTGTCTCCATGGCCAAACAACCTTTGTTTGTCACAAAAACCTACCTTGAGCCGACTGAGTTTGAATCCTACAACTCCCTTCAGAGGGCGTGGCGGTACGGAAGTAGAAGGGGTTGATGGGAGATTTGACCTACTTCTCGCCCTGCGTTCCCTTCCCGCCGGATAAACACAACATCCGCCTTGAGCAGACTACTCCTAGTTGGATCGGCGCCCAACTCACAGACATGTTGTGTAAGGGTCTCAAACTGTGACTAACTACTCCTGACTGATCGTTATCTAACACAGCATACTGAGACCAAAATGGGTATAAGTTGGAGTGAAGATAGCTTTGTCTGACTGTCATGAAGTCATGATTCCATTTCGTTTTATAATAGTTTTGGCCTAGCCAGTATATTGCCAAAGGTGGTGGGGAGTAGACCTACACATCCTAAAGCCTGTCATTTTTTTAACAACAGGGGAGGGCAAAAAAATGCCTACATAGTACTGTAGAACCCCGGGTGAATAATGAAAGAGGGGGGCAGAAAAATTGATACTTCTTCCAGGGACGGAGCCGGATAATTTCAGCATGCACATGCGAAAATCCACCACCCCTCCCCTTTTGTTGAAAAAATAACCACTACCTAAATTCGACAGGGTGACTTGGCCTTTTGCTTTTCTAAAATTCGACATGTGTCATGGAGCTTTATAGTAACAAAGATATGGAGGAGTAAAAGTTAGTGACATGAGACATGGCCTTGTCTTAAAATCGACATGTGACATAGGGGCCCCTATGTCAGGGGGCCCCCATCTAGACCCCCTTGATCATTGGGGATCCCCCTTAGCTTAGGGAGTGGTCATTTGTTAACAACGGGGGGCAGGGTGGGGTAGCGGTGGATTTGTATTTTGGATCGCAGGGTCTTTTGGCACATGCAAATCCACCACCACCAACATATTGTTGAAAAGCTATTAAACATAGCAGATGTGTTCATTTAAATGTCTGGTGGATGGAAGGGGGAGGGAGGGATATCAGACCATTTCCCATTGAGGGCTAGCATCGACTATAGTCGACACAATGGTAGGCCTAGCATTGACTATAGTCAACACCATGGCAGGCCTAGCGTCGACTATAGTTGATGCCAGTTATATAGGATTAGTATAGGAATTGAAAATAGGCTCGTCCTCTAGGAACTATACTTTTTTCCAGAGACCGTCCCCATGGCCAGGGCAACAATTTTTCCTCTGCCCTTAAAGGGTATATAGGCTCCGTTTAAAAGGACGCACCCATTTGCTTATAAACAAGGAAAAGAAGTAAATTGGATAAAACTTGTTCTAATTCAAAATAAGAAATTTAATGAAACTATGAGCTCCCCCCACGCACACACATGGGGAGACGTTGGGAGTACATGTATATATGGCCATTCTTGAATAAGATTTGGCGGGACGAGAATGTTAGATAGCCTACATAGCTGGAGAGATGTCTATATAAATCCCATGATAACCCCGTACATTAATACACATACCCAGGTACATCTACAATAAATAACTGCATGATATCCATGTTCATTGATATGAGGCCTACATAGGTCTTCTACTGCTAGGCTAGAACGTGCACATGGTCATTATTTATCAACATGGTTGGGGGGGGGGGGTTCAAGGGCCGGTCAGACTGGTTGTAGGAAGATTAAAGCTACGACTCGATTTTTCGGCCGGAAAATCGGGGATAAAATCGTACAGTATGGCATAGTCCTACGACCCATTAAATTGGCCAAAATCTCACGATTTTAAGATTGTGGAAGTTTGGTGTGCACAACTTTAAAAATCGTGGTAAAATAGCGTCGTAGTCGTGGACTTTTCGTCGTAGCCGTGGCTTGCCTATGACCAGTCTGACCGGCCCTGCTGTCGAGGGGGGCCTAAAAGATTTTTGCCCATGTGTGCGAAAAAAGACACCACCCCCCCCCCTGTTGAGTGAGTGAGTGAGTAATAGATGTTTAACGCCATTTCGACAACTAAGGTCATATTCATGGCCAGAACTACATTACTATTTCACAGAAGAATGTGTCAGTGCCCGTGCATATGCGCACCACACACATCCTGAGGGGATAGGAAAGAGGAGATATAGACCCTTTTAAGTGGGCTAGGGAAGCCCGAATGAGAATGAAGGTCAGAGGATAAGAGAGGACAGTAAAGGGAGACCAGACCCCTTTTAAAAATGGGTTGGGGAGACCCCCCCCCCCCGTTGATAAATAATGACCACTCCCTTAGACACACAAAATTCTGTTTTTTTTTTAGTTTGTTTGTTTGTTTTTTGTTGTTGTTTTTGTTATGTTTTTGTTCTTTTTATTAAACAAATCATACTGTAAACTGGGCATTGTCCACGTGATAAGTATGGAATGCATAAACCACGTCCATATCCTATCGAACCGTATTGAACACTGCTCTGACATTGCAGTGCAGGCATAGATGCTGTTGATTTAGATAGAGGTTGTACCCAGTATCCAGGTGGCCGGTTAGCTCAGTTGGTTAGAGCGTCGTGCTAATAACGCGAATGTCGTGGGTTCGACCCCCACATTGGCCATCCACCGTTTTCGCTCTTTCGTGGAGATCCTGCACTACATGTGTAGGCTATCATGTAGTGCTCCTTCTGATGATGCATCATACCCCATATTAGGGAGCGTTCATTATTTATGGCAGGGGGGGGGGTGAGCAAATGAGGGGGGGGGTCAAAATTTTTAGGGGTATTCAGAGGGGGGGGGTCATTTTTTTTCAGCCTATTGTGAGAGGGGGGGTCATTTTTTTTCAACCTATTCCTGAGGGGCGGCGCAATTCCTTTTTTTTGGGGTATTCGCCAACACAATGTAAAATTTCACAACACAACACGATTTTTTTTCGCGACACGTCACGAAGTTCACAATTCTCCACCAAGTAATAGTACTTGTTAATGATTGCAGCCACAATTTTGCCCAACATTTTCTTATTACCTATCATTCATATCCATTTAATCATGTTGATGCAAACTATAAAAACAGATTAATTGGTCGTAATAACAAAGGGCGACGGTGCGTCTCTGTCCGGAGACCCAAGGCCCTCAGTCCGAGGGCTGGGCCAGTAGTACAGGAGAGAAAGAATCGTGCCAATGAAAGGAACTGAGTTCCCCGACCGTCCTTGGTCTCGAATTGCTGCTGACTTCTGTTATCATGTTGGAACAAACTACCTAGTAGTTGTTGACTACTATTTAAGGGATATTGAGACAAGCAAAGTCACTAAAGGAGTTGACGCCGCAGAGACTGTCGCCAAACTTAAGAAAATATTTGTTCATCAGGGCATCCCCGTTATACTTGTCACAGACAATGGACCTCAGTTCAGTGCAAGAGACTTTGCAAACTTTGTAGATGAGTGGAAATTTGTGCATGTAACATCTTCGCTGAGATATCCACAGTCAAATGGTGAGGCCGAGCGAGCCGTACAGACAGTCAGAGGTATTCTCAACAAAGCTACTGATGTGGACTTAGCATTATTAATGTACCGAAACACACCACTCCATAATGGCTTCTCACCAGCGCAACTAAATATGGGCAGGAAATTAAAGACCAGAGTCCCCTGCTATCCATCTGAACTCTTACCAAGCACACCAGACCCGGTTGTTGTACGAAAAAAGGAGAGGATGTACAGAGCCAGTATGAAACTGAACTATGACCAACGACACCGTTTGAAAGAAGCCGGAGAGTTATCAGCAGGTGACAAAGTGTGGCTCCCTGATCTCAAGACTCATGGCACAATTGTAGGCAAAGCCAATGGACCGAGATCATATGTCATCTCAACCCCAACAGGCCTCCTGAGGCAAAACCGCCGTATGACTAGAAATGTTGGGCTACCACCTGCTACACTACCAATACCAGGTCCACCTAATACAGGACCTATTCCAGCAGTTCATCCTCCTACATCAAGACGTGACATACCATCACATGCAGTCACCCCTAGGGTTGACTCACCTGACAAACCAACACTGAGGATTGATCAGCCGGGTAGCCCTTCATATGTGAATGAACCTGATGACCCGCCAGGGGCTGATATTACTGAGCCTCGTAGGTCTGGGAGAGCCAGATCTGCACCTAAGCGTCTGATTGAAAACATGTGAAAGACTCAATGAGATATCAGTTTAGTTTAACTTGCGAGATAATTTCATAGCAAGATACTAGCTATAATCATGTTCTTATTTGGTTGATAAGTATTATTCATTCATGAACATTTCAAGACAAAGAGATTGATAAGTGAGCTACTCATTTTGATCGATAGGTATTATTCATCTATGAACATTTCAAGACAAAGAGACTAATAAGTGAACTTCTCATTTTCCAAAAAAAAGGGAGATGTGGTATGACCGGTATGCCTATATGGTGCTGCCACCAGTGACTGTGTGGGGAACTAAAAAGTAAAGTGAGTGGGTTGAGTGGGACACAACTTTGGGGGTTTAGGAAGCGGAGATCAGCATGTCAACATGTGGCTGAAACTGAATTTGTAACACTACAAGTCTACTCTACATTAAAGAACTTCAAGAACTAATCTTCTAAATGTTTGCTCAATAGAGTATCCAACAATTGCCGAAGGCGATCAGCCCAGCCTGAGGACCGAGGGCCTTGGGTTTCTGGAACAGAGACAAACCGGAGCCCTTTGTTTACGTTCTGACACGAGAAAAAGCTTTGATTTTCCTTAAAATAATTCACAAATAAGACAGAAAAGCCACAAACAGGAAGTGAGAACGGAAGTGCTTTTATGGGTCCCCTGACCCAACATGCGCTCTCAACCAATCAGATTGCAGGAAAGGCGACCCAACTGCACTCGAGTGTTAGAACAACTTGCTTACATCACTAGACCTGGTGCTCCTTTAGACGTTGCTTAAAGGTGCTCATGATTATATTTTTAAAATTCAATAGTACCTCCCATATATAACGTGTGATTTGTGGATAAGGCACACTGTAGGAGCAAATTCAAAAGAACAAATGAGAATATGAAGTTGGCTCCAGAAATTCCAAAAACATTCTTGGGAGATACTCTCATACTCCATTATTATTGCTCCCATGCTGTACTACTTAACTAATGTGGTACAGTAATAAAAATGTATTCTCTTGCATGAAGTTTGTATTTAGGAATGTTTTAGTCCTGACTACCATAACGTCTTGCATATAAGGCGTGTCTTAGGCCTATGTGCGAATCAGAGCCCAGTTGCGCCTTATAGGATCAGCCTGAGTTAAGGGCACATCTTATACGTGGGGTTTATTCAAATATCATTTGATACATAAAATGATTTACCCTGAAAAACATTTAAATAGCCCCCCACCTCCATCAAACCTATGGGTAAAGCTAATGAATGCTGTAAAGGTGTTGGGTAGTATCAGCTCCCCTCCAACCCTACCAGTACTCTATGGTGGCCATAGCTTTTCACACCTTCCCATGTGACACTCACACCATCCAATGCCACCCTCACTCCATCCCATGCCGCCCTCACACCCTCCAATGTCGCGGTAACACCTTAGCAAGGCTTTCCCCACAACTTAGGCCTATTCAATGTACATGTAGGTTGGCTTTTACCAAGGGAGGCTATGTCTTACAGCATATGTCAAAAGGTTGGGGTGCACCTTATACAAGGGTTTTTTAAAATATTAATCCAGAAGCAGTAGGTGTGCCTTATATGCAAAACACACATCCCTGAGCTAGGGGTGCACCTTATACATGAGCTCCGCCTTATATATGCAGGAGATTACGGTAAACTTCATTTTCAATAATCTTGGTGGCCAAAAGAGATCGCAAAGCACATTTTTCTGTAATTCCAATTATCATTTTCTTATTCCATGTACCGGGTAATTAGTTCAGGGTGTCAGGAGCAGTGAACCATTATCAAATCACCTTATCATCTTATATCTGGCACAAGGGTCTTCTGTCAAGAAAGAGAGAATGGTAAACATTCTCCAATCTGTTGTGGACCATCAGAGTAGATGACAGCAGTGGCTTCCTAGAAGTATACATAGAAAAGCATGTCTCTTGAGCTGAGAGGTGCCAGCAAAGTTCTCAGTGGTAAAAAAGTCACCTACTATAATCACAGCAACTACTGATCAGAACCTCCAGTTTCTAACCCTTAGTTTCACTTTTGAAATCAATGCTTTTGCAATTGATATCCATCACACCTACTAAATTAATGTTAAAAAATGAGATCAGAATGAAATTAAAACACTAGAAAAATCTCAAAAAGTTTGTCTTTGTATGCGCAAATTTTGAAAAAGACAGCTGCAAGTGCTTTAATCACTACAGTTAGTCAGGAATAGGTTGCATGATTTAGCTGGCTAAGACATCCTGTATTTCCCTGTGTATTACTAAAAGCCTGTACGGGCTTGTAAACACACTTAAGTGGCAAATTTACCAGGATTATAAACAGGGCAGGCTTATACACAGGGCAGGCTTATATTTCTCTACATGAAATAATGAGGGAGTGGCAAACAGTTTGCTCAAGACTTATCTATGGTTTGTACATCATGCTTTAGACATTTTCTATAATCCTTTATCTTTCTTTGCATGAAATATAAGGGTAGCGGAAATTGATATAGCTGAAAAAACATATAAACACCATATGTTGAAGTATGGTAATGGTCCAAAATGTTTTTTCATTGAGCACAGAGGCCATACACAGGGAAATATAGTACCAACTTAAACAGCATCAGTAGTGGCCCATGCTAGTGCCCCCTATGGAGGAGCCTTCAAAATAGGTACTTTTTATACAGATGTCAATCAATCAATGGCAGGGTATTCACATTTCAATTTTTCAAAAGATCGGAACCATTTTGAAAAAGGCTTTGCATTTATACAATATGAAAGCTGGCTAACGGCTGATAGCTTTTACGACATTCTACAACGGCCACCCCATTTTTAACATAATAATTGGAATGGTTTAAATTCAGGTAGAATACACTTTAGCTGGCACACATCTTGCTGCACATTAGGATTAGCATAGGGTTAGCATTAGGGTAGCTAAAGGGTTCACTTAATTCAGCACCGGCTAAAGTGCATTAGTCTCTCAATTTCTCCTAATATGACAGGAATGAAGAGACCTGATGTACACAGACTTTGTTGAACATGGTTAAATGTATAAGGTAATGTGATGGGAATCATTTTCTTTCAATCAGTTCTAAGGGGGGGGGTCATTTTTTTTCAACCCATTCCTAAGGGGGGGGGTCACTTTTTTTCAACCTATTCCCAGGGGGGGGTAATTTTTTTTTGACGTATTCGTTCTGCCAGATTGGCACCCCCCCCCCTGCCATAAATAATGAACGCTCCCTTATATGCCGGCCCAATTTTTTCTGTTAGGAACAACAGGCATTTTATTATGAATCCATCAACATAGATTATCAAAATGGGATAAAGTTGTTTTTTTGTGTGTTTTTGCACGGTTTAGGTTAGTACTAAGGCCAAGAAAAATAAAAGCTGTGTTTCCAGTTAGATCTACATAGCTCAAAGTGCTAGGGTTGATAGGTCGGAATTTTTTTTTTTTGCATTTATATAGGAAATGTAAGGGCACATATCAATGGATGTATCAAATTCTTTGATTTCATTGTAAAATAATGATGAGAAAATGGCAACTATTAGAGAGGGGAAGGACACGAAAAGGATACAGGAAAAATCCTCAATAAGTAATGAAAATTTATTTAAGATATGAAAAAATGAGACAAAATTCTTCAAAATCACCAAAAAAAAAAAAAGTTTTTTTTTTGCCCCTGTTTTGCTAGGATCAGTCGGGTTACTGAAAACACACCTTTTTTATTTGGCCTAATCCTAACCCTTATACCCCCGGGGGGACACCCACTTTATTTCTGACACAAGTGTGCAGCTGGACCTATGACAACCCTTACCCTTGTTAGGGAGACTTTACCTAGAAAACCGTACCCTTGTTAGGGTACTTTTGACCAATAATCCCATGTTTTGAAGAAAAATCTGATGGATAAACTCTGGTCTTCAGAATTGATGATAAATATTCCCTTAGATTGAAAAAAAAATCCTGAAAACTCAGGAAATTGTGACCAAAATATGGACAGTTTTATAATATCTCTGGCATTTTTGTTAAAAAATAAACCCTTGTAAGGGGGATTTCGGCCAAAGTTTACCCTTGTTAGGGCGATTTCAGGCTAAAAAGGGGACCCTTGTTAGGGGGATTTTGATGAAAAAGTGCCCTTGCCAGCCGCACACCTGTGTCAGCAAAGTATATGAAGTTCCCGCCCAAGACTATGTTTTGCCCACTTTTTTCAAAATATTTTGACATTTCAGGAGTGGACCACTGCACCATATACACTGAAAACTTATAGATGCAAAAATCAATCAGTAAAGATCACCTTAGGGTGCTCAATTTGATAGAGCCTGGGGGGAGTACCTTTTCATTATTTGGGTGATCACCCAACATCATCATTTTGATTGATTTTTTTTTTTTTGCATTGACAGAGGGGAATATTAGGTTATAATGATGATCAGTATGGTTATTTTGTTTTTAATTATAGCTAATTAACAGCATTTCAAATAGTTCATGGTTAGCCCCTCTTCTCAACCACCAAGCATTCATTAGAGGAGATAGGCATTATAGCCCTAATGATTTATGTCCAATAAGACATAATATTATGTGTATGTATAACAAGTGATAGCCAATCATACCAGTTATAACTTTGGTTTACACACAGAAAAGGTGCTTTGCACTCTAATGGAATTGCTCTTGAACCTTTCCCAAATACTCCCCTTCTTGAATTGACTGAGTTCCTTTTCTGACAATGCTGTTTATAACTTGAAATTTACAAACATCTATGATTATGATCATAATAGATATCAAGCAAGAAATCAGCTAGAATAGTCCCTATCTATTACATTAAAGTATAGTAGAGACCTCTAGTGACAGTTTTAAGTCATCAAAATGATGATTTCAGCTCATTATTTGCAAATGATGAACAGAATTCATCTAGAGACCAAACTAAGCCACATTGAATTCAAAACCTACTTTGAGTTTTAGACTCTATTATCAGGATTTTGACTCCTGCAACAGAACCTCTTCATTTATATTTGAATACTATAAACATCAAAACATGGGAAATCTCGCATACAGGCATGAAGAGTTTAGTTTAAATCACTGAATATATATGATACAATCCCTAACCCTTTGAAACTAACCCTTTATTGTAGGTAAGCCACATTGAATTCAAAACCTATTTTGAGTTTTAGACTCTATATCAGGATTTTGACTCCTGCAACAGAACCTCTTCATTTAAGAAGCATGTTCTATGCCTCAAATCATTTTTATTTACAACCCCTGAGCTAGGTTACTCTGAGTTTAATACAAAGTCAGAGAACTAACAATGTGGATAATGTGTATATTGAACATCCAAACAAAAAGTGTTTCCATCTTTCTCCCTTCTTCCTCAAATAACTTATCAATATGTTAGGTGCATTTTATTAAATGTTATATGAGTACAATTGTAAAAGACTTTCTAAGTCAAAGGTCACTGAAAATCACCATTATTTTGACATACATAGACTATTCTATGATGTGCACCTACCAGAAAAATCCTCATACAAACTGCACTGCCACCTGGTGTGAGAAAAATTACTAACCCTTAGACAAATCTACTAACCTTGGAAAAGTTACTAACTTTTTACTAATTTTCTCTCTAGACTTAGTCAAGCTAGCTTGTCTGAATAGGTTAGTGAATGTTACTAAGCACCTAGCCATTGTTAGTAAAATGTTAGTCCTGTGTTATTCACATTTGCTAACTAAGATAAGTTAGGGGTTTTGACTAACTTATATTAGATTCATTTTTTCAATGCATTTACAGTTTCAGACCTTGGGTATGGAACAATACCTGACCCCCCCCCCCCCCACCTTGCCCCACCCCCAACTTTCAAATGGTTCCGCCGCCCCTGTATTGTCACATAATTGTGTAAGGGAGGAGCATTAGGCATGATTTTTTTTTCAATTTCCTATGTCACTTTTTCAAAGTTTTTGCATGAGGACAACAAAAGGAGTGTGTCCACGTTTATATATTGGAGAGGCTGCGTGCCACCACCTATTCACAGGCGCTATCCCACTACTGCCAGGCACGGGGTCTTTTGGCTGCTTTGTTTCCATCCTGGGCCAGTGAGACCCTCCTTAGACGACCTGGTGAACCTGGGCTCCCCCGGACCCACCATATCAACGCCCAGCTTAGCATGGACGCCCGATCGACATAGGTGAGGGACATTCAGAACTCCCCTCCTCAAGCCATCCTCCACTCCCGACCTCCAGGTAGCTGGATTACAGGACTGCGCCACTAGTCCCAGTTGACTGCACCATCCCTAGAACTTCTACTGTATCATGAGGTCTTATTGCCTCTGCCAAACAGATCCCAGTTGGCATGGATCATCTCATTTTGCACATCAGCTTATAACTATATGAATGGGATTATTGCCTTTAAAAAGAATATTCATCATTTCCAACTCTAACATAATGTATGATTGAGTTGGTGTGAATTTAGAGGTAAATTATTGTGGATTACACTTAAATGAGATGGTATGCGTCCACGAGGTCATAACTTGACATCAATGTCACCTGACCCTAATATCATATGGGGAAAGGTCAATGGTTACTAGTACACTTTTCCATGTATACTGAAATAGGTCACGATGACCCATTTCTGACTGTAGTGACCACGAAGAGAAAAGGGGGGTGGTCAGCCTTATGCCCAAACGCGATTAATCTCTCATACAGGGTGTGCAAATGAGACAGCAAAGGATTAAATCAATTGTTAATGCCTGTTCATTTCATTTAACATTTGTTTCAGATTCAGATGGGATTGGTCATCTAGATTGGTCTACATGTAGGCCTAACATCTAGATTGGTCTACATGTAGGCCTAATTCAGCACCAAGAAAAGGTACACATTTTATCTCTTCATTTAGCACTTCTCAGCTCATAGCTCAGCTAATTCACCGATATAATCATAGACGGTTAGCGATTGAGTGCATTTATTAGAGTAGGCATATTACTATATCTCTGTAGAGAACAAAATAACCTATGTCCAGGGCAAAAAGTGTAAGACTAAGCAATGAATCTCAAGGCAAAGTCTATATAAATATTCAATTTTTTTTCTGTAGCTTACATGATATCGATGGATATGACAAATTCAATGCAATGTCCTTTAGCTTTGCTCACGAGTCAAAGTGGAAGGTAACACAATGGGTCCAAGTTCCAAGCTTGATGAGAACTATGGAACCTGATTTCCCAATCGATGGGACAACAGTCAACACTGCCCCCTGGTGGAAACTATTGTAAGCGCATGCATGGTCGTGTTACCTTGCAACCTTATAAGGTGTTAGCACTGGAATTAGTTCGAGGCAAATTTGGTCAAATTTCCATGACAGCCATCTTATTGCCCAGTTTTTGTCATGACAAACATACATTAGGATTTTCATGCTGTAGATTAATATAGATAACAGATCGCATAATGGTTATGTAAAGACTTAGTATCAATTTACTGTATAAACTGTATCGTATTCAGTATACACTGAGTATAAATTCTCTGTATAGGTAGTAGAAAACAATTCCTGAACGTCTCTGTCTGTCTCTCTGTCTGTTTGTCTATCTGTCTCTGTCTGTCTTTCTCTCTGTCTGCCTGTCTGCCTATCTGTCTGTATATATATATATATATATATATATATATATATATATATATATATATATATCCTTCCTACCAAACCCTCTCTGTCTACCTCTCACCGACATTTTTTTCACCTCGGGTGCCTATATGCCTCATGTTCCGGATTATTCCCATTTCAGCAACAGGACATGACGCCATAAAACTGAGGCAGGAACTCAATCTTTGGGGGTCACAGAAGGTCACCCTGCAGCAGACGACGAGTGGCAGACGACTTTTGAGACGCACGGTTGCCTCTGTCCTCTTCTACCAAAGAACTTCTGTTGGCAATGAGCCTAGCGTTTATTGGCCATCATCAATTGGTATGACTCGTGACGTTTTAGATGTACACAGACAGTATCTAAATGGAAAAAAAAAACATGGAACAAAAGAGACGAAACGTTGTTGGGGGGGGGGGGGCGTGGGGGGCTATTGAGAGGATAAGGATATGGAGACAAGAGATCATTAGGATAAGTACTGGGGTGAAGAGATCAATAGAAATGAAAATAGAGTTAAAAGATGATAATAGATAAACAAGAAAATTGTATCACTCAGAATATTAGTCTACTAATATTCGCTTAGGCCTATTGTAGATTCGCTGTCATGATGGTCGCGTAGAGATTCACTAAGTTCAACAGTGTTAAATAGTGAAGGGGTCTTTTCCAAGACCCAGCATCCCTTTTTGCCAGACGAAAATCTAGACAGAGGAACTGGGGTATCCAGTACTTTTCGTTACGTATTTCTTGCATCATGTCCCCCAACAACAGAAGGTCGTTTTCTGAGACCTGCTAACTGATTTTTTTGTCTGTTTGTCTGTTTTTTTTTCCAGACAGTGTGTTGGGGTGACATGACTGTGTTGAAACTATCTATAGCAGCATACGCCATCTGTCCAATGCTTGGACAGGCCACATGTAAAATTTCATTCACTACTGAACCGGAATAAGCACTTCCACCTGGAGACGCTGCATATACATGCCGTCTGGTCTGATCACATCAGAATTTCTATCGATTAGACCTTTTCAAGCCGAATTATTCATAAGATTTCCATTATAATGCAACGCTCATATTATAGTTTCTGAAGGTCGAGTTCAACTGATAGAGTTATAGTCTAGGTACTGTGAGTAATTTACAAGGGTGTCTGAATTATAACAGTGGAATGGGTAAGGGGGGGGGGTTATGTGGGCTTTTTTTTCTCTTTCTCATTAGGGCACTCACTAAATACAGAGTGTTTCACCTGACCTATTCCTAATAGAAGGCTTTAAAAATGTTGTCTTTAATATGTGACACACTTACTTTCAACGCCCCACCCCCATTGAGGCACCCCGAGCCTTTTGTCATGATTTTAACTATGCTTTCAACACCATTTGTTGCACCCTGAATAACACTCCTATCAAATCCGGCGTGACGCAATATATGGATAAGCCCTGCTATCAATAAATATGTTTAAATATTTAATTAGAGGGGACTTTCCCTCCCAAAACCGAACTCCCGACAAGTTTTGCTTGCATCTTTACCTTTGGGAAGCATGGTATTGTACTTCCGGTAAATCTGTGAGAAAAACAAAAACAAAGAGAAAATGAAAGAGAAAGAAATAAGAAAAGAAAATACACTAATTTGTTACAATCACGGAATTCGAGAACTATGCATTTATGGATGTATATTGTGAATCATGACAATGGTACACGGGCCATAGATAACATCATACAAAGTTCGCTGGACCGTATACTTCAAGGCTTCATTATACATTAAACATCATTACTTTATTATCTCAGGTCCTTGCTCTGATAAAAATCAATACTTAGACAGTAGGATGCAAAATCATTTCCATAATGCTAGGGGGGGGGCATCCATAAATGACCGCATGCAAAATTTTGCCCCCCCCCCTGTCCCCCTCATCATGTCTTTTGCCAATTTTGCAATGCTTAAGGTATATGGAAAATTAATTCGGTCACTTGCTCTCTCTCTCTCTCTCTCTCTCTCTCTCTCTCTCTCTCTCTCTCTCTCTCTCTCTCTCTCTTCACTGTGACGGATGAACAATCCGTCTCCCTTCATCCGTGATTTTCTCCATAGAAATCAATGGTAAATGTAACTGACGGATGGTACATCCGTTGGCAGTGGATGCACCCCTTAAGGCGAAGGCTTAAGGTTGGTTTGGTTGATTCTATAAATATTAGAAAATGGATCAATCTTCTTAGTGATTCAATATACGATGAAAGCAAGGGCAGAAGACATGGGGGGGGGGGTAGGACAGAGTTCGGAGATTGAAGGAATGAAGGAGGGAGGAGAAAAGTTGGAGGAGAGAAAGGGAGAAAGAAAAATTACGTCGTTCTAGTCAACCAATTTTCAAAAGAGCTTTCTTGACTCTGGTTGTAGTAGAATTCCTATTGGACTAGTGTTTGAGAAAGTACAGTTTGTGTAAACCTTGACATGGATTGATTGATGAGGAACCCTCCCCATCCCCTTCCCCTGCCCAAACACACCACACACACAGCCATCCACATCATTTCTTTATACTATCTCATTACTTCTCCCTTGTCTTCACTGTATGACTACAAAATGCTTGTGGCTCTGTGAAGACATTGTCTATTTGAAACTAAAAATAATCAGTGTTGTATAAGACCCCTGCATCCCTCTGAAGAAATTGACTTGTCAATGGTATGAGCTGCACATGTAAGACAAAACACTTTCAAGGAGATACAATTCTGTGTGCCATCCTTCTTTCCACAGAATATACTTGAACATGTTTTAAATAGATGGCCCTTTTCAATTCTAAAAATACTGTGTAGGGCAATGATGTCTGCCTGCTATTGAAAAAAAAATGAAAACGAAGGAAAAAATGTAAACATGCAGGTGAGCCTTGCCTATATGGAGTGCAGGGGCCTGGCAGAGAGATCACCTTGCTGACAAGGACGACACTCACCTAAGCTATATCTTCAATTCTTGATTACTGACATATGTTTCATCCTGTGAGAAACACGTACTACATGTCCCTAAACTTATGTGCCTCCTTCACAGATCACCTACCCACACATCGCCCTATAGATCCCCACACCTTCACCTCTTTCTGCACCCCTCACCACCACCTCTCAGCAACTAGAAGCCAGGAGGTGCTCAAGGTGCTTAAAGAAAAAAAACAAAGATCAGATGATATGTCGGTATGTCTGTTTTATGGCTTGTGTGAGTGGACACAACAACAAGCCACATCTGATGTATTACCCACGTATTACCTGACAAGGATTCACAGGTAGGTTTGTATTGTTTACAGGGTAAATCTGTTGGGTCAGCCATCCTTATGAAATCTGATGCTGAATGCAGGGGATATGATGTCCATGGCTGTACATATAGAAAGTATTTGTATTCATAATTAGGGAAAAAAACGTAGGAAAATTACAACATAATTTGCAATTCATTTATTACATTTATATAAGGTGATACATTATTCTTAAAGCTGAAGTAAACTTTATGATATGACTACAATTCAGCCTAGGAGAAACTGCACAATATTGTTTGAATGAAACAATCCACTTTGATGTTTGAGAGGAAGGAAGATGTAATAATGGAGCTGCGCCAGTTGGATTATCATCGGGTAGCTCCTCACTGCTCCTGGTGATAGGTTGTCAGGTGAATGATGGAGGACATCCTGCTCACTTCCACAGTCTCAGGAAACTTCAACAACACATGTTATCTTATAGGTAGTGTGCAGCAACTAAGATGGTAAAGGATCAGCTCTGATGGTTGGAAGTACAAGGGGCAGAGCAGCTCATAAAACAGAACTTACACACTATAGAATGTAATAGAGCACATTTTAACTCACAGATCTGCACTCATAAATGACAGGTATTATATTGATTACAGAACAGCTCATGCATACAATGTCACAGAATATAACATGACGGTAGGTATAGTAGATCACAAACTCATAGAGCAACACTCAAACAGGGAAGATATTAAAGTTCACAGAGCAGCACTTAGATGTCTTAGTTATAGATCTATGTTAGACAACACAGCATCTCAGAGAGCAGAATTTAATGGTAGCTCTTATAAAGATCTATTATGAAGAACTTACTGAGATGAACTTAATGGAAGGTATTATGAATCACATCCGGGGAATCACAGAGCAGCTCACAGAACAGCACTGGGCCATGGTAGTGGCCCAGTGCTGTTCTGTGAGCAGAATCTAATGACAGGTATTTTAGATAGCAGATTAGCTCACAAAGAAGATATTAATTAAAGAGGGTAGGTATTAAGGTTCACAGAACAGCTCATAGAGCAGCGCTCAAACATCATAGCTCTATGTCATAGATATAACATAGTAGCACACACAGATAAGAGAGCAGCCCAATGAACAGTAGGCCTAACTGCAACACGCCAGAGGTCTGTTAAACAAGGATATTAGTAAAGAGAACATACTAGCACCCCAGTAGTATATATACTTTTTGTTTCTTCTCATTTTTCGAACTTATCAAATTATAAAATAAGTTACTCTGCAAAAGCCTGTTGTTCTAAAGCCCCCTCGCTAAGGCTTAAAGAGTCCTCGTTTGTTGGCATTATAGTGGTACTGGGGGATGAGGACCAAGATCCCTATCTTACCTGTACCCCTCCCCCTACCCACACCCTGCCTCTTGTATAGCATAGATATACACATATTGAAGGTAATCACACCCAGTCAATGGCTGTCTACCTTTACGGTAAACACACGTTCTCATATATACAAACACATGTAAACAGTTAGTTCTGTTCCCGTCCGCGTTGTGCGCCACGAGATGTAGCCTGTTCCAGTGGCCGGGCGACTCCACTTACTCCACCTACGGAACTTTGTAACATACAGGAATTCATGTCAGTGACAACATATTTCAGGAAAGAAACATGTATGTCTCTAATTAACTTCTTCTTCTTTTTTTTTGCAATTCATGCGAAAGGTGTATATATTTCCCATGCCTATCGGTTCTCCTGGCAAGCAAGGGGTGGGAGAAAGAGGCCACAGCTGAGAAGATTGTGGAAATAATGGTAAATTGGGATGGAGGAAAACGAGGAAAAGCCTATCATTTAGAAAAGAAAATTAAACATAAGATACAGATGAAAATCTCGAGGAAGAAGGCAGGTTTATGTGAAGACAAGATTCTATTATTTCGAAGTCCTCTGGAAGGGATCTATAGCCAGCAGCACTCAATTAGGGCCAAACAAATATTGACAGTTTGGAGGCAATGGCAGCCTGTAGACTGCAAACGTAACAGCTCTGGGTCCACCGGATCCGGGGTGGGGGCTGTGGTGTCTGGGTTCTGCTCTTTTGCGTGCACTCAGCAGAGTTATAATTTATCTTAAGTGTACTAGGCTGTATCTTTCAATATTACATTCGGAGCCTTTGTCCCAACCCTCATGAAAAAAGTCCTTAGTTGTCCATAGGGTTACAAATTTTTCTCTAAAAGAAAAACTTAGTCTAATTTATACATACACCTTTCCTATGATTTACACCTGACATGTATTACCTAGTACATCGACTTTCTGGTGGATTATCCCACCAAGCTCAGGCTTCATTTCTTTTCTAAGCATTTGAAGCTTCCAGCTCTCAGTGTGTCAGAAGTAGCCAATCAGAGAGGAGGCACAGCCAGGGATGCATTACTCAAAACGGTCATAGTAGTATAACTATGTACAGAAAAGGGCTGTGCCGTCCGTCCCTCTCCACATGGTACATGTAGATCTAAAATTACATCGATGAATACCAAGATATTCAGGCATGCCTGAACACTTGTGCCTCCACCTCTGCCCCCCTTCCCCCTCCCCTTCACAGTTTGATCCCCAGCCCTGGAGCATTGTTTTCCCTGCACTGTTTCCACAAACACTACTCCTACCAAACATCACTACTAACCCATCCAATAAGTCAGCAGCTGCAGGAGCAGCCACCATTGTACTTTGTATTATCCTCTATATATCAACTTATCTCCCAGGGTTACAATTAGGTACTAGCATGTAATGCATTAAGCATCCAAATTGTTGTACACAAGGATCAAAATGTATGGTATACATTAATCACTACATTATTAACAATGAAGTTGATTGGTCATAGTGTAGTTGGTACTTTTCTGCTCATTGGGTGACCTGCAGGTCATAACTACTCACTGTGTGCCTTGTAGGATCTAGTAGGCCTGAGTAGCTATTTGTAGTTGGGTAGCAACTCACTGGGTGACCTGTAAGCCTGAGCACTTATATGTGGTTTGGCAGCCACTCAATGAGTGACCTGAAGGCCTAAGTACCTATATGTGGTTTAGCAGCACTCAATGAGCCACTCAGTGAGTGACCTGAAGGCCTGAGCACTTACCTGTATTTGGATGACATGAATATCAGAGCACTTCATCTGTTGATGGACAATTGTTCCATGAGTGACCTGCAAGCCTGAGTAGTTCATCTGTGGTTAGGAAGTGTCTTACTAAGTGCTCTGCAGACCTTAAAATATTTGTCTGTGGTTTGACACGGGTCACTGGGTGTCCTGCAGGCCTGAGCGGATTCTCTGTGGTAGGGCAGTGTCTCACTGAGGGACCTGTGGCCTTGAGCAGCTCACCTGTGACTCGTAAAATGCTCAATGGCATTTTACTAGCCATTTTACTGTGATGTATCTGATGACATCACGATTGGGCTAAATGCACCCAACTAATGCTTACACAGCATTGGTATACTACAATCTGATAACGTTTATAGTAATTTACTGGCACACTTTGTCTATTTCCTTCGAAAGATATTAAAAGATAACCATACAAATGGTTCTGGCATAAGATCATGATGATGTATAATTGATTATTCTAGTTATTATACGGCATATGGCTATTGTATTATTGACCAATGGGAGGCATCCCTGGCATATACTGCGGAGTCGGGGGCTGAAGGTGTTAGTCATAGTGTCATCGGGGTCTAATGGCGGCCCCCAGCTGATAATGGCTATGTGAGCTATACATTTTGTTAGACCCTCCATGCATAAACAATGCAACACCTGATGCATTTAGCCTAATTGTGACATCATCAAATGTATCACATAAACCTGCTGCTCTCCTCTTTGGTGATAAAATGTCAGATTCTTTGTATTTGATACAAAGGCTATCAAAATATCATGTCATTAAAGTAGGGTAGTGTTTTCCTTTAACCCTTACGTGCCCACATTTCGAAAAGTGTGCGCTCTTCTCGCGGTATTGATATGCTTGTACAAATAAATTCATAGGGGCTGTTCTATTGCTCAGATCGGAGTGATTCTAATTGCAAACGAATCCTGTGTTGGGGTGGGAGAGGATCATTTAGATGCAATTTGGTGAGATATACAGTATACATCAGTCTAGACTCTGCAGCAGTGCCTACTCTGTGCGGCAGGTGCCAGGTAGTGAGATATACAGTATAGATCAGTCTAGACTCTGCAGCAGTGCCTACTCTGTGCGGCAGGTGCCAGGTAGTGAGATATACAGTAAAGGTCAGTCTAGACTCTGCAGCAGTGCCTACTCTGTGCGGCAGGTGCCAGGTAGTGAGATATACAGTATAGATCAGTCTAGACTCTGCAGCAGTGCCTACTCTGTGCTGTAGGTGCCAGGTAGTGAGATACACAGTATAGATCAGTCTAGACTCTGCAGCAGTGCCTACTCTGTGCGGCAGGTGCCAAGTAGTGAGATCTACAGTATAGATCAGTCTAGACTCTGCAGCAGTGCCTACTCTGTGCTGCAGGTGCCAGGTAGTGAGATATACAGTATAGATCAGTCTAGACTCTGCAGCAGTGCCTACTCTGTGCGGCAGGTGCCAGGTAGTGAGACATACAGTATAGATCAGTCTAGACTCTGCAGCAGTGCCTACTCTGTACTGCAGGTGCCAGGTAGTGAGATATACAGTATAGATCAGTCTAGACTCTGCAGCAGTGCCTACTCTGTGCGGCAGGTGCCAGGTAGTGAGATCTACAGTATAGATCAGTCTAGACTCTGCAGCAGTGCCTACTCTGTGCTGCAGGTGCCAGGTAGTGAGATATACAGTATAGATCAGTCTAGACTCTGCAGCAGTGCCTACTCTGTGCTGCAGGTGCCAGGTGGTGAGATATATAGACAAAGGTGCACGAGAATTGGTCAGCACTGAGAGTTATCACACGAGGCGAAGCCGAGTGTGATAACCCTCAGTGCTGACCAATTCAAGTGCTCCTTTGTATTTATCTCAAGTTAATTTAGTCAGGTATGTTCAAAATTCGATTTATTTGGCATTAGAAATGATTTTATCATCAGTTATTTGACCGTTTTGGATGTTTTCCCAGGGAGTGTGATACGGGGAAGGGTTATCACACTGTGGGGTGTGATACAGAGTTTCTTGGTTAAGCCTATGGGGCTCTCGTATTCAACTTGAGATAAACAGTATAGATCAGTCTAGACTCTGCAGCAGTGCCTACTCTGTGCTGCAGGTGCAGGACTAGGATGTGAGTGGGATAGGAATCAGGTGTGAGAAGTTCACCTCAAGGGTAAGGTGAAGACCCGAGGGTTAGGAACATCATACAAAGGAGAAATACATACACCATTTTGAAGCTTATATGTTAAGATTCATCTGATATTGATCCCCTCAGAACTTGGTGGTTCATCCAGAGCTCGGAACCTTTTATTGGTATCATGATTAAAAGCAATAATAACAAATGGGAAAGTGACCACACTAATATGAGATTAATGATTTCTCAAGAAAATCATTTTCTCATCATTGGCACACATTACAACACAAAATGCTGGTTTAAGACTTCAGTGTTTTTATAATAAAATTGTCTATGCAGAATGCAGTTCTTTGGGTATAATATGCAATATGAGTTTGACGTCCATAGAAAGCAGTTTTTTAAATATAATATGCCTTAAAGTCCATATAATGACACACTGCCAGGCTGAATATGGACCACATCGGGCTAATGCCAAGGATAGTACAACGTTCAGTAAGCTTCAAAGGAACTTAGAAAAAAATAGAACACCCCATAGTGCCTATCCCATCCCTCTCGCTGGTGACGTCATTTGTGAATGTTCCCTGAGGTGGAGATTGAGCTGACCATTACTACATACCTGCAGAGGTATTAACACCTGGGCAGCACCTGCAGTAGACTTGCTCAAGTCTGTAGATTTTAATGTGAGAGAAGATTCAAAATATTTCTAGTGAATCAAAATTTCTAGTGCGAGAGGAGGGGAGGGATTGGGGATATAGTATTAGTAGTGCTGGGAGGAGAGCTCAGGGACTGTCGCCAGTCTACACCGGTGCAGGTGTGACGGGGTGGGGGTGATGTGGAAGAAGTTTACAAACTTACAACTCCAACTATTGCATGTAGAGGGAAGCAGGCATTTCCTTCTTGTAGATGCTGAGAATGCCTTCCAATATTTTGTACATCTCAGCATTTTTAGTTCACCTCTGCAAGATATCACAGTGGAAAGCTCCAGAAATATTTTCTTGATCAACTAATTTGAGAAGAGTTAACTTAATTTGAAGCACATTCACCACCAGTTTCAATTTCCATACATATAAACATATGCAGGAGGGTTTTGCTCCTATAGTAAAAGGAAGAGCTGACTAAAATGCCCTTGTTTCCAGTCCTTTCTTTTCATGTAGCTATAACTTGTCCCTTTTGTTGCTCACAAGTGGTCATTCAAGTACGGTGCTAAAAAAGGGGGATTTGAGTAGGTACCTAGTTGGGAGAAGTCAGTCAGTATAATTAACTATAGAGTGTGTGACATGAGTAGGTACCTGGTAGTGCAGCTCTCTCTATTTTAAACAAGGCATGTGGCTTTTCAGACTAATGTGGTGAGTGCAAGTACTTAGGTGAAGCAGTGCACGACTTGTTTAGAAAAGAGGGCACATACTCACAGCTCTTTTTACAATAGGAGCAACGCCCTCCAGATGAAATTGGTTAAGTCTGACATTTCCACTCATGTTGACCATGTACTTACTGATATAAACAGTACAAGTGTAGAATCCATAATATTTACACACAGCAAATCGCTTGATCAGATAATATAAGAGAAGGCATAGAGAAGAGGCGCATTTGGTGTGATGAGAGGAACTGCCCCATCTCCAGGGCTGCAGCCTCTCCCTCTGCTGATTTCACACTGTCATCTCTAACGAAATAAGAACATAAGAGAATAGTATTCAAATCCAGGTTGGTTTCAAAATCACTTGTAGCCTATTATAACATAGAAAGAGGGATATGGAAAATCAACGATTCATCTGAATCTTTATTATGTTTAAATGGGCATTTGGGGTCATTGGACTGCTGCGAAGAAGGAAGGCTTTTGAACTGCTCAGAAGCAATTAGTGTTGAGCACTCACTGTCCTTGCCCTATGATCTGACCCGACCTGACCCGAAATCGGGAGGGGGGAGGAGGTCACTCGTTGTATGGGGTCACATGATCAGCGCAAGGAGGGAATGGCAAAATGCCAGATGAACCTAAATTTACTATAATCCCTGGATCCTCCTGTCGGGCTAGGCTATATCCTATGTTAATTTTATTTTTTCCCTTTTTCTCCTTGTTTTACTCCCTATAGGTCTAGATGCCTCCTAGATCACTTATAGCTCTGATGTGGGAGTGACGGCATGTGCGCGGGTATATACACAAGGGATGGGTGATATGATGTAAGTCTACTATCCTCTGCATCCACGGGGTTCCCACTTGACGTCTACATGGGGGGGGGGTCCATACGACCCCTGGCGGCACTTCAAGGATCCAAACCTCCAGGAGGGTGTTGCGAAAGGATAGGAGCTGAGTTCTGTCAGAGGTGCTATTCCCAAAACGGAACTGACTGACCTCAGGGAATGAATCAATTCTCTGTTTAAAGCTGGTATTAAAGCAAATATAGTGTTGTCTGATATATATTTCAGAGGATTATATACCCCTTCCAAAGTCATAGGGTGCCAATTTTTATGGCACGATATGGCTCATTATGTGCACATCATTGGACTTAAGTTTCAGCTGGTCTATCCTCTTTGGTGGGAAGAGAAACCACTTGGTTAATTAGTTCTTGACACAGCCTCATGGCGGCAGCACTGAGTGGTGTCTGCTCTGCTGCCAGGCATCTAAATTGAATTCACCATCATTATAGAATACTCTGCTTTATGGTTTCAGATGGAGCCACTGTGCTGGTACAATCAAGACTGCTTGTTGACATGAATAAAATGCTGGAAGCATTTTATTTCTACACACATATATGCTTGAACTTGACATGGCTAGAATGCACTGAATAGATTTAGATTTGGCAAGACACTTTCACAAGTGGGGCGATGATAGATATGTAGAAATTGGAAAATCTATATATTTCAGATCTTGTCCCAGCTTTAATATGTTGCCAAAAGGTAATTAGCCACAGGAGTGGTTCAGGAGTGGTACTAGGCCTACTGAATTGTTGAATACTTTCAAAGTCAGAACCAATTCCCAGCTAGTTCCTTCCTCCAATTCCCAGAAGGCAGTTGCGAAAAGAATTGGAAACTAATTCTCACTGTAGCTATTTGATCTTCCAATTGTCTGCTCTTCCCCACCCTTAGAATCGACTTCCCTAGAGAATTAGTTCCTACTTGAGAATTACACCGCGACTCTGGACCACTCCTCTGACCAATTCCCTTTTCGCAACACATGGGGGAATCAATTCCCTGAGGTGAGTGAGTTCCGTTTTTGGAATAGCACCTCCGACAGAAGAAGTTCCAAATCTCCTGGCCAAGCTTCCTGCTATGGGAAGTGTTTCAATCTTTTGCAATATAGTCTGATTCAGAGGAAGTCAATTACAAGAGAGGGTGGGAAGTGGCTTCTCAGGGTGGAGAATCGCAGGGAACTGGAAGGTGCACATAATCGAGTTAGGCTAGCCACAGTGAGAATTCAATTCACAATCCTTTCACAACAGCCTCTGGTAGATTTCTCTTACAGTACAGAGGTTTGGCGCTCTAAGCCTCTGTCCTCCAGAGTGATGGGGATCCAGGCAATCCCGAGGGTGGGCCTTTGCCTATCTAACAGTCTCAAGAAGAGATTGCACTTCCGTACTGTGGTAGATAATAGTATCATGTCCCTCCTGTGATATAATATTGTGGGCCCCGATTGTGAGTATCTGGTCTTCACAGAATGCTTTATCCCCATCAGCAGATCCAGGTTATAGAAAAGGGAGAGGCGCTTATTTGTAAGAACATTTTGTGTACAGCAAATAAACTCTTAAGTACCCGGTAGAGACAAAAAGCAGGGGGGCATGTGCCCTTGCACCTCTGCCTAAATCTGACACTGATTCAGAGCTCTATAAACGTTTCAGAATTTGCTGAATCCAAGATCCTTCCACTTTTTGTTCAGAAACTCCGTCTCCAAGGTTTGTTGGTCCCCAGATCCCTGTCCCCTAGCGAGGTTTCATTCTGTGCGCGCGGCCATGATAGTTCTGACCTCGGAATTTCTTGCAAGATTAAGCAGGTACCTGACACCAACACAACTACATCTGCTTGAAAGCAGCAAAAGCGCAAGACCAAAGATGGAAGGCGTCAATGTCAGCGTGCAAGTGGTGATCTCGGGAACCAGTCTGGTTTCAAGTCAGCGCTATTGGCTGGAAGCGGGTCTGTAGCTGGTTCTGACGACATGCACTGATAAGAACTGATAATATGGGACCAGCCCCGGGGGACCAGCATATCCCAGGAAGTGGGTGCACTGTTACCCAGGGACAAAGTACCCATCATGGTATGTCTTATCAGTGGAGTTTACCTCAACCAGCAAAATTCAAAATGGCAGACCCACAGGACGTCCATACTAAGCGTCTATAGCGAGGACTCCGGAGGACCTGTGTATGCAGAAATGCGCCAGCCATCTCGTATCTTCTCGGGAGAAAATGACAATCCTCACAATACGTAGACCTGTGTACATTTCGGGAACGAGCAGCAAGCCGTGACTTTGGCACCGCTTTGGCTGCTAACAGAGATTGGCATGTACATTTCAACGCCAGATCATGACGGGCACCATTGAACTTTCACATCTTCCGTGACCCGAGTCCTCGCTATATATATCTATGGGAGTTGTTTGCCCCTTGAACTCTGTCCCAAAGTGTGTGTAGAGGGTTGTTTGCCACCCCCCCCCTTCCCCTTCCCCCCATAGACATTGTCTAGCTTGGCAGGTTCCCGGCCCACCTGTCTCGGTCGGTATGGGGTCAATTGTCTAGGCTCCTATAGGTGTGTTGTCTCTCCTGGGGCACCAGTTCCTGACACAGATGTGAAACATCACTCTCAACGACCAACACCTGAACAGAGCAGCTATCTCAGGTGTAAAACACCCCTATTATTGCTCTCTGGATGCACTCTTCACTCCTGGAGGCGCGAAAGACACGTGTGGGCGATAATGGGGCGATATTATCTTTGCCCACAAAAAAACCTATGGTGTGCTGGACGTAGCGTTCTGCTTGGGTAAATAAACAGATACTAGTGGCTGCGGGACTGTGTTTATCATGTGTTGGGCACATAGGAGGACACTCTCGCATGTTCACGAAGCCATTTAGGGACGAGTCATTTATAGCCAGGTGGGGGGGCTTAGAAAAAGAGCCCCTTGGTGGGGGGGGGGCAAAAGAAACCAGCAAAACCCAATAAACCTTCACACTGGGGGATCAAAACTAAATATGGGCAATTCAAATGCCAATCACGATGCATTATTCCATGTGTGTATCTGATTCTTGGGGAGTCATTTTGCAAGATCAGCTCTTAGTGGGGGGGTGGTCGCAATCATATTTGTCATAGTGGTGGGGGATCGGGAAAAAAATCTACCCATCCGCCAAAATCCATCAAGCCCCCCCCCCGGCACTAAATGACTCGTCCCTTATTAGGCTATTGGGTCAATGCTGGACTGGAGCTGGTTTCTGTCTCTAAAACCACTGTAGAGTTTAGCCTAACCATTTAAATCAATTTGTGACCAGGCAAGCAAAAACACCCCTCTGCAGGGAAATTCATTATCAAAGTTCATCTCAAGATCTTTAAAATGAGACATCATTAGGTTAAATATTCCTAGTAGTTATGTCAGAACCCCTCCTTGAACATAGGTGGTCATTCATATATAAAATTGATGATTAGGCTCTAAATATATTATAGACCATCATAATGTCTAAAAACAAAATAAATCAGCCTTTTTCATCAAAAATACATAATAATATGATGACTTTTATAATAGATTTTGATCTAGAAGGAATTTTCCATTTCTGTTTTCAGTTTTGGGTTTTTGGTGAGTATCCCCAAAAGTTGGCATAAAAATCTGCAAATTTTGATCATTGGAATGGTTGCCATGGCAACCAGGAACAGGCATATAGGTTGATTTCTCATGAAAGATGTTCATTTTACCATCCAAATATGGGCCATTTCTACCGAAAATGGTGCATTTAAAATGAAACCATTGAATTCTGCTTCAAAAATTAGCTAAATGTATTTTTATAATGGTTTTAGAGTAATTTTGCCTTCCAATGCCCCCTGGTGGCCAAATGAGGAATTAAAAATCCCCCGCAGAGGGCTGTTCTCCCTTGATGGGTCACATTTAAAGGAATTAACATGACACCTTGCTCCTAAGCCACACCCTGAACTAGAGGATGCACTAGCGGTAGTTTAATAGTCGTTTGGATTTTGAAACTCCATCTATAGGATGCACCAGAAATAACTCATGAATGGTAGTTAGTAGGCCTCTAAATTGACCTAAGGAAAAGTTCAAAATCATGTGCAAAATCCTAACTTTGCTAAAAAAGTTAGCCTGTTCGACCAATTCTAAGATAGTAAGTACATTAATTTCTTTTCCGTGTAAGGGCCTATAGGCCTATGCAACCTACACTGCCCCTCGAGGCTGGGTCAAAACATTTTTTTATGTGAAAATACGGCTGAGAAAACCTAGTTATAATGGTAATCATAATCATATTCAATGATCAATGTAGTGGTACCATCATATGGGATGTGAATGTAATATGTGTACATGTAGTAGGAAAAGAAAGATTGGATTGCAGAATTCCTCTGTGCTTGGACACCTTAATAAGGGCTGAGTCATTTATTGCCAGCTGGGGGGGGGCTTGATGGAAATTGATTGCGACCCCCTCCGCACTCGGAACCGATTTTGCAAAATGACTCCCCCTTCCAAAAAAAAAAAATAATCAGATACATGCATGGAATGACGCATCACGATGGGTATTTGAATTGCCTGTATTTAGTTTTGACCCCCCAGTATGAAGGTTTATATATTGGGTTTTGACCCCCCCCCCACCAAGGGGCTCTTTTTTTAAATTATCCCCCCCCATATCTAAAAAGCCCCACCCTGGCAATAAATGATTCAGCCCTAACAGCCCATGAATGCAAACTGTGGGAAATCCCTTATTCGCCCTAAACAAAAAGTGCTGTCCCACTTCATGTATGAGCTCAATATATTTGGAACATCAGCAAAAAGAATTGAGGTCACCAGTACACAGAAAAAAAATCCATGTTAGTTGGTCTAACTTAACTTAGTCAAAACAGCCAAATAATTTTAGTTAGTACATATGACTAATGTGTGACTAACAATGTCTAGTTTATGTTAGTCACATTGACTACCCAAATCAGTTTCTCTTTCCAAGCACAATCTTGAACAAGGTATCTGCTGGGAGTTTCAGGCAAACTAACTTATCTTAGCCACTGCCACTTAGTCACTTTGACTAAGATTCCTTAGTCACTTTGACTAAGGTATAGTGGCATAGTGTTGCCTTTACACACCAGGTGGCAGTGTGGTTTGAAACAGGATTTTTCTGGTGGCTTCGTACCATCAACTGTTTGATAGATATAATATAATATAACATCAAGCTTGACAAAATATATCAAATAGGTTAATGATTTGTTAAATAAACTAGGTAGACAGGTAGTTACACCTTTTCTGTGGGAGTCTAGATAAGTGAAATATCCACAGATGTACCTGCTTCTTTGTGGGAAACCCAGAGTAACTTGACTCAGGGGTTCTAATGGAAATGATGTGAGGCATTTCACATGCTTCCTTAAGGATGTTACAATGTTTTGTGGGATGTGGATCCTATATAGAGTTTACACTCACCATTTGATTAAAACCAAAAGTATTAGATTGCATGTTTAGTCAAAACCACCAAGGAATCTTAGTCACAATCAGGCAAGCCAAGGCAAGTTGGGCACCTTGACTAATGGTTAGTCGTTTTTGACTAAGAAAAACTTAGACACTTAGGCATGTGCTTTTGACTAGGTATTATTAGAAAGTTAGCCTTTTTGACTAACATCTGACTAAGATTTTGAACATTATTTTTTTCTGTGTAGAAAATAATATAGATCAATGTCAAATAGGGTCCTGGATTGACACTTACAATATCCATCCTATAGGCTAGATATTACTGGAACAGTAGCTAAATCTGAACATTTCTGTTCCTTTAACATTGCAGACTTATCATCAATATATTGTGAAGTGGAGTGATTTTAGATGAGGCAAGGACTATGGTTTGTTTTCCTCTGAATTAATCTGTCTATAATATATGTCTCTTCAGTGTAGGCCTACCAATTACAGATAATATAGTAGCTTAAGCAAAGTGCAGGGTATTGTTTAGTATGTAGCCATTTTGTAATAGAAATTGGCATGCCCAATGCTTTTCAATGTAGCAACAATAGCTCTGTTTACAGCTTCTTTAAATGCCTTCTTAGATTGTTTGAAAAGTATCATTATCATACAAGAAAATGTCATATCCAAGGGGGGAAACTTATTTGCGACTACGTATAAGGTTGCTTAAATGGTGCACAATGGAAATAACCTTTGCACCACCCCCTGGCCCAGTGAGCACAAATATCAGTTCAACATTGAATCGACATTCATGTGTGGTTATTTATCATTGATCAATGGGTTGTCAATGTTGATTCAATGTTTTGTGTCCCTGTGTTCTGTGCACACCCATGAGTTACATTCCTGCCTAAGCTGTTTCTTTATTTCCCCCCCTGTTGAGGACATGTTGATACCATGTTGTCACCATGCTGTGGTGTTGGAATCCTCTCATACCTGGTACCTTGTGATATAACAACAAATTGTAGGGTTCTGTTCATGGAGCCATATCCTGTCTGCATGCCCCCCCCCCGCCAACATCAGGATTACCGTGTCTTTTTTTTTTTTTGTCCAATCCTTGCTGATTGTAAAAGACAATATTATGATTCCCCTTATTTGACCCGGGGTTTAACAAATGAAAGGAGACAGCCAGAATGTAGAAAGTGACAATTGAGTATGTTTCTCACCTAAAACTGGGCACTTTTAGCCATCAATTACGCTAGTTTAAATATTTGTGTGCTACTTGAAGGTGGCATGTTGCATAATTGCCCCAAAGAGATTCATTCAAAGATTCATTAAACAGGCAAAGCGTCAATTAAGTTTATTACCCTTACCTGCCCCATATGAGATAACAAGCATAATATATATATATATATATATATATATATATATATATATATATATATATATATATATATATATATATATATGTGTGTGTGTGTGTGTACTGTAAGAGGTAAGTATGGCACACATTGATGCTTTAAACTCTAGTAAGAGGAGTTCCAAACATAAAACCATGGTGTACTTCACTCCACAAAACCCGAGCTTAATTTCACACAGCACAGATAACAACACGTACAGTCAGGTAATGAGCATCTCTTGGGGATATGTTGACAATTATTTGCTTACACACACTCTAGACACCGTTATGTACCGTGTGCCCATGTTTTGATGACGTCACAGGTTGGGCCGTCTGCACAGCTTGAGTCAGTGGGGCGATAATATAAGACAGACGCTGATGTTATGACATTTGTTACCAATGGGCCAATCGTCAAAATGACAACCACACTGCCTAGAAGGAGGGCCATATACCTGTCCGTGAAATATAAAGAGAGCAAGTGGAATGAGAAGTGGGAACAAAGAAAGTAGAGGTCGCAATGTGGATCACTGTGTTCAAGCTTTCTTTGTATATATTTTTTTTTCTATCATTCCCCTTTTGATGCTCAGCAATTTAGGCCTATCGCTGAAAAAATAAGATTTATAGCTAGGGATGGAGGTATTTAACTTGTTTGATATACTGGGACCGGAAGTGGGGCAATTCATGGCAGACGACAATGAAATGGAAGGACAAAAATGCAGTAGAAATGGCGGCAAAGTGTGGAAGCCATCTTATTTTGTGAGAAAGCAGATGTGTTGTAGATATTCTTCTAAGGAATCCATACTCTATTATGAGCAAAAATAGAGTCATACCCCACTAGATGTTTATACCAATGTTTATCATGGTTTCTTAAGATTTTCTTATGAATTTCCCCCGGGGGGGGGGCACTCCCTATATGTCACTGAGACGGGTATGCGGCTGGCAAGGCCACTTTTTGGCCAAAATCCCTCTCACCAAGGGTCTAGTTTTGGTCAAAATCCCTCTCACCAAGGGTCACTTTTAGCCAAAACCCCTCTCACCAAGGGTCACTTTTCCCATATTTTGACCTCGCACATCGAAATAAGTGCCAGTTTTTTAGAATTTTCATAAAAATTTCTGCTCAATGTGGTCAGTTTTGAAAAAAAAATCCTCATCTCAATTGTAAATTTCAAGATAAAAAACTTAACCGTGCACATTTTTTTACCAAAATCCCTTTCACCAAGGATCACCTTTTGCCCAAAATCCCCCTTACCAAGGGTAAGGGTTGTCGGAGGCCCAACCGCACACCCCCCGTCAGAAGAAATTCAAGTGCCCCTCCCCCCGGGGAATGCCCGAACGTCTGCCTCATCCAGTATTTCTCCTGCCCTGTAGAGTCCTGCAGGGCCTGACGGATCACCCCCCCCTCCCCCGGGGGGGGGGCACTCTCAAATTTATGGTTACCATGTGTGTACATCACCTTAACTTTGGTATCCCTTTTAGCGAGGCAGACTTTTGGCGGGATCCCCCCAAAAAAATTGCAAGAAATCACACTCCTTTTGGCAAGACACCTCCCAATTTGCAAAAAAAGTACCCCGTTTGGTGTGTTACCCTTTAGAAAGTCTGGGAAAAGAAAGAGGTAAGCTGGAGAAAAAGGACCAAAATATACTCCCTCTTTACTTAGAGTTTTTGGAAAATCAATGTGGTCTTTGAGCCTAAAAACCTATCCCTTTTTACCCAAAATGCCCAAAAATGTACCCCTATCAAAGGATCATGCAGGACCCGCCTCCAACCCCAAAAAAGGACCCCTTTCCCTCTAGTTTGTGTACGCACATGGTTACTATAGATCATATGGGGAGTGGCCCCTTCTCGGGATCACCCACGCACTTTGTCATGTACAAAGTCTTTCTTGGTGTATCTCTTCACATTAACAACATGATATCATGCACCGGAGAGGGCATCGATGACGAGACATTGTAAACTATTAGGCCTACATAAACTAGACTATAAAAAGAAATCACATGATGGAAAAATTTGATAGATGGCTGAATCATAGGCAACAAGACAACAAGTGATGCCCTTACTCTTAGGCTAGGTCTGGACGGGCTGGCCTGCATGAGACACGGTTTATTTATAAATCAATAGATAAGAACAAAATCAAGAAAAGGACCTATTATCTCAATAAAGCAGAGCCATAGTCAAATTGCATAGAGAATCTTAAACACCTTTTACCAGGTCTTTTTAAGGACAGGAACATTTGGTATGCAGGTTACATTTTGCTTGATGAGTTTTCAGCAGGAAGCCACGCTACTCTTGTGCAGGTATAGGACAAGCTTTAAGAGAGGCAATTCCGTGGTCTTTGTGGTCGGTCATAAAGCCACAGGGAGTGCAGGAGGGTATTGCTCATATGGGAAAAGGTAGTCCCAAACGTTTTTGTGTAGCACACAAGTGGCCAGAGCAAGAGCACTTGAAAGAGTACAAAAGAATTATTTAGGTACCTCATAGTGCAGCACACAATACTTTTAAGCAAGGCAGGTGCCTTTTCAGACTAATAATGGTGAGTGGAAGTTGAATGGTGAAGCAGTCAGGGGCGTGGGAAGCAGTTTCAGAGTGGGTGGGACCAGGGGGGTTTTCTGCAATTTTTGACCACCCTTTGCTTGACCTTTTAGTTTTGACCTTTTGAGGAGTTGGCCAAAAGTGGGGGGGGGGACATGTCCCCCCTGTCCCCCCTGCTTTCCAAGCCCATGAGCAGAGTAAAACTTCTTTGAAAAAAAAGAAGGCACCTACTCCCAGCACTATCTAGCATAAAAGCAACACCCTCCAGGTCTTGACGCTAAGCATGTGACTTATTCTCTGATTTTAGTAGTAGTGTCTAATAATGAAGACACAAGCATGGCAATGAGTAAAGCTGGAAGGCATAACAATAATGCAGAAAACTATATTCTTCTATCTTTTATAATAGATTAGATACAAAATACTCACTGTACAGGAAATAAAAATATGCCTTCACTCAAAAGTTAACACTCTGCCCTCGTCCTTGGCCTACACATTTGGAGGCAAGGAAGTGCCACCTACTACTAAAAATGAAATCGGAGATGTAGTATGTGTTGATCCTGATTTATTGTACATTAAAAATGCATAATAAGTAAGGTCACCTGCACAGAACACCAAGTACTGAGTTTTGAGAGTTGTGACTACCAGTGGATGCACCAGGGTTTATATCCCAACCCTGGGGCAACACAGGAAGTCAGTGTCTCCATGGTGACTGGCAGGTAATAATTTACATATATTAAACATGGCATATAATTGGTGGATACAATGTAACATGGATACTGATTAGTTGAACCAAGCTTTCACAGCTTAAAGGTGTGAAAGCAGTCAGTTCTTTGCAGCAGAGAAAATATGAAAATGTCCATATATGGTTGCACTACTTATATAAAACGGCTACCCCGGAAGTCGTCGGCTTTGACGGTGGATGTTCCCGTAGTTGGCCACTCATACTCTATCTGACAGCAACCAGCAAAACTGACCCAGGAAATTAGAAAACAGTAGAATTTGTGTGCCAGCACAGAGTTACAACAGTAGGAGTTGCAATGCTTTTGGCATGTGGTGGCGCCACTTCTTTTCCTGCGAGCAGCGCCACAGGCCCTGGTAGGTATATAAATCTTAAGGTGTGAAAGCTACTGTCTTGTGACAGCAGAGAAAATGTAAGGATGTCCATATATGGAAAGTATATAACTCATTAAGGTGTGATCAAGCTGTCGTCTTCTGACAGCAGAGAAAATGTAAAGATGTCCATATTTGTATTGTGTAAGGCATAATGGCGTGTGACACATTGGAAATAAATAGAGTCTTGCATAAGAACAGACAAGTGTCATGTTAAGCTACTCTCCAATCAGCATCGGAACATTTCCCCAAATCTCCACCTTGAAAAAAACCTTTAGGTAGTTGGGGAGATTTCTGCAAAGTAGAAAATCCAAATAAAAAAAGAATAAAGAGGGTAGACACAATGATGAAAACATCTGTACAGGAAAAGTAAATCGCGACGTTGTCGTAACTAAGCATAGGCTATGCCTTTGGTGTTCACTGTACTATCCAATGGGTGTGTCTTCACTGCAGGACAGATATTAATGACTCAGCAGAAAGTTTTGCACTGTATTATCGCCTATGGCCCGGTGATTTTAATGGCGTGCTGAGGACTATCTGTGACCACTGAGGGTGGGGATTCCTACCCTGACTATGATGAACGACCTCTGATAGGTAGCCTAGACATGGACATGTTTCATGTCATGGAGATAGGCTTGTAGGCCTGTACACAGTACAATATAGGACCCCATTAGCATATGCATTAAGCATATGAGAATTTCAGATGATCTCTAAGTTATATTATGTGAAATTCCAAAAACAAAGTCACCCAGACCTTATCCACTTGACAAAAATGTATTTGTAATGTTGAGGAACGTTTGGATAAGAATTATGTTGAGGAAAATGTTCAGAAACGTTTTTTGAATGTACGTTAGTTGGATTTTTGCATCAAAGTCATTTTGTTTTTTCAACTCAGAAATGAAAACGTTTTATATAACGTCGAAAACATAATAGAGCTCACAAACTCCAAATAACATTGTGATTCTGTGTTGGACATCTTTTTCTGTGGATTGTTTCATTGTTAAGTTCTGTGTTTTCTACTGCAGCCAAACTCTTAAGTTGCTCGTAATATTTCACCCAGAGTTCTATACTGGTGTAAGACCTTTGTTTTATGCAGCATGGTGTATCGTATCGTAATTGTCAAGCACCTAGCCTACTAGAGCAATGAGCTCTGAAAGGCATTTCTCTAGATGGTACGATTAGACAACTTCCAAATCGTAGTGGGATCCCTTGATCTAATGCCATTACAGCGCTGCGTCTATAGACGGTTGCACTGGTATGACTGCCATAGCAAACCCTATGTACTTGTTGCATTAAGTCCTGATCGTACATAGCAGTCAGAGTACATTGCCTACGATCACCAAATATAATTTTGAGGGTCTCAAATCGTAGTGGCTGTGCTCAGTCGTACCATCTTGAGAAATGCCTTCCTGAATTCTCATGCAATATGAAACTGCCTCCATCAGCTGTTCTAGGATGTTGTTTTTTCTGTTACCCTCATCTAATTCTCCAGCTTCAATCTATAAAGCATCCATCAGTTTGCAGGCCCTACCCACTGAGATTATCTCCCTCATTCTAGCTCAGGTTTCATCCTTTTTCCACCTTCGGTTTCATTTTGAGTGCTAGGCCTACAGAATTTACGCATTAGGGTATATGGCGTTGTGCCAATCGAAAGGTATTATTCATGCAAACTCCAATGGATTTGGCTATTTTTTTCATTGGTTTTCACGATCTTATATATAAAGGATGATTATCTGATTAAAAACATTATTCTATGTTGTTTGTTATCGGTATTATCCTGTTATTCCCTGAATACAAACTATAGAAGTTAACTATACTTGGCCATGGAATGGACATCGGATGGGCACACCTGGTCATAGGTAGGGTGTTACAAGTTGTAGTGTGTCCCGCAGGCCCATTCTGCGTGATTTCAGACATACTCTCACTCATCTGGTTCCAAAATAATTACTATACATACCCCAGTAACAATTCAGGTAGCGATTTGAAGCTATTGATCATGCGCATGTGATGTGCTTATCATTTCTTCATTCATTATTTTTCTGGGTCTTATGGCTGTGGAAATGCACAGGGAATTATTATCACTTTTGGCATAGTGAGGGTAGGTAGCATATGGCACCTATATTTATTAAAATTACATGTCCTCAAATAATGCCTTATATGGGGAAAGCAATTGGAAACATAGTGAAATAAGTGATGCAGGATTATTCTACACCAATTTGCGTATCTTGCCTTAGTTGAACACTTTTTTTATGACCAATAGTCACAATTCTGTCTTAATTTTTAGGTCAAAATTCATTAAAATGACCAATGAGAAATAATAATTCAGAAAGTGTTCACTTGTTTCCTTGAACTACACATAATAAGTAGGAGAATGCACCTATATCCATCAATATAGCTCTGTACAATTCTTGCATACAGGCGGCAGAAATAGGCCTCTAATAGCCTTTCTTCTCTATACCGGGTACCTTGGCAAACCAGCATTAATAAACAATTTTAGATTATAAGGAAAATGATACTAACAGAAGTACTATATATCATAGTATTTACACAAACACCTTTCTGGCATTCAATAATCCCTACAAGCTCTAAATGAAGGAGTTTCTTTTAACTTGCCCTGTGATAATACAGGTAGTGTGATCAACCTGTGCTGCGTCGTCTACTGGGCCCACTCTGCACCCAGACAGGTGCCACTCACCACATAGTTTATATATAGAGCAGTGGGGACATAATATCAGTCACTTTTTCAGTTTTGAACAACTTTCAAGCATTCCCTATTGAAGATATCATCATTCTGTTTCTTGCATTGCATTAGTACATGTCTTTTCTATCAGATCCACTATTTAGATATTATGTGAGACTGTTGGTCAATTTTCGATGTAACAGGCTATCATAGGGCTTGAAATGCGAAGCTTGTTGATGGAGGTCGTGGCTGCAAATGGTAATATTGGGCTTATACATCTCCTTGTACAATGTATCTCTTTGCTTCGAGTCTGACAGAACATCTGAGAGCGCTTAGTGTATTATTTGGCATATCGCAGCATTTGTTAGAGTGTGCTCCTAACTTGTAGTGCCAGTGCTTAAACACAGCAATAACCTCATCCCGCTTGAAGATGATATGGAGAAATAGAGACGATAATTAAAGAAAGTCTACACCCTACTATAAGCTTCATTTAAAATTGAGCTTAAAATCTTCTTCTTTTTTCTTTTTTTTTAACCAAAATCCTGAGCACAAATTCGTGTTCATTAATCATATCCCCCACCATTCCCTCCTTATCTACCTTCCATCTATACTCACAGCCCAGACTCATTCTGACCTCATTTTTCTGATCACCTGAATTCTGAATCTATTCCACAGACCCTGCTGCACAAGATGAACCCGCTAAACTTTGCCAAAAGAAGTTCCCCGAATTCCACATTCGATCACACCATTCGACAGACTGAAATGAGGCGAGGAGCAGGCTCGCAGTATGTGTGGAACAGGCCCGCAGCAAATATTGTTACTCTCCAAGCAGAGCCTGGCAGTTGCTACAAGATACATTGTACATTATTATTATGAACATCTATTTGGAGAGTGTTAGCATGCCAGTCCCGCATTACCGTGACAGCAGGTGTTCTGCGGGACTGCTGTCGATATACCAGTGGGGTGTTTCAGAAGCAGGTAATGTTTACAACCGGTCATAAGCAGATATGGTAGCAGTTTTAATAGTGATTGTAGGCTTATAACTGCATGTGTTTCTAAAGCATTACCGTTAGCTTACTGTGTCTATAACTATATGACTGGTGAGAGATGATAATGGTTGCAGTTGTAAGTTTAGAATCTAGCAGTTTTAGAAACAGATATTTAATGTTCATTATCATGTCCGGCTTCTGAAACACCCCACAGAAGGGTTGTCGGTCTTGTGTATCTTTAAGTATGATGTTACCTGTGTGTTGAATGATCCATGTAAGTTGTAACTACTCTTAATGTGAAGGTCTAGTGCACTAGCCCAAGGAAAGAATGTGTGGTGGGGAGAGGGGGGGGGGTCTATCAATAGTTATGGGTGGCGGGGGTTTATACAGAAGACAATTAATTTAGAGACATATTACTTAAATGGCCTCAGGAGGTCTAAACCACTTATAGAGACTTATTTCTTGGTCACAGACTATTATATGATACAATCACATTCAGCCTTGTGACTGGAAATGTCTGCACTACCGGGTTCCTTTTGGTACGATCTGAACGATCTGAAGGGGGCTGTCGTAGTTCGTTAAGAAATGACCCTCAGGGGGTACAGTCCTTTAACATGTAGTGCTAACACGGTGCTGGCATTGAAGTCACCTATGATTCTAGTACAAATTAATGAGGGGCTTAAAACCATGATAATATCATTTAAAATTTGAAAGAAATCAAAACGTTCAAGCAATTGTAGGAATGGGGTATGGATCCTTAAAAACAAATGTCCCAGGTAGCACACAAAAATGTTGGCTGCCCATCGGGCCTACGTAGGCCTGACCAGTGGCATTTGCCAACCAAATGCCAACATTGACCCAAAGTTGGAAGGACATTGGCAAATGGTCAGCCCCTGGCCGATCATTTGCTGATGCTCATGTTTGCCAACCAAAAGCCAATGTTGGGCCTACGTTGGCATTTGGTTGGCACCGTCAGGCCTACATAGGCAGGATGGGCAGCCTATGTAAAGCCAATGGTTGGGCCAACGTCGGACCAACGTTATGCCAATGTCTCTGTGCTACCTGGGGTACTTTATGCATGGCTTTTATGAAATAGACCCCTACTGGGCTTGGAGCATCTTATATTTGGTGCATTATTTCACCAAAAACGAGTGAGTCATTTATAGAACTCCAGGGTGATAGGAAAGAAAACACTAAATGCCCAGGCAGAAAGTACCCCCCCCCCAAATCAATGTATCAACATAAACTTGCCATTGTTTCAGGCCTACTGTATAATTGCCTGCTTCCTCAAATGGCAATAAATCAATGATTGCCCAGTGTATCTGCACACAGCACTGTACATTCCCCCTTTGATGTAGGGGAAAGTTGCCTAATTTGGGCCGGCTCCTATATTGGACCACCCTTGTTTCCTTTAGTGGCAGTAATAGGAACTAGGTTCCAATGCTGCCAATTTTAGTCAATAAACTTCCAAATAACTTCCAAAAACATAATTCTTAGATAATTTTATGGACATTTTCTGTAAAAAAAATGGTTTTTGGACCTCTTGATCTTATTTGTGTAACTGCTTACTTAGACCCTGCTGGTTGCTAGGCAACAATATTTTGCTCAAAATCATTTCAGAATTTTAGATGTCATATTATACTTTTAGACTAAAATGAAATGTGATAAAAAGCATCGTCAGGTTTAGAAAATAAACTACCAATGAGAAAGATGAAAAGTTGCCTAAATTGGACCAGCTTGAGTTGCCTAAATTGGACCATAGTTGTAATATTGGGTCCAATTTCCTAATCTGGACCACTTAATTGGAACTAGGCCTAGTTTACAAAATTGGATCAAAGTATAACCTTTTTCTTCCTCCAGTATGAAGCAAATGCACATGATATTAATGGAAATAACAAAAGGATATGTAATATCATATATTAAGAGTTCCCTAGTTATATATATTTTTCAATACAAGAAAAATATAAGGAAATATAGAACAATAGTCCACATTGGTCTAATTTAGGATACCAACTGGTCCAATTTAGGCACCTGGTTGACTAAATTGGACCATTAGGCTTTGATTTTCAATTGCACACCCTGACTAGAGAAATTCAAATCCTTATTTTTATGCTATCACCAGAAAGCTATACAAGGTACCCGTACAAAGTGTATAGATTTCACATTCAAATTCATAGAACTAATCCCTGGACAGGAAAAAGTTGGGAACTTCCCCTAGCCTTTAATATTTGCACTCTAACTGTGACCACTCGGATCTTGAACAGTTCTTCCCTCACCGACTGGCCTAGGAAACCTAATGGCATCCCCAAACACATCACCCAGCGCCACCACCTACCTCTACACCTGCCCCAGCATTCCTAATGTAATTTGGCAAAACGTATGAGCTTTGTATGATAAACGAGAGATGTGGCAGAGATTCGCACATTTACCTGGCGATAGATGGCGCCCCTCCGGATGTGACGACACTGAACGACCTGCGCACGCCCAGTGCAGAGGTTCTGACCGGATTTCCGGTGCCCCTCCCCCTCCTCGCCACAAGCGCAGGTTCGGTGGTGTACATTGCAGACCATTCATGAGGGGTTGGGATTTTCATTGGATCAAACAGCTTCCCTTTGAATGCTAAACCATTTTTGTCTTGTGCTCCCAAGAAAAATGACTAGTTATATGTGAACGGGAGAATGTCTTCTAGGCCCCTGGAAGCTCGAGTTTGGAGGGTTTGGGCATACCGCACTGTATGTAGAGTGTAGAGAATGGATTTATGAAAATATCTCATCGAGATGTGTGCTGTTGTCTACTAAAACATATATGTCATACATGCAGTTATTAACTGTATTGTTTGTGGACATTAGACATATTGTTTTAAAGTGAATGCAATTGAAGGCAAAACTATGCAGATGTATACAATTAATGTTTTATAACGCAGATATATCCGTTGTAAATGATAACATATTTAATACAGCTAATGTAGACAACGTAAGCACTATGATTATCAGATTCTGTAAGTTACATTATGTAGATCCTTATTTCTTTTGCACAACAATTACTTGTACACGTACATCGAAAGATTCTGAATAAAAGCGTGACATAGGCCGGACATAGGGAACCAACTAGAAAATGGCCAATTCAATTGAGAATTACGCGAGAAATCAGATTGCAATATTAATTTGTAAAAAGTGATTTTGAGCTGATCCCACCCCCCCCCACCCAAAAAGAAACAACAAAATAAACCCTACAACAACAAACAAGTTTTATCATGTCAGATTATCAAACGTCCCCTCTTCACCTGTGATGCCCAGAACACCAAAATATGAATCTTTATAGGGGACCCTTTTTCATATGCTACATTTGAACCCCAAAAGCAATCTTTCTCACAAAACACATACACTACAAGACTACATGCTGGTGGCAAATAAATCATAGAGTATGGAAAATGGTGGATACAAAGAAGAGACAGTAAAATACTACAGAGGTCTATTGCAGAACGATGTAACGAGAACAGAATTAACCAGAGCTTAGCTATGGTTAGAGTCGTGCTCCTCACAATGGATATTGTTTCCCTTGCAGAACAGTGGTATATATGCTCTCGTTAGCATTTTTCCTTTAGCAATACAGTGTCTAAAGGTCTTAACTTGTGATCGTAATATCCTTCTGGTAATCACACTCATTACGATACAGGGTAGTGATTATACGTCTGGTGTGTCTTTTGCAGCAGGACTCTATATCCCATATATCCCAGAAAATTGTCGTCATCTGTCTCCATGATTGGTCATCAATGGTGACTCCTTTTTGAGTGATAACTCATTCCGTCATCTTTCGCCACTGTGTGTTAGATTCATGTGGCATAGAAATTGCTATTCCTGGTGATCTTGTGCTATAACGACGTCGTGTTCCATCTAGCGACATGTGTGAGCCACTTCACACAGGTTGACGAGGACTCACGACAATTTGCTGGGTACATTTTGCAACTTATGAAATATGTTGATAGCCTATTGTAATGATTCACAGTGAGATTGGACATTTTATGATTTTTTTCATGGTGATATTCTGCTAGCAAATACGTATCTTGCATATGGGGTTACAAGTGTCACGCAACAGTTAATTGTTGAATACTGTGAAGAAATTCAGTCTAAAATGACATTTTGACTGCTCATAGACTGACAAGTAGCAAAAGACATAATGGCACTTACGACCACTTGTAAGTGTTGGTTATTTCTAATTTAGAATGTTGCGATTGAACTTTTTTTCTTTACGACAGCATTGAGCAATAAACCCATTTTTACTCTACAATCTGCAACCATCAAGATGTGTTCCTGGATAGGATAATATTGATATAAGTACTTGTAAAACTGATATTTCTCTTCTGCCATCTTTAGCAATACACTCTACACCATTGCCAACCAGTGGTCGTAAATATTGTGTGAGAAATTTGACGATCAGTTGTTCTGCAAAAGACCACTGACCTTGTTGTAGGCAGAGAAGTGGGTGGGTGATTTAGGAGCAGAAGACGCCCCAGGGGCAAGCCGTCTGCTCCCAATTGACGCGGGAATTTGTGGCGAAATGACGTCTGCACAAACATGACGTCAGTACACCATTCTGTTAATGAAGGCCTGTACAAATCATAAAAAAAACTATCCCACTTGACTTGTAAGTTATGGTTCTAGATGGAAGCTTGAAATATCTTTCGGCACATCTTAACAAGTGTACATGCCTGATACATTTCTGGTGAGATTGAAAATGCAGTGCGTCCTAATTTAGGTAAGAGAGTTATTTGAGGAATATGAATTGGAGAGTTTTTTAAAAGGAATATGAACCGAGTCACATGCCGGTCCATACAGACTATAAACTGATAAGATGTGTTGTTTCTGCTCCCATAGATCACCGTTAATTTAGTTACCAACAGACTATGTACAATTTCTATGCAAATATTACAAAAGAAAATTACTAATATTTCTTTTTATCATGTTATAGAATGGACATATTGCAGATATTATTGTTGTGTTCATCATATTTCATCATTGATTATTATGCGGGGATTTTCTTTCTTTCCCTTTCAACAATAGATGCATCAGTTGCTTTGAATTATCATTCATATGACTGTCCGATATTTTAGACATTTATAAATCCTAACAGGTCAAATTGAAACATTTTCCCTGTCCATGTCTCATATAATACAGCCTTTCTCCTGCACCTCTCTCTCTCTCTCTCTCTCTCTCTCTCTCTCTCTCTCTCTCTCTCTCTCTCTCTCTCATTCACTCATTGATTCTTCTTGCGCATAAAGATTTTGTATCTACTCTGTCCTTCTGAATTATTAGTTTCGGAAAGATTTACCCCCTGTGTAAAAGATAAACAAACCACAAAAAAAAAACACATAAGTACAAAGGTCTTTCCCAGAAGGACGAAGGACTGAAAATGTACGCTGAGTTCCCAGAAATGTGCGTATCAGGCCTACTGCGTGAATAATTAAGACAAAGGAGAACAGCTAACGATCCAGGATGAAGGAAGACGAAGAGGAATAATATGAGACAGGGAGAACAGGCGCACTCGATCACCAACTCACATTTTGGGAGAAATTCGACAATGGCCAGTGCATTGAGATTTCGAGATAAATGATTACGGCGGAATCATTTACATGCAATGGGGAAATTATGTCCATGTGAGTGGGAATCCGAGTGGCAAGGGGCACCCCCTACACACACTTTTGAATCCCCCCCCTCCAAAAAAAGGGGGGGTCAAGCCCAAAGAGGTATATAAAAGTCCGAAACTAGATAGGTCCCCCTACACTGAAACTGCTTCCCACGACCCTGGATTCAGGAGGTTTTCTGCAAAAAGGAAACGAGAACCCAAAAAAGAAAACGTGCACGTTTTTGTGTTGCTTAATAATTGTTTAGATACTAGTAATCGTTTAGGTGAAACGTGCACGTTTTCTATCATCTCAAAAAGACTTCCATGCATTCTAATGTTAGGTTATTTGTCAATACTAAAACGAGTGAGGCCATGCACGTTTTCATCAGCGCTCTCTGAAAAGAGTTTCTTCCTCGTCATGTTTTGGCAAGACCCTCCAGAAGCTAAAAAGGTCCATGGCCTTTTATCTATTAAACCAAACTATAATGGTTTTGGGCTTTATTGTGAGTATACCAATATCACATAATAAATGGAGGTTGGATAAAAGATTCAAAATCTGCACTATAGACCGTTGAGTTCCCCTAAAGACTATAAAGGCTATACTCGCATGCAGCTACAGATAATGGGAAATGAAATACATCAACAATGAACCAAACAGCAAAAAGGGTCGAGTGTGAGATTTCAGCACCCGCCATCTAACAGGTAAGGTACTCATAATTTACCTGTCAAATATGACAGGGAGATATGATAAATGATTGTCAAACGTCAGTAATCATTAGATATGTGTCGTCATCAAATTGAGCCATACATCATAGTGGAAGGGTGAGGGGCAGCCTGCTCAAAAAGGTTTCCTTAACCTTGGAGGAACAGAAAGGAACCTTAAGGGACTGAGACAGAATTTGGGTGGGAGGTATACAATCCTGGTCTAACGATCATATATCATATACTGGTGTAATGTATTGCTTTACATTTTACGTATTATTAATCTCCTCTGCAGAACCTTACTTAGTTACTCCAATTTATAATGGCATTGTAAACATGAAGGGGTGCATTCTACACTCCCTGTGCACCAATTACAAGGTTTGAATGTTTTATGCAAGGAAATGTTGAATTACCTTATTCCAGAATCCACCTCATACCAGACAGGAATCTATACTTCCATGTAGGCAGTGGCTTCCAGATGTTCCTTCAGGTCATCCTGGCTTCAGTGAACCACCACCCTCACTGTCCCCTTAGAGTTAGATAGTATACCCATGTAGCAAGCCCGCTCGGGGCCAAATTGGTTTTACCCGGGATAAGGTGGTTCAAAGCGGGCAGTATTCAGTACATGGGTTTTAGGTTCGGCAGATGCTGGGTTTCCAGTCAGGGCCACACAGGGCAGCCCAAATCGGGCAAACCCACTTGAGCCCGTTGGGCTCCCAACGGGTTTTGTCCTCAGCATACGGTCTGGGCCACATTGGGCCGCCCGATTTGGGCACTGGTCAGCTTTAAAATGGGCAACCACATTGGGCCCAGGATGGTTTCAAAATGGGCATCCCAAGATGGATACTTAGCTGCATAAAGTCTTCCCAGTCAGGGGTGAGAGTGGGTTTGGACAGGGCAGCCTCATCTTCTGAACTGTTCTAAACTCTGTGATGAGTGTTCCCCCTCCCTCTCTCTTTTTTGTTCGTCCCTCCCCTATCCATCCCCTACCCCTTCCATCTCCTCCTCATTCCACTCAACCTGCCCTGCCCTTTCCCCCTCTCACCCCGCTCTGCCCTGCCCTTCTGTTACCCTGCCCTCCCTGGGCCTCCCTAGCCCACTTAAAAGAGTCTATTTCTCCTCTTTCCTATCCCCTCAGGATGTGTGTGGTGCACATATGCGCAGGCACTGACACATTCCTCTGTGAATTTGTGTAATGAGGATCTCGCCATGAATATGACCTTAGCTGTCGAAATGGCGTTAAACATCTATTACTCACTCACTCTCACTCCCAGCCCTCACCCTGCCTTGCACTGCCCTGCTCTCACCCTGCCCTGCCCTGCTCTCGCCCTGCCCTGCCCTGCTCTCACCCTGCCCTGCCCTACTCTCATCCTGCCCTGCCCTCCTCTCACCCTGCCCTGCCCTGCTCTCACCCTTGCCCTGCGCTGCTCTCACCCTGCCCTGACCTGCTCTCGCCCTGCCATGCCCAGCTCTCACCCTGCACTGCCCTGGCATCTCCTTCGCTCACATGCCCTGCCCTGCCTTGCTCTCACCCTGCCCTGCCCTGCTCTTACCCTGCCCTGCTCTCACCCTGCCCTGCCCTCTCACCCTGCCCTGTCCTACTCTCACCCTGCACTGCCCTGGCATCTCCTTTGCTCACATGCCCTGCCCTGCTCTCACCCTGCCCTGCCCTGCCCTCATCTCACCCTGCCTTGCCCTTTTCTCACCCTGCCCTGCCCTCCTCTCATCCTGCCCTGCCCTCCCCCCTCCCTTCCCTCCACCACTGCTGTAGGACACTTTCCCTATACCATTAATACACAGGTAGGTTCATAGTAGGGATCCAGATATTTCATGTAAAAGGCAACACTGACTAGTCCTGGAAAGAACAGCTTCATGTCTTTCTTTGTACTAGTAGGCTTGCAAGGTGTATTTGTGGTGTGGGGGCAAACAGGTCCCACACTTGGCCAGGTATAAGAGGACTATATATAGAGGCAATTGAGAAACCAAAAATATCCCCTGCCCCTGTAGGCCAGTCCATGGCAGACTCACTACAAAGTGGTTTCACAGCACTCCAGGCAGAATTCTACTACCCATACCAAACTTATTTCTTTTAGACATAGGACAACTGGAATAGACTACTAAATCAGATATGAAGTAATAATGTGCAGACTTTCTCATAGTCTGGAAATACTTAGATGTTTCTAGTCAAAAGTGCAAATCAAGGTCATCTGAGTAGTAGTGGAATGGCAACACCATTTCTATTGCACTGAACTTGGAACAAGAGCAGATATGCAGAGGTACAGTCATTATGAACTTGAAGGCTCTCTTCTCTACTCCTACATAGGGAATTAGTGGGGGAAGATTGAGGCCAGAATGTCACTTTAATGAATCAAAGTGCCTTGTGTTGGCTGAATGAGTTTGATTCAAATGAATGGTACTGCTCTGCCTTTCCACTTGGGTAGATATTGCATTTATTGCTTTGGTGATGGGGGGGGGGGGTAGATTAGCTCAAGGATTTGTTGCTTATTGACTTTAAAAAAAAAAGAAAAGATTTTGGATAAATTTCTCAAAAAGAATTTTTAACATGTCACCACTAATTTTTCATCAAATCGGGCAGCCCACTTTAGGCCACACCAAAAACCAATGTTAAACTCACTTTGAGCCCAAATCGGTGAGCCCAATTTCAAACAGATCTGTGCCCGAATCGGTTAGCCCAGTGTGGCCCAGACCCTTTGCTGAGGACAAAACCCATCGGGCGCCCACTGTGTTAACCCAGTGTGGCCCACATCAGGAGCCCGCTCTGGCCCAGACTCGGGCCACACCATTTTTGCTACCTGGGATATAGGATTCACTAACACATCCTCTAAATCAGGCTCTTGCTAGTCATCTTATTGTTACATGTACTGTCTTGAGAGAAATGAGGAAAGTGAGGTAGGAATTTAGAAATGGGAATAGCTATAGTATTCTAAATTTGTCCCCTGCACTCTCAGCTCGAATTGTAAATAGGCAGTAGATACCGCCGTAGCACCTACACTAGAACCCCAATCAAGTCAATGGGTTTGTACTAACATCAAGTCCCCCTGTAGTCCCAATAATAAGCTTTCCACTGTAAAACCGGGTCGCCGGGCTAAGAGTATGGGTCAAGCATCACAAAAAGTATCTTAACTTTTCACGTATGAATGTCATGTGTCTAACTACAAATGCAATTTTCTGTGTAATATTCAACTGGCTGCAAACCCTGGAAGCTATACACCATGACATGCATTTTGCTATTTTAAAGATAAAATGGAATGCTTTTTGTAAACTAAGACATCGAAATGGTAATTTATTCTGAGAAAACGTTGAAAGTCAAATTGTCGTTTAATTGACCTTTAATTTAATTTCAACCTTTTAAACTTCACAATCTTTTCAATTAAAACAGGGTATTGATAATATTCAACAGGAAATGCATGCAGGCCTCTGCAGTCATATATAGAGCAGTTCAAGAATTGAGTGACTTTGGAGGCGGTTGGCTTTCATGATCTCTCCGACAGCATAGGATCCTTCCAAAGCAACACAAAACGTTGGAGATTTGACAGACAGAACTGTGCACATAAGCAGTGGAGACACGTGATAATAACCAGACTAGTTTTCGTGTATATGTCAACTGTGCGCATGCGCGGAGCGCCCATCCGGTTGGCTGATACCCGGTGTGTACAAACAGGCTGGGAATGGAGACACTATTTTCACATTCAATACCCTCTGGTACCAGCGGTGGGGTATGATAACAGGCCGTATATTGTAGAGAACACCAGGTACCAGCTAGAGGCAGACTTAGTGCAAGACGTACGCTGCCACTGGAGGTACTGCAAACTGAGGTCATCCAATCTAGGTTAGAATCAGTCATATGACTTGGATATTTTTACCATGTATGAATAGGTAGGCTTAACATCAATCAAATAATATATTAAAGATGTAATTTCTTATTGATGGGCTTTAATCAAAGAAAGAGTTATCAACAAAAGAGGTTTTGAAGCTACTGTAGTCATAAAGTGATGTCTCCACAAGAGAAGGGTATCTTACATTTCCTGTTCATTGTCTAAGCCTGCATATTGCTCTCAAGTATGTTTGATTCCAATCATATGGGTAGAAGAAAGACACATACATAATAAAATGCTTGTATAATGAAAATGCCTTAAGTTTTAGGGCAAGCAGTCTAGGCTGGGTCTTATAAAATTGTTACATAATCCATTTTAACAAAATAGATTCATAGGTAAGAATTGGATGTGACTGGTTCTCTTTTGATTGGGCTCTAAACTACCAGATTAGATCTGCTTTCAAATTTACCAAGAAAAATACCTCTACATGGCCCAGAAGTAAATAGATCGCTCCAGATATTTGAATTTAATTTAATGTGAACCCTGTTCAGGCTTTTGAACCTTTCCCATATGCAAACCCACATCCAAGCAATTTCAAATTCAATAGATATGATAACCTCGTGACATTAGACTACACAGAATGATTTCTATGGATCCACAGTGAGATGTGCTTCAACTGACATGATAAAGAAAATTCTATATTTTAAACTATAAGACTAGGAGAGTATTTTGTTATCTGTAGACTATTGAATCTTCACTAATTGTAAGTAGTGTAGGTGATATCGATGTTAGTGATAACTGCTTTGAATGTTTAAAACAAAATTAAATAGATGTTATTGTCACTAGGAACCGTCTGTGCTGGTGACAGTAAGCCCTTGGTAAACTAAAACTAACTGAGAAGGCCTAAAGGTGATTTGATGGGTGAAAGTTGTTCTCGGTATAAAGTTTTTGTTGCTTTCCATTTTCTTAGAAAGAGAGAATTGCTTTAGTTGATTGAGAGATAGCTTTTCTTTTTACTTTAGATCCCAGAAATATAGCTACTTAAGCCTTATAAATTAAAGAATATAACTTCATTTCTTGATAACATGACCTCAGCTATACACAGAGCCACGTGACCTTTTTGAATTATTAGTTACTTGTCTTCCTCGAGGTGCTGGGAATTAGTCATGTAAACTAGATCAATACGGCAAGAATGGGTGACTTTTCATAGAAGTTGTTGATAAAGTTTTTGGACTTTTCTTAAGGAAATATATATAATGTATTGAGAATGCAAACTTTCCTTGCTAGGCCTGTCATGTTATACCCATTATCTGAAAGATAATTGTCTTGTAAATCCCTCAGTCTAAGTCATTTACACGTGTGGACAAGACAAGCAAGTTACGATTATTCCACCAAAATTGACCTAAACACAACTTTATTCATGAAAAGGTCATCTATTCTTGCCACATGGGTCTAGAAGTCCCACCTATCTAGGTTTAGAGGTATAGCGAGAGGAATGGGTCCCAATGGTAGATTTAGGTTACTAAGCTACTGTAAAAAGTATTTAAAGCAATCTGCTGTTCAACACTTAGCTAATGTCAACAGCTATAGGTACCAGTCATTATCGATAGCAATACCACTTATTTAAAAGACCTTTTAGTTTGCATCCTCTTTTCATGTTGCTTCAGTATGGAATTTTTCTCAAAATTGCAACATTTCAAGGAGTGGCACTTAGATTATGGATAAAAGTAGATGATGGATGTTTGGGTTTGTGATTTCGTTGTAAATGCTTACTTTAGAGAGCAAGTACTGGTTGGAGTCGGGGCATCATAGCTCCAGGCTATTTGGAACTATTGATACAATTATACGTAAGAAATTTGAGACTATGGCTACAGAGGAAGCTTTCTATGGCAGGTAAAAGAAAGGATGAGGGGGTGCAGTGGTGGGGGGCAGTGGGAAAGATCGGGGAGAGCAACGTCCGACAGCCGAAAGGGACTGAAGGGGGATTGTGGGAAGAGGCATGCAGAAATTAGCTTCACAGGAGGGTGTTTCTAAAAAGATGTTTTTAATGGTAGGTGCCTGACTTCACACAGTCATGCTCTTCTCCCGGGGCTCTGGTTTGCCTTTCAAAAGGCACCCACCACCCTGGACTCAAAAAGTGCTCACTCTTATATATAAATATGAATCAGACTGTGTTGTCAAAAGTGTTCTACTCACTTCCATACTTAGTCACACCCATGGGCGTGTACTAGTTACCAAGTTGAGTCTGTGTAGGTGTTATCCATATACTAAGAGAGGGTTGGCCACTCAAGTACCTTTGCTGCCCTCTGGCAGTTACCCTTTGAACTATTTCCTATACATATAGCCATAGGTGACAGAGGTGAGGGTGGACTTTGGCAATGTGACCAATGGCTATGCATAGGAATAGAGCTGCCAGAGGGAAGCATCAGTCCTAGAGTGTCACACCCTCTCCTTAGTATATAGATAACAACTATGCAGACTCAACTAAGTAACTAGTACATGACCATGGTCACACCTGATTTCTTTTTATCCTACTACAATGTCACTTCTTTCGTACGCACTCAGCCTAGATTAGACTTTTAGAAGAATCACCAACACTTGTATATAATATACTGGTGAAGCTTTCGTCCAAAAGGTACTCACTTCCTAATTAGAGTAGGTGCTGCTCTGACAAAAGTGACTTCTTTTGTTTTGGGAACACCCTCCTGGAAATGTTAAAGGAGGATACATGGGGAGTGATGAGGGTAGGAGAGAGGAAAGAGGGAGTGGGAGAGGAGGGGGTGGGAGAAATGGGGGAGGGGAGAGAGCAGGTGGACCCATGCTTAAGTCCATATTATTGGGGGTTTGAGAAGGGGAAGATGTAAGAGGGTGTTCATTGAGTGGAGAACTAATATTGGGGTTGAGTAGGGCTGGGTGGTCAGGGTGCACAATACTGGGGTACATTTAATAAAGGGGGACAGGGGATGTAACGGTTAATGGGATCAGGCTAGACAGAGGGTTGGCGGAGGGGGTATAAGGGGGACAGGTTTGAGAGATTAGTAGAAGAATGATTAAGTGATCAAAACGACCACCAGCATGGGATTAGGGTATGGGTCTACTCTAAAGGATTGATATGTATTTGGCCCATAAACAGAACTCAGAAAACCAATTGGCGATTCTCTGTGAATGATATGTCTGAGATTCTTATTGTAATAAATAATGTAAAAATAAATACAACATTAATGTACAAAATGGCATGGTTGAGATATATTCTGAGAACATTGTGCTCACATTCTTCAGATGCCTTAGCTCTTACTTACGGTGTGATGCTAGCCAAGGGTCCATATTCATTTGCTGTCAGAGTGTTGCTTCAACCAGTGGGTATAGAGTGTACCAATGCCATAATACATGTGCTGCATTTCCCTTTTTTGGCACATAAGTCTTTAGAGGGTTGCCATTTTTGCCATTACAGGGTAGATGGGGCTACCTATACCGCATATGTCTTGAATGGGCGCAGGTCTTAAGTTAAGTCAATTTGGGGTTAATCTTGGTGAAATTGATAAAACTTTGGGCCTAGTGCTTACACAGGTCGCTACGGTATTAACATACACTGATATCATGTAAGGTCAAGACACTAGCAAACAGAAGAAAACAGGTGTTGGCCTGTATGATGTATAAATACGTACAGGTGTTAGAGAACAGAATTGTCCCAATTAGACCTCTCAGGGGTAATGATAAAATAAAAATTAAGGTAAATCGACCTAGAATTGAGTTATATAGATCAAGCCCGTTGTATAGAGGTAGTATTATCTGGCACTATCTACCGGTACATGTACAGACCATGGATAATCTACAAAAGTTTAACCCATTAAGGGCTGATGTTGAGAATACTCAACATCCATGTAGGGGCGGATGTTGAGTATTCTCAACACCATGCAGGGCCTGATGTTGAGTATAATTGACATGACTATAATGATATGGCAGCCATGTTTGGAAATTTAAGATAGACTTAAGTGGACTGCTATTTTTGATATGATGATGTTATTTACCTCTTTTTGGGCTGAGGAATTCGAATCTGGGAAGTTCAGGGTGATAGAGACATTGGAAAATAGTTGAAAATGATATCAAAATCATGGACTGTGTATTATACTCTGCACCCTCTCGCCCCCTGGTAAATCTACTGCTCAAAATCCAGCCCCCTAGCCTTCCAAAGTGCCCTCACAGCTCGCCCTTAATGTGTTAAGAAACACTTGTATGAAATTATAATATGACCTAAGCGTTAATGCCTGATAGCAGAAATATGTATGTTATATAATATGTATAGGACAAACTTTAGTATGTGACTGTTCATGGAAACCACTTGTCAAACACTGAATGTATACAACATATAACCCTGTTGAATGTATCCTCTTTATATCGGCTGATAAATGTAAAAGCTTCAGTACAATAAACTTGTTTCAAACTCAAAACTTACCAGGTGAGGGCATTGGTGCTTTTCTTTGTCTTTGGCATGCACCCCAGCAGCCCACCCCATAAAACATGCAGTTGTCTCTTACAGAAAAAGGCCAATCTCATCATCAATCCCACCAATTAATGTGATTAGCCATTCCTTAGTCTAGGCACGTAACCTTCCATGTGTCAATATACACTGGTGTCAGTGTCAGGGAACGTAATGATAGACAGTTTAATTAGTTCCTGTTCATGTAGCTACTGGTCTATTCATTACATAATACACTGTAAATGTGTGCATTATATCAGGGAAAGGTCCATGCAGTACTAGGGGGGGGGGCAACATAGATTCTGATGATCACCACTAATTAATCATATAATAAGTCTATATAGGATCTCAAGGGAGTGTATTTAGTACATTGGGAGTTGGCTTCAGAAGCATTAGTATATACTGTCACTCACCCTGTCCCTGGCCTCACCTCAAAGGCAATACTGTATCAAGACATGACAACATAATGTTGTTCAATCCAGAACGAATTGTTCTAGGATTGCTATAGGGTATCAAAATAATGCTGTGCTCCATTGTTTGCTGCTGAACAATTTATTTATTATTTTTCTGTTTCTATTTTATTTTATTTATTTATTTTTATTGGGGGGGGGGGGATTTCAAGACAGGTGTGGCCATGCCGTTAAGCACTCACCTGGATGCTCACAGGCGTCCAGAAAATGTGAGGTTGGTTCTCGTTGGGATTGCCATGTTTTCATGACTCTAGCTCATTTCAAGTGCTAGAATCGTCAGAAATGAGAATGTGCAGACTGCTTCTGATAAGACAGAGTAGGCATATCATTCATATCGTATTCAATTAAACCAGTGGAAGGATTCGTGTATTATTTGGTTACGGTTGTATGAATAACACTCTATTATTATAATACATAATATAGTACCTCAGTGTATAGTATATCAGTATATGAGCAGAGGAGGTAGGAGTTATTGTAGGCAAGATTGAAAGGGATGAGAGACAGGTCTATAGTGGATTAACGATTGAGCTAAATCGGATTTGGATTTGGATTATAGATCCTATAATAGCACAATTATCAGAAAACTCAGAGGATTCTGGCATTCGTCTCTCGTATTAACCGTGAAACATATGTCGTTCATTGTGGCCATAATGCAAGGAGATGCTGTATCAAATGCATGTGGAAAGCACAGGTAATACATTGCATTCATGTTTGGGTGAATGCTCGGTAATCATCTTTATATTTGCATTGAGGACAAATACCATTTTGTCAAAATAGAGTTCTTGAATTGTGGATTTGTCTCTGCAAGTGAATGATATATGCTTATGTATGCTGAACATAATAAACATTAAAAACTCAGTGTCATATTTTGTCATCATAATCAGATTGGTTCAGAAGGCTGTTAGAAAACGAAATAGATAATTTATAAAACTGGAGGTGTTAACCGCTGGTGTTGACAATGAAGGATTCAGCCTCCGTTTGTGACACAAAAAGGGAAGGTAAACAGTAAAAAATAAATAAACAGTAGTGGCTGATGGTGAACATGAAGAATGGCCTGAGCTAATGACTGAGACAGAGGGTCAGAGAGACAATTATGACTGGTGTTATGAGTTGTGCAGTAATGATGAGAGTACGGGGCCAGCCTCATGTTGGTGTTACTGGGCCCAGAGGGAATTCAAAATGGCTGCCTACTCCCCCAACACGTGATGACATTACTGCCCCATGACGTGTGCAATATCACATTAATGACATCACAGCACGTCACGCTACGTCAGCGAACGTCATACGTCATGACATAGTGAAGGCTGCCGTGCACTGGCCAGCAGTGGGAGCAGCCAGCCAATCAAATGAGGCGTTACTGTGAGGGTGCATGGGAATGAATGACCAATCAGATGGGAGTTGACAGGAGTAGATTAGTTGGAGAGTTGTTGGCGAGCAGATGATCAGTTTGCTGAGCAATAGATGAGCTAGTCTACATTAAAGCTAGAAATAGGTCACTGTGTGTGCGGATCTATATCAGGCGGAATTTTGCTTCTCATGACCCGGTTACAGCATCTGGTTCTGCAGGAGGGTCTTGCCAAAAACAAAAAGATGCACTTTTTTGTATTGCTAAAATGATTGTTTAGGTAATCGTTTGGATAAAACGTGTTTGCTTTTTTTATAGTGTATAAAGAGTTTCACATGCATTCTGCTGTAATTTCTTTTGTCAATACTATGAAAACGAGATAGGCCATACACATTTTCTGCAGTACTCTCTGAAAAGGATTTACAGAAATTTCTCCTCGTTATCTTTTGGCAAGAACCTCTAGATGGCACCTAGATCTATATCCCTGTATAGCAAGGGTATTGAAATCCTAATTGTAGTCCTCCTCTAATTCAGATTGATTTTACAGCTTGTGTCAGAAATTAATGCGCTGCATCAGTAAATTAATACGAAAGAAATTGCCTGGAACATTTTCGTATTATTCCATAAAATGAAAATTTCAAATCCAGGTGTCCAGGCACAGTGCTGCCCGGGACCGTGCATCTATAGCTTTACAGATCTCAATTTGAGAGTTGGAGTTCATCCAGAATACAGTGAAAGGCCCTGCAATGGGATCAATGTGAAATCTTTGACTGCTTGGGCAACGTCCCATGACCCAGATTACCAAGAATGCTCCCCATACTTTAACACCCAGAATCCCTTGCGTGAGGCCAGATGAAATCTAATTAAGGTGGGGGTGAATTAGCAGGGACTTTTTACCTAATAAGAATTCGCTGTAAATGTCACAGGGCCCTGACCCAATTGAAAATTGCCAAGATCCTGGACTCGGGAGGAGAACCCATGAAAAAATAATCATAGCCATGGCACTCCCCCGCCTTCCCCTTGTCCAGGGTCCGACGTCCTCATAATATTGAGATTGCTGTCCTGATAAGGCGGTTAGGTCTCAATTTCTTTTTTATAGAAATTGCCCCCCCTCTAGAGGATCAAAGTTTATTTCCCCTGCCCGAGGGACTGATAATCATATGCAAATGTGCAGCCTTTTTCATTGAAAACAAGTATCTTTTTTTCAGAGGGCTTGTTAACCCCCCACCCCTTGCCCTCGCCGGTCAAAAGGTGGAGAACATTAAATGTTTTCCACCTTTTCCACGCATGGGGAAAATTTTTCCCCATGCCCTCAGCCCCACTTTCCCACCCCTTTGTTAAAAAAATGGCTACTCCCTTAAAACAAGAAGTCAGCATGGAGATCTATTCCAAGAGGGGGGCCAGGTCTGAAGTGGTGTGGGGAATTATACACAATACACAAAGCTGGAAGAATAGATGCAATGCATGGAGAGGGGGTTCCTACAATTTACTATGTATAATTTAGGTATTAATTAGTTACTGTCTGTTATCCCCTTGTAGGATAGCCTTAGAGAACACTGGTCATACTGTTGGGAGGTATCTCTGTATGGAAAAACCAATTGGCATGTTTAGACTGTGTAGATTCAAGTTTTAAAATCTTAGGGAAGGTTAAACTTCAATTTTAGGGTAGAATTGAATGTTAATGACACGTAATGATACTTAAAAAATAATCGAACTTGCTTGACCTAGGTTAAATTGTTCGTGACACGATTTCACCATGATCTTCGCACTAACCTTCTACAGTGCTTCAATTCATTTGCAACTTTTTATTTATTTTTTCCTATAATGTTAATGGCACTCAAATACCAGCTAAGCTAACCTGTTCTGGTTTCTCTATCTAAATCATCCCATTGCATGGCTACAATAGATTTTGAGGCAAAAACTAATTAATTTCAACCAGTAAAGATTTACCAACTGCAATCAGGCAATAGTTAACCTTATGTGATATGACCATGTGAAAATCTTGTAACAGGGTATTTGTACACATAATATCACATACCTTAAGGTCACACCCAGCAACAATATAAGCCATCCTCCTGTGGGTTAAGGAATGATGCCAACGGCTCCATGCACGAAAAGATCATCACTAGTTCGCTAAATGTTTAATGAAACTACCTCAAACATTAAACCAGGCAAAGGAAAAAAAAAATCACCTGTGCTTCTGGGTTGTTTCCCTGTAGGTATTCGAGAATAATTTACACTGGAGACCTGGGATCATTCCAAATGACCCAGACTGGCTTTCAAGATGAATTCAATTCAATTTCATCAATTTTCACGAAGTCAATGCACTTTGCTGGTGATGTTGGTCCCTTATACACTGCCAAGATGGGTCGGCTGGCTGAGTTCCGCCATATTTGGGGGGTAGCACGCAAAGGACAGATCGTAATTAGTCCAGCCAGACCTGATTGAAGTGTAAACGGAATGGCCCAATGTTTGATTGAAATCAAACCTCGGTCGACATCATTATACCATTGGGGAAGAGGGTATACGATCAGGTCCATTCATCAGACATCCAATGATAAATTAGAAATGCGCTCTCATGGATCTAAGCAACATTTCAGCAGTTTAATAACAGTCACATTCCAGGTAAAATAACATGTAATATATGTTAGGTCGCTTAGACAAGGTTATATATGTAACCAAAGAGTCCTCCCTCATGTAACAGACCCTTCACATTGGTTTGCTTCTGCCAGGAATCCAATGAAACAGTCCGGGGGAAGCTTTTTTGCAGTAGATTGCTTCTATTTTTTTTTGGAAAACAGAAGTAGTTGCTGTCAACACAAACCCAATGACCTTAACAGTGGGTTCCCTGTAACCACTACAGTGGTATTTATAGCCCATTTACAATTGGGGCTGAGAGTGTATACAAAGGGGGAATACTTCCAGTATGGGATGCAGAGGGGAACAAGCTTAAAAAGACTTATTTTTTTAAAGAAGACTTCAAGTGCACATATCATACATACATAATTAAAGCTATAGGGGGAAAAACAAGAGAGAAACTATAAAAGAAAGTAGACAGAAAATAGTATACTTATATGGGGCCTATACTAAAGCAGTGAGAGTTCCCTCTAACCTCACACACCATCACAGTCACCAATACTGAGCCAAGTCTGATTAAACTTTTATAAGTGCTGCTTATTATTCATTAATATCTGACATAAACAGGTCTCTTGTCCTTTCACATCCCCTCCCTATATTTGCAGGCGTCAGCAAGGTGAACATTGATCTCAGAGGGAGATAAATTATAAATATATTAGGGTCAAAGCATATGGCCATAGAAATATTAAGTGCGCACTTTGGATGTTATAGAAATGAGCAACCTTTATATTTTACATAATATTGATTATAACACAGTTGAAGTGACAGTGTACATTTCTAAATTCTCTAAGCTGAAAATGTGTAAAATTCTAAGTGTGCACTGAAATCCTAGGGTGGAAAATGATCAGCAACAGACATATCTTTTATATTGACTTTGTTGAGGACTTGGCCAGCACCATGGCCATCGTAATGTGATTATATTCAGCTATAGAGAGGTAGCTTTGTCACAAATATAGTGATTCTCAAACGGTTTTTTTTCTTTATGATCGAAAGGTATCAAGGGTTGTTCCTCTCCCAAATGTAACCTTTTCAAGGGTATTGATATCACTTACATTAGACCCTAAAATGCACACTCGGTATGTGTGTTTCACCAATGAGTTCCTATAATTTAGGCACACAAAGATGGGCCTATACTATATACATATGCACAATTGCTACTTTTTGTGCCTGGTACCTGTTAGGCCGCATTGTACATTCAATGCCATAATCGCAGGGGCGTTTATTGAAGACTCAATATAATACAAAGGGATGGGAAACGCTCTCTCTCTCTCTCTCTCTCTCTCTCTCTCTCAAGCTCTCTCTCAAGCTCTCTCTCTCTTCCTTTCTTTCAATCTTTTATTTGGTCTCAGTTGGTACATAAAATATGGTATGTGAATTTGAATAGGATTGAATCGATTTGGCATATACAAAAGTTGAAACTCTTCACGCTAGCAGCACAGCATGAAGACAACTAAAGTATATAGAGTGGACGAGGCAGCTACGATCTTTAGGACAAGAACATCAAAATTAAATATGGAACATGTACCCTATGTACCTCCATCCTGTAGGAACCTGGATGGAAGTATGCCAGGTGAGGTGTGTCCCAAGTATTAAGTATGCAGGCTCTATGCTTGCTTGGTTTATACAATGTGTACTTTGTAGTGCCCACATCAGATTGATAAAGAAAATGGGCATTGGTTTAGAATATGGCAATTAAGATGCTGTCTGAGATGGTCTACTTTTATTTCAAACTGTAAAAAGGGCTGAGCACTGGGTGTTGCACTGCCGATGATATACGAATGAGGGCCTCGTGCGTACAGTGGCACTATACGCACAAGGAAAAGGAGGTCACAGGACAACTTGGCAATGGGGTGGTTACAGGACAACACAAGGAAAAGGTGGTCACAGGACTACATCCTTTATGGGAGGTCACAGGACAGCATGAGGAAAAGGTGGTCACAGGACAACCTAAGGGTATCTATGTCCTGTGACTACCCCTCCTTGTGTGTCCTGTAACCATTCCTCCCTTTGTGTCCTGTAACCACCCCTTATTGTGTGTCCTGTTCCCCTCTGTGTATGTCCTGTAACCACCCACCCCCATTTATCCTGTAACCACCCTTCTTTATGTTGTCCTGTGACCTCCTTTTCCTCATGCGTATATCGCTGCGCGTGTTGGCCACAGAGGAAAGGGTAGTTTTGCCTCAGAAGTGCCTCACCTGCAGCAGTCACTTTCCCTTGTTAGTCCTGTCATTTTTTGTTCATGTTGCACAGGGGTGATTATGTCGGTCAGGTACAAGTAAATCTTCAGTAAAGATGACAGCTACTCAAAATAAGAGCACTAAAAGGAGTCACACCGTAAGGTCACTGGTACCTGCTTGGGCAATAGACACTTAAACAAGGCAGGTAGCTTTTCAGTCTAATGTGATGAGTGCAAGTTGAATGGTGAATCAGAGTGTGACTTTTTAGTGTGAGAGGGTACCTTCTTTGTGCTCTCTTCTGCTAATGTGCAAAAGCCTCCTGAACTGTGGCATTCAGAGCAGCAAAATCTCACTCCGCACTAACAATCTTCGATAGACACACCAATGCTAAATGTGCATATCCCAAGTGACCAGCCATATGGTGACCATATGGCTGGTCAGAATGTCTACTTACAAAGAACAGGGCATGATAATTTCAAAGATGAGACAGCTAGCAATGCCTGTCATGTTGGGAGACAAGATGCATACTTTCATATACTGATGACAGATCTTCATTCTAGGATCAGACAGCTAATTGTCCAGGTCTGGAATCTGCGAATGGCGGCCATATTGGTTTACAAAATGGCTGCTTACTCAGGTTGAGCAATGCTGGCCACTTAACTTAACCAATGGTGGATCTGCATTCTAATATAAAGCAGGAAGTGAGGTGTGTGTGACATGGCGGCCATTTTGGTGGACAAGATGACCCCTTTATAGGTTGACCAATGGCAAATCTACATTCTGACAACAAGCAGGCAGTGAAATGTGTATGAAAGATGGCTGCTTACCCACGTTGACCAATGACAGATCTACATTCTAAGATCAGGCAGGCAGTGAGGCGTGTCTGGCATGGCGGCCATATTGGCAAGTGCTGAATGGGAACTTGTTGCAGTTCGGTCATGCATGGCTAGCGGGCACCACATAGCATCGTTGCCACTAAAGAATACATTGTAACCTCAGAGAGTTGGGTGGATAATCAGCCGCAGTTTAATTATTTACATCATGCCCACAGCAATGGCTCCCAAGAACGCCAGCAGACCTGAATGTGGGCTTGTAGCAGCCATCGTTGACAAGAGGCTGGCCATTGGGAGGGGATGTTACAGCCTGGTTGACATCAGGTACAACCTGTTGTTACACGCTCATTGATTGGTCAGAATCGATGCGAGATTAATCAAGCTATGTAGACTATGACTATCAGCTGTACCACTCTTGGGTGAAGATGTACCTCAAGTTTGGCTGCACATTGTCTGGCATGATTGTTCATTTAGATGCAAGAACAGAAGATATCAAAAACCTGTTTCTTAGTTCGGTTTGAACTTTGCAAACAGTTCATTAACTCTGCATGAGATCATGGGACAAGTTACTATGAGGTACCTGTTGCACAAAATGACGATCACCTACTATGATTTGAAAGGTTTCACAGTTACTGTGAGCATAAATATTATTACACAGTGTCTTCAATGGAACGAATCTAGGATTGAAACATGATTAAATATATTTCACAATTCATATGAGTTAGCCACCAAAGACATAGACGCAAATTAAGGTTATAGTCTGGGTGCCATCTAGAGGCACCTTGCAGCGAAGGACGTACAGTGGGTTATTGGTGATTCTGAACCGTAAGACCACACTGATCACATATCCAAATAATGCCAAGCTGGCATCGCAGGGGAAATTCTGTAAAATGAAACCCATATGAATTGTGAAATATATTTAATCATGTTTCAATGCTAGATTCGTTCCACTGAAGACACTGCTTTCTTACATTTAGGGTGTTGTAGGTCACAAGACCAAGGTCAAAGCAATAGTCAAAGAAGCATTCAACCACCAAGGCTACTTTTGTTATATATTATCTTTTATTACAATTATCTGCAATATAGGCATAGGTTAGATAAACATGATTATCAAACAGTCAACTCAACCCATTGCCAAGTGTCTAGTTATCATAAACTCATTAAAACTATGCATGCTTCAAAATCCTATGCAGTGAGTGCTCCTAAAGCATATGGAACCAAAGCCATTTACACATTGTATTGTTGGCCTTCTATCATCAGGTAGAGCTCTGGGCCCAGAGAACACCCTCTCATATGAGTTGTCAGCTGTACCTGTCTCATGGATACTTGTGAATTGTGTACTCCAAAGAACAAGGCTACATCAAAGAACAAGCTCAAATTTCCCCAGAGGTCACCACAAAGATAACACACATCATGATTGATGGCTGTGCTATGTTGTGGATTATGCCTTGGTGATGGACTACATTGATAACATTGTAGGTATTGATGATGAAGTCAAGGAAGCAAATTTTTACCTTGAATTCAGTAAAGGGCTTTGTATTCAAAAGGTCAGATATGCAGACAACTCATGGAGAGGCAGATGCCATCATAATTAACCAAATCCTCTCTTTACTGAATGAAGATGAACTATATGCAATCAAGGTTATTGCAGAAGACACTGATATCTTTGTCCGACTACTAACATAGTATAAACTAGACTGTGCCATACTTATGGGAGAAATCTCAAAGGATAGAGGATGCTTTGATATCAAGACTCTGCTGGACAATGCTTGGGCATAGATTTTGAAGGTCTATATTTACATTTTAGGAAATGTAGCATCAAACTTAGCAGATGTTGTCCATGGGGCAACAATATTTATGACAGCCTACTATGGACAGCTTTAGATAGACAATATGGGGATCCTCTGATTCAAAGTATGGAAAGGTAAGAATGGGAGAGGTAGTTTGGTGTTATCGCCATAGCTCAAGACCTTGCCACCTACTTCTCAGGCATTCAAACTTGATGTTCAAAGGGCACCATTCCAAGCCTGCATATGGTTAGATTGCCAAGATCCTGGTATATGGTGGTTATATATAACATTATTATTATTAAATATTGGTTTGCGCCTGTATTGATATGAATTACACTATTACTTCCCATGTAAAAGCACAGGTTTCCTTAGTCAATGAACTTGACATTGACAATGCATCTCCAATGTAACATGGGCACAGAGTAGTGCTTTGTTAAAGACATAATCTTTCTACTAATATTGGTTATCATTTGTCATTATGTTACCTTGACACAAATTAAATTCACAATGACCTTGACCTTGTGACCTATTATATTAGTTAACATTCATCAAATCCTTGGTGGTGGAATATTACTTGGACTATTGATTTGACCTTGGCCTTGTGACCTACAACACCCTAAATTGTTAGAAAGCAGTATTCCTCATTATGATGGCTAAAAGGTGACTTTGACCTAGATATTGAACTTGACCCCAACCTTGTGACATTTGAGGCTGACCTTAACCTTGTGACCTACTATGCTAACCTTGAATAATGATATGATATAGGTATAAAACACTGTATACATGTTAGTGTACTGATTTCACAAGAAAAAGGCTGAAAATGAGGTTGAAAGTTGGATTTGACCTTGACCTTGACCTTCAAACAAATTGATATTAATAGAATGTGAATGTATGACCTTGTAAACATATAATTTGCTGTTAGAGTTATATTTCTATGCCTATTAGTTGAGAAGAAATTAGCTTATCTGAATGTCATCTTTTTCTTGGTGGCCATTTTAGAAAATCGTGTTTTACTGAATTTCCCCAGCGATGCCAGCTTGGCATTGTTTGGATCTGTTATCAGGGTGGTCTTGCAGTTCAGAAACACCAATAACCCACCATACGTCCTTCGCTGCAGATTGGCACCCAGACTATTAGCTTCATAGGAAGGCCGGTGTCAATGATCTATGGTACATTTACCTTCTCGACACCCAATAGAAAGGTCAGCACTCCCTACAGCAGCCAAGTAATTCCTATCTCAGAGAGCCAATCTAAAGGTCAAGGTTTTCCAATTACTGAAGCATAATGCATTATAATTAGGAGCTAATGGAATTAGCTGTTCAACCAACAATTAGCTTCACAAATAGATGACACTAATACTGACAATTGTTCTTTTAAATGCTGATCAGTAAGTGAACAAGGCTTCAATTACACGTAACTGCATTATCATTTCGAATATATTCCGTGTGGTTTGTTCCAGAGGTGGTTTCATGAAGTAATGCAAATTTAATCCTTTCCGGAACTTAACAAGACTTGTTCCTATGTAGCACGCAACAAGGGGAAAGTCAATCAATCCTTGCGAACCTTAATTACCTGGCCTAAAAGACGAACTCCAAAATGGAGCCTTACCTGGATAGAAAGAGAAAATATTGAAAGGAACGTTGCCAGCATATCAAGGAGATGGCCAAGATAAGGCATAAGTGTTGGGATATTATATGTACAAAAGATGTAAAACATATTTAATGAACAGAGAGTAATATAAGGGGCTTGTGATTGCATGCTTCATTCACCCTTTTAATAGACATTGTATAGAAACCTTATCAGACTGAAATCAATAATTTAAAATGTTATTCACTAGTAATCTAGCCTTTGTAACCCTGGGGTCAACAGGTATGACACTGTAGTTATGGTGTTAAGCTTGCCAAGGGGAATTTATTGGAGTTGGTTTTGAAAGCATAAGTACAATGTACATACAAATACACTTCAAATCATGTCATATACCTGAATAGAAACGGTTAACAGCTAACGAGTTCTGTTTCACAATGCCTTACAATAGACATATCATTCATATGACAATCATTCATAGAGAAAAAAATCGACAGCAGATGGAAATAGTTAGGACTTGCTATAAATTATGATAAGACTAAACTAGTATGGTATTGCCCTGAGCATAATTACAAATACTGTGACAACAGAAATCTTTTCATACAAGGATATAAGGTGACTGAGCTAAACTCCTAAAGCTACCTTGGTGCTGATATAGATAGAGAGACAACTTTCCAAGGATTTATGAACAAAAAGGTCAAAAAAACTCAATACCTTGCTTACAAGTTTGCACGCCTAAGGTTCATACTATCTGATGAAGATGCCACTATTTTGTACAAACAAGCTATTTTACCGCACTTTGATCAATGCTGCTTCTTGGATGACTCCAGTCAGTCTGGAAAGCTACAGGTTTTCCAAAATAGGATGCTCCACTGTATACGCAGAAATTGTGTGTGGGAGGAATCTATTAAAGACCTGCATGATTAATGCAGTGTGCCGTTGTTGAGAACCCGCAGAAAAGAATTACTAATGTCCCTAGTATACAGTAAAACAAGGAAGCACCCCCTCCTGTCACTAGGAATAGAACTAGAAATGATCATAAATTAAATCATAAGCTGCCTTTCCCACACATGAATTCATTGAAGAGGAGCCCTTGGTACAGAGGGCTACAACAATGGAATAAACTTTCCTCTAATATTCAGCGAGCTACAAGTAAAGCATCGTTTAAGGAGCAAACAAAAAAAAATTGGTTTGGTAACAACATGGAAGTAAGACAAGCTAGAATCCTTGCTAAAAGAGGAAATATGAGACAGCGTAGGAGATGATTGTAAAAGCAAAAAGATCCAAACTTCAAACTTTGACATTTTATGATGTGAGCCCCAATATTCCTAGTTCCAGAAAAAAACACTTGTTGTATTTTACTCGCCATCTCATTGTATATACCAATACTTGTTAGATATGTTAGAACACTGTAGATGTAGCAGACTGTAAAATCTCCCTACATGCTTAACTTGCTAGGAAACGGCAAAGCGGTGTGAATCACAGTATGTCTCCTTTACATGTTTAAACTGGTTACTGAATTAAGACTATACTACTATTGTTATAAGTAAGAAGATATCCATGACATCACTATTTGAAATCCTCTTGGACATTTCATTTTATTAGTCTCATTCTGTACTCCCTGGATGTACAATACCGTTGATCCTTCTAACAGCATTACAGTGTCGATCAAATGTATATTGCTGATCTATGCCTGTCAACTGTATGGGCGACAAAAACAAAGTAAGCGGAAAAACATCTACCTTCGCAAGGTGATGACGTTGAAATGATAAAAAAAAATATTCAGGTAATAAGAAAGGTGAAGACTCAGGGACAAGGTAAAAATATAGGCAACCTGGCACAGATGCCCTTGGCTCATTTTATAGCCAGGGTAACGTACGGCAGTTCATGTGCTCTTTATGATGATAACAAGAACATCTTCTGATAACTAAGATAAAGGTTGCCACACGTGATACATTACAAAAAAGAACAGCGTATAGCAAACATCCAAGGTCAACCTGTTGCTATACCAGGATGTACTTGGTTTTGTTACCAGGACTCCATCAACCCTTTATGTGACCAGTATAAAATAGATTGAATGCTACGCTTGCTCCTGTGGAGCATGAGTCATCCTTTCAATTTGGTCGTTCTTCTCATTGAATTTTCTTTTAAAGAAATATTTCTCTTTTTTTTTTAGAAAGGGGAGAAATGATCAAATGTGAACAACCACCATAGAGTTTGCTTTCTATATTGCTGTTCACTTATAGTCAATGCTGCATCTATATAGCCGTGGGTTATAGAAATATTAATGAAGTGTTTGAATTCAAATTCTAAAAGCCAAGGGGCAACCTCTAAGGACTTTATTACGGACAACTAGGACCCTGCGAAATCGTGAGCATGCGATATCTAATGTTGAAAAGAGGAATAGTGTATTTCCCAACGATATATAGGGCTGGAACAATACATCAGACAACATTTTCTTAAAAAAAAAAAGGGTTTTCTTGCAAAGTCACAGTATTTGTTTAGACATGTAAAATGAAAAAAAAAGAGTGTTCGGGATTTTCAGGCACAATAGTATTTCAGAAGATTCCTTGTTCACTGAAAGAAAAAGTACATAATAGCTCCTTCATTCCTAGGAGGTAGGTCGTCTCCTACCTGTCTCCCCCTGTCAGAGGCAGTGGCCAGCAGCAGCCTCTTTATCACCAACAGGTGCTAAAATATAACTAAGTAGGTCAAGGTGATCGGGTAGGATCACACCAAGACACTTACCTGTTGCTGCCTTCTTGATACCACCCAGGTTGCAATGACACATTGGGCCAATGTCGGCTTATATTGGGCCAATGTCGGCTTATATTGGGCCAAGCATGGACAAGCATGGCCCAATGCTCCATTGCTGATGGGGCAGTCTAGATCCTATCTTACCTTGGTTCGTTGTATAAGCATTCTCAGGTTTGTGTACAATGAATGGGTAAAACTTCCAGTTCTCCTCTCATGTGTTTCTTCTCCCTTCACTATTTAAAGCATCTCTGTCTATTTCACTCTCTCTCTCTCTCTCTCTCTCTCTCTCTCTCTCTCTCTCTCTCTCTCTCTCTCTCTCTCCTTTGCATCCCTGCCTGGCTACCTGCCTACCTACCTACCTGTCTGCCCTTTTCCCTACCTGTTCAATTTCTTCATTTCCCTTTTCTCTTATCCCCCTGTCTCAATCGCCCATCCTATTTGAATCTATTCATTCACTGGAATTGACAGAAAGGGGTAAAAAACAAAGTTAAGAAAATCTAAAATGTTAACTCTGCATGTATCTGCAGCTCCCAAATCAATGATGAGGATAATTAGTGGGGGAGCATACAGACCAAAGGTGGCCTGTTGTTTGAAGCAAATGAAAGAGCCTAGCCACCAATTGAGATCGTCAGGGATATCTTGGAGGCCACAAAAAGCTTTGTTGGCAGTCTGGGAATGGTGGCAGCTAATTATCTTCTCACTGTTGGCTTACATAACATATGGGCAAAAATAAAATATTTGTGCAAATTTCTGGGCTAAGCCATTGTTATTTTCTTGTAGGCACACATTTTCTCCTTTAATTTAGGGCCATGAGATGTGGTACAATGTGATTAACTTTTCCGCTATCGGCCGTAGAGTGCGGACATACCCAGATTTGGGGGTCTTGCAGTGAATGATAGCAATAAATTCTGTAATTAAAAAGAGTGCACCCCCTGAACTTACCCTCGAATATCAGCCTAAATAACACTCAAATTGATTAATATACTTCCTAAGGATTAATTTGATGCCTGGTTTGCCTACCCACTGTCAGATTTTAGACCAATAATCATTGTACAACACCCTTCAGTGAGGAGCTACAAAGTGTCTCCTGCTGCCACCTCCCGTCATTTGGTGTTCTGCAACCTACAGGCCCATATGACTGGTATAGAGGTAGGCAGCACCGAGGATGTAGAAACATTGCTAAAGTTGTATGTAATGTTATATGCTGATGACACAATATTGTTAAGTGAATCCATCAACGACCCTCAAGTCATGCTGAATGCACTTGTGATTTATTGTAATGAATGGAAGCATGAGGTTAACATAGCTAAGACCAAAATTGTTGTTTTCTCAAGAGGTAAAATTAGAAAGTTACCTAAATTCTTATATAGCCTTAAAGAATTAGAAGTACAACCCAGTTATATATATATATATATATATATATATATATATATATATATATATATATATATATATAGGTACTCTGTTCAACTACAATGGCAAATTCAAGAATGCCATTGACAAACAAGTGTCACAAGCTAAGAAAGCATTATTCATGTAAAGCCAGGAAACTACAACTGACACTAGACACACAATGCCACCTTTTCGATGCTTGTATAACACTGATACTGTTGTATGGTAGTGAGGTCTGGGGCTTTTCTAACTGCTCTGAAGTTGAAAGGGTACAGACACATTTCTGTAAATATATCCTCAAGCTTAGTCCAAGCATGGCTAGCTGCAAAGCCCTAGGTGACCTTGGATGCACAAGAATGTCAACACTTATCAAATCTAGAATGGTGATATTTTGGCATCAAATTGTGACTGGTAAGACAACAAAATATGCATCTAAGCTGCTCCAAATTATGAAAGCTGAGTAAACAAAAGGATCATATGTATTCAATTGGTTGGAGTGTATCAAGAGTACTTTAGATATTATGGGACTAGGAAACTATTTTTGTGACCCAGCTTCAATCACTAGCACTAAATTCAAAACACTAGTAAAGAATAAATTAGCTGGAATTGAACTACAAGAATGGCATGCTCTGGTGTGGGAATCAGGTACATGTCATGATTATCGAATTTTCAAGACAGATCTGATACTTGAAATGTACTTTCTTAGACTCAAACCAAGGGATGCATTATGTCTATGCCATTTCAGGTGTGGCAGTCATCATTTACCAATAAACACAGGTAGATTTAATGGGACAGCGCAAGCTGAACAATACTGTCCAATACTGTAAAACAGTAGGTGATGAGTTTCACTATATTTTTTAGTGTAACATTTCAGTACTAAAAGGCATGAATTAATTAATAGTGAGTCACTTGTGAGACCAAGCTCAGAAAAAAATGGAAAAACTTTTTAAGTGCTCAAGATCTAGTTGCCTAACAAACCTAGCTATTTTTTGTGACATTGTTATGAGTAAGTTCTCCAGAACCTATCAATTTCAAAGGAGGGCAAAGAGAAGAACAAAATGTAAGAAAGCGATTGTTTCATTACCTATACCATAGGAATCTCATTTTTTTTCTTTTTATTTACCTATACCATAGGAATCTTGTTTCTCTCCATACTTTACTCTTTGTAACATATGATCTGTGGTGCTAAAAGAATCTCATGTACCAGTACTGTAACGACATGCGGGGTAAAATGCTCAGCCTTTTGTCAAACATTCTATCGGAATATTCCTTACAGCTACGCTGACAGTCTAGTCCACGAGTATGACACCTTGTTGAATCCTTTGATTAGTGTAAAAAACATGCACTAATTGTAGTGATGGGGACTGCCACCAGGATCGCTCTGAAGGCTATAACTACTGGTTTTGGTGATCAGGGAGGTTCATAGGTACATGGCAGGGCACTCGCACACTTTATCCATACCACCTAGATCACTCGCATGCTGTCCCCATACCCACTGCTTCACTCAGACATTACCCCCAGCCCCCCAAGTTACTCGCACACTGCTGTCAGCCCACCAAGTTCACTCAAACACAGCCACCGGCCCTCCTAGATCACTTCTACACTGCCCCCAAATCCCCTAGCTAGAGTGAACTAGGGGGTCCATTTAGACTGAGTACCTGCCGGTGTTCTGTCCCTACACTACAGACAGATCTCAGCTACTGCATAATCCTCCCTAGGTTGCTAGTGATCTAGGGAGGACGGCAGCAGGTTGCGGGAGAGGTGGCGGGGTCTAGGGGGTTCTCGTACACTGCCACTCTACCATCTAGTTCACTTGCAGCCTCCAAATGGACCCCCTAGATCACTCGCACACTGCCGCTGAACCTCCTAGATCACTTGAACCCCCTAGTTCTACCCTCTAGTTCACTTGCAGCCTCCAAATGGACCCCCTAGATCACTCACAACCTCCCACCAGAAACCCTAGGTCACTTGCAACATGCCGCCGGACTCAATAGGTCACTCAATGACCTAGGGAGTCTACTGGGAGGTTGCAGGTTATCTAAGAGGTCTTGGGCAGTATGCACATGATCTAGGGGGGCCAGCGGCAATGCGCGGGTGATCTAGGAGGACCAGTGGCAGATTGAGAGTGACCTAGGGGGTCTTGGGGCAGGTTGGGATTGTCCTATGGGTGCGGTAGGAGGTTGTGAATGGTCTATGGGTGCCTGCAGCAGGTTGGGAGTGATCTAGGGGGTGTGGCAGCAGTGGATGAGTAATCTAGGGGGACCAGCAGCAGTGTGTGAGTATCCTAGGGGGGGCGGTGGCAGTGTGCGATTGTACTAGGGGGGGGGCGGCAGCAGGTTGCAAGTGATCTCGGGGGGCCAGCAGCAGTGTGCGAGTGATGCAGTGGGTATGGGGACAGTGTGCGAGTGACCTGGGGGTCTGCCGGCAGTATGCAAGTGACCTCGGGGGTCAGATGGGATATCCCAAGTGATCTACAGGGTCTCATGGAAGGTTGCAAGTGGTCTAGGAGCTACACAGCAGTGTCCTAGGGTGGCCAGCAGGAGGTTGCGAGTGATTTAGGGCAGGCAGCAGTGTGCGAGCATCCTAGGGGTCCAGTGGGAGGTTGCGAGTGACCTAGGGTGTTTGGTGGGAGGATGCGAGTGATCCAGGGGGTTCGCGGCAATATGTGAGTGATCTAGGGGGTCTGGTGTGAGGTTGCCAGTGATCTAGGGGCTACGGCGACAGTGTGCGAGTATCCTAGGAAGGCCAGCAGGAGGTTGCGAGTGATCTGGGAGGCTGGTAGCAGTGTGTGAGTGACCTAGGGAATGATACTAGGAATTCCCCAAGAGGAGGGACAGTTCTTGTTAGATACTGATGCCTCGAATACCGGGCTGGAGGCCTTCCTTTCCCAGCAGCAGAGCGAGAGAGAAGTGCTGTCGTAAGCCAGCATAACCCTCACCAAACTGGAATGCAACTATTATGTCACCTGTTGGGAGCTCTCGGTCATCATCTTCAGATTGAAGCGCTTCTGGCACTATTTACTTGGTAGGCATGTGCAGATAAGGACCAACCATCCAGCCTTGAAATGAGGAGCCTTAGGTTCAGGTGGCCCTGTGGCTCCAAGTACTGGACATGTACGACTACAGTGTAGGCCACCGACCGCCTCTCACGAATCCCCCATGGGCAGTGTGGAAGGACTGATGTTGGAAGAGTTGGCAGGGTCTGTTTCTGGTGTCACCACCCTAAATCAGACCACTTCCGGGATTACTGGCCGAATAGTTCCTTCTGAACTTAGTTATTTTGAGGAATTTGGCCCCAAAGGGAGAGAAAGAGAGGCCAAACCCATTGTTATTTGGTATCAGAATGATGAGTAGGAGTGTTTCAATAGTCCCAGAATATTTTTTGTTCAAAACATAAATTCAGTGGAAGTTTATGGGGGTGAAGGGGTCCTGATGTGTATTCATGCGCTGATCAGGCCTCACTATGCAAAGATCACTACCTGATTACCATGGCAATTTGCACAAAATCTAGACTGACTATGTTTATGTGGACCTTTCTTATTTTTGTCTCCATTTCATAAGCTAAAATATGGTGTAGGTTGCTAAGCACTGTGAGAATTTTAAGTATTTTCAATATCAGGTCAAAGGTGGAAGACATCTGATTTTTGGATGGCCACAAGGCTTTTAGGTTGGTGACACCTTAAGGGAGTGGTCATTATTTATCAACAGGGGGCGGTGGGTTTTTGCGCTGATGCGCAGAAATGTTTTACTACCCCACCCTCGACGGCAGTCAAAATTTTTTGGGCCCCCCCACACCAGAGGCGTGGAAAATTTTCGTGCCCCTCTTTGATCTAAAGTTGGGCACTGGCTTTTTTGCTAAAAAGGGGGTATATTTTTTTATTCCCCCCCTCAAGAGTGGTCAAATTTTTTTTCGCCCCCCTCGGGAGGGGTCAGAATTTTTTACGCCCCCCTCAAACCCCCAAGTAGAATTTTTTCAACCCCTCTGATGGGGGGGGGTCAAAATAATTTCACCTGTTTTCAGTGGAAAACCTTGCGCATTTACTATTAAAAGGGCACGTTTGCGCACGATTTTCATCACTAAGTTTTTAGATAATGATCACTCCCTTAGAACCTTCAATTTTTTTTAGACCCCCATCAGCCTGATCCAGCCTGCAGATCAGGAGGGGTCTAGTTTTTTTATGTCCCCCTCCCCTTAACTCTTGAATCGATTCTTGTTTGGTGGATGTTCGGGTTAGGCGGAGAGTGTTCGCTGGATGTTCGGGTTAGGCGGAGAATGTATAGTGGATGTTCAGGTTAGGCGGGGAGTGTTGGGTGGATGTTCGGGTTAGGCGGGGAGTGTTGGGTGGATGTTCGGGTTAGGCGGGGAGTGTTGGGTGGATGTTCAGGTTAGGCAGGGAGTGTTGGGTGGATGTTCGGGTTAGGCGGGGAGTGTTGGGGGATGTTCGGGTTAGGCGGGGAGTGTTCGGTGGATGTAGGCCTAACGGGTGGGAGGGTCAGATGGATGTAGGGGTTAGACGGGGAGGGTCGGATGGATGTACGGGTAAGATAGGATTATATCCATGCAAAATCTAAATAGAAGTACCGGTTACCACTTTGACAGCAATACTGCCAAAATCTATGGCCAGAGGAAACAAAAATGCATGTCCGCGACTTTTTGAGAGCATTCTACGTCATTTCCCCTTAATCCTATGACATTGAGACCATATTTTTTGGCATCTTCAGACAATTCCCTACAATATACACTATTGACTTTTATTTCTAGGCCTATTTAAACCCTAAATACCCGATACTAGAAGAAAACACTTTGACATCAATACTGCCAAAGTAGTCGGGGGATGTTCTGGTTAGGCGGAGAGTGTTGGGTAGATGTTCGGGTTAGGCGGGGAGTGTTGGGTGGATGTTCGGGTTAGGCGGGGAGTGTTGGGTGGATGTTCGGGTTAGGCGGGGAGGGTTCTGTGGATGTTAAGGTTAGGCGGGGAGTGTTCGGTGGATGTAGGCCTACCGGGTGGGAGGGTTGGATGGATGTAGGGGTTAGACGGGGAGGGTCGGATGGATGTACGGGTTAGGCGGGGAGTGTTGGGTGGATGTTCGGGTTAGGCGGGGAGTGTTGGGTGGATGTTCGGGTTAGGAAGTGGTCATTATTTATCAATGGGGGGGGTGGTGGGTTTGAGGGGGGGCGTAAAATTTTGACCCCTCTTGAGGGGGTGCTAAAAAAAAAAAAAAGCCCATGCACTACTATAGATCAAAGAGGGGCGCGAGGCGCGGGGGCGCAAAAAATTTTGACTACCGTCGAGGGGGGGTAAAAAATTTCCGCGCATCTGCGCGAAAACCCACCACCCCCCCTGTTGATAAATAAATAGATAGAACTACCGGTAAACACTTTGACAGGAATACTGCAAAAATCTATGGCCAGAGGAAACAAAAATGCATGTCCGCGACTTTTTGAAAGTATATTTTTTGGCATCTTCAAACAATTCCCTACAAGATTGGGAGAAGGGAGCTACACTATTGACTTTTATCTCTAGGCCTATTTAAACCCCAAATACTAGAAGAACACACTTTGACATCAATATAGCCTACTGAATTATAGGGCCTACCACCAAAGCTATGGTCAGAGGAAACAAAAACGCATTTCCGCGACTTTTTGACAGCATTCTACGCCATTTCCCCTTCATTTTCAGACAATTCCCTACAAGATACACTAGTGAGTTTTATTTCTAGGCCTATTAAGGCGACCGCAGACGGGCCAGACTCGATCGGTATCTAAGGAGTATGGTCCTGATCCGATCGGGAAGATCAAACATGTTTGATATTGACCGACTGGATCGGACGTCCGCGCAGACACTCCCGATCGTCAGGATCGGCCGATCCAGTCGGGCCCTTCTGCGGTCAGCTTTAGGACGAAAGAGTAATCTTTTCCCGTTATTTTGGTACCAGTGTGACATTGGTGTGCACAGTAGAACCGTCAGAATCTTCATTTTACTGACAGGTCCTTACTGTCGTGACACAGCTCGAATGGGAGGGAAGGCCATGAGTATGAGAGGAGGTGCGTGATAGGCCGATAGTGTGGTGGACCTATTTACTACTGCACAAATTGTGAAGAGAATGAAGAGAGGTGATTGGAGGAGGGGTGCAATTTGTCCCAATTTAATTGTATTGCGGTTGGTCGTTTAATGGCGGGGATGGCCTTCCATAGATACCTCTCACAGATGCTGCAATCTATGAGGAATATATACACTAAGAAGGTGTAAATATGCCTCCACAGGACAGCAGCAGCGTCATATCCCTTTGGGACCAATTGCCCAGGAATTTGGCCCTCGGTGGTGCTGACATCACAGGTTCCTTTTCAGGAAAATGAAAATGGAAATGTTAGTCATCTTTCATAGAAGCCAGTGCCACAGAACTTGATGTATCAGCCAAGCTATGCACTTTGCTGGAACCATCGATAGAGATTCTGGTAGGTTGATCTGTAGGATCTATGCACTGAATGGAAAGTATGTGTCATTCAAAGCCCTTGGATGGAAGCTGTTCAAAAAGAATCAGAAAGAGTCAGAAAAACTTCCTCCAACACAAGCAGCCCTTTATCAGGCAATCTTGCATTCCCACTACCATATGCTGCCATGGAACAATAACATAGTACCTCACGCTTGTCTGCCCTCACTAGAGTGGTATTGTTGGACCCTTGAGAAACAAGAATGGATCCCAGTGATGACAAAAGAGCCCCCTGCCCCAAAATCTGTAATCCATCTGATCAAATGTGGATGCAAGTCAAGGTGCACCACAAACAGATGCAGAGCTGCTGGTCTAAATTGCACTGATCTCTGTGAATGCTCAGAGAACAATGAATGTGAAAAACAGGTATGACCATGACTTGACTCACAATGATGATAGTGATAATGATGATGATGATGAGTAAACTTTCAATAGGATGTGAATTAATTGGATTTTGCTAGTAGCAAATGAGATTCAAACAGTTATTACCAACCATGATAATGTCACTGTGTTTTGATCAAATCAAATTAAAGTGAACTTGACCTTGATAAAGGTCATCAACTGCATTACATCAACTCATTTTATAAGATGATGCCCACTGCATAGCTTCACTTAAAAGGCCCTCCAAAAGGCAAAGAGGTGAAGACACATTCTTAGCAATCTGTTATAATAAATAGGTCAAGGTCAAAGAATGTCACAAAGTCACATCGTCTTCACTTGATATCCGGATCCTGAATATTCCAACTGCTATGCTTTAAGTTATGGAGAATACACATACAACATACATCCCCTTTATATCTCAGTTATGTACATTTTTATTACATAGGTAAGTCTTGACTGCAGTGTTACTTTGGCAACCTACACCAATCAAGTAAAGTTGTGTCAAATGGGACAGGAGGTATATTGTATAAGGAAACATTCAACAGAAAATTTGTAACCATTAAGGCATTTTTTCCTACGTTCAATAGCTGTCTGATAGTGAAAAAGCTACATTTGGGCAGTGTTTTGGGATTTGAGCTTCAAGTGACCTTGACATGAGCTACTTAGCCATAAATCAGAATATGTCATGTAATGGCATGGTAGTCTTCTATCCCTCCTTGCTACAGCTTATTTAAATGATCTTAAGTCTGGGTTCCAGGCTACCTTCTATGTGTCCTCTAAATTCTTTAGATTTGGGACAAAGATGGCTGCTATGTCAAGCTGCCACTATTCCCAGACTGACAACAAAGCTTTTTGTGACCTACAATATACCCCTGGAGGGTGTTGCTCCTATTGTAAAAAGAGCTGTGAGTATGTGCCCTTTTTTCTAAACAAGTCATGCACTGCTTCACCTAAGTACTTGCACTCACCACATTAGTCTGAAAAGTCACCTGCCTTGTTTAAAACAGAGAGAGCTGCACTATCAGGTACCTACTCATGTCACACGCTCTATAGTATATTATACTGACTGACTTCTCCCAACTAGGTACCTACTCAAATCCGCCTTTTTTAGAACTGTACTTGAATGACCACTTGTGAGGAACAAAAGGGACAAGTTATAGCTACATGAAAAGAAAGGACTGGAAACGAGGGCATATTTAGCCAGCTCTTCCTTTGACTATAGATGCAACACCCTCCTGACAATCCCTGATTGCTGGCTAAGCTCTCTCATTTACTTCACACGAAAGTCCATATGCTCCCTGACTAAATACTGTATGTGCCAGGGAACAATCAGTTACATGAAGCAAAAAGATTAATGAGCACTTTTTAAGACAACCATGCTTACAGTGCAAAGAGTGACGTCCGAAGTAGACTAAACTCACGTCCCAGTATGGAATGCCAAAAAAGAAATTTACATGATTTGTTTTTTAAATGTTCCTTATTGATCACTTTTTTTCCATTGTTTGCATGATCTTCTATTGTTTACGTGACTTACAACATATCAAACTCTTATCCCTCTTATACCTTATCTTTGTGGTGTGGGAGGAAATCCTCCTTCTCTCCAGTTTACCATCCACTTTTTGTTATTCTCTATTTCCTTCTTCTTAAAGCATTTAAACCATTAATATTTGAGTATATAGCGGAATGGCGAAAAACAACCACTTACCTACCTACCCCCTTTGTTTGCAAAGATTTAAAACCAGACTGCAGAACTCAGGCAGTTCATGCCTGCTGTCACTGCAGGCCTATCCAAAGCATACAGTTATTTCAAGGTTTCTGCCCAGCTATGGCACCCCATAGCAAGTCCCCAAGGACGCTGTTCCATGAATCTCTCATGGCCGTCTGGAGGAGGAGGATCCCTTGATGGCCTCAGAGGTTTGGATCCTTAGGGGTCAAGGAGCCGATCCCAAGGGCATATACTCAAGGCCAACACGAGCCCTGTGCACCCTAGACCACACCAAACACAGAACTGTAACGATACCTCTACCTGTGGCTCCTGAGAATTCATATTTAATTATTGATAATAATGCAAAATGATCATTATAGCTTAAGAGACACTTTTCTGGCTGCCTGACCCTTTGCTGGAGATCTCTCCTGGCTTAAGATGACTATGTAAGCAGCCATTTAGTCCACAATTATGGCTGCCATGCCAGACAGCCCCCACTGAATGTAGATCAATTTGCAACATACACAATATGGATTATGATGGACCTGGAAGATCATTTTGTATCTCAATGAGAACCAATAAATAATTATCATTGGTCAACCTGTAGCTACCTGTGAAATCAGCGATCCTGGCCACAAATATGGCCGTCATGCCAGATCTTAAAATGTAGATATGTCATTGGTCAACCTGGGTAATCAGCCATTTTGTCAATCATTGTGGCAGACATGCCTTACTAAATGCCTGGTTTTGAAATGCAAGTCTGCCTGCTAACACTATGATCACAGTCATTACTTGCTAGTTTTCCTCTTCCATAACAACTCAGACTAAAGTCACGATTTGTCTGAACAGAATAAACATTATATCTTCAAAAGAGGCTATCTATTAGGATAAGGTACCTGGTAACATCGCTTTTACTTTTCCTAAAGTCATATGAAAAATCTACAGCTTAAAACAATGGACAAGGAGCAAACCTGTATATTAGCTACTTATATTGTATCAAACAGAAGGTTTTCTAGTCTCTTACCCCTTTCCCCCACCTGAGGGTGTGGATGAGGGGTTACCTGGGGCTGTGTAGGTAGGTGTTAAGGGGTAGAGAGTTTAGGAATGGTGATGGGGAGTGGAGTGGGGGAGAGGGGGAGGGGTAAGGTAGGTAGAACACCAGGTGATCATGAAGAGAAGAAAGGATGACCCACGGGCAGGCGGCAAGCCGGGTTTCCATCAGGCGGCCTACTGTGAGCTGTCATAGGGCGGGCAGACTGAGGGTGATGAATGCTCGTTTTGTGAGCTGCTCTATGAACTGCTCATACCCAGCCTGAGCCACTCACCACCACCGGCAACTACTCAACCACTCATGTACACCTGGAGGCTGTCTTATTATATCTAATCTTAAGAAGACCATACCATTAAAATTTTCCCTGAGGCCAAACATGAGAAGACTATACCCTTTGAAGTTTCAGATCTATCTCATAAAATGATAAAGGAGTTTAAATATATAACTACAATCGATAGTGATTTGTATGTATTGGTAAATTTATGTTTGTCATTGTGAGATGAAACTTGCAATGAGAGTTGAAAACAAAGACGTAGGTCTATCGCTCTAAGATGAATTTCTTTATTGGGGAGGACAAAGGTCCTGGTGACTTTGTAGTCATAGTTTATAATAAATGATAATTCATCAACATCTTACAGATGTTGAGGAAATAACCTCAATGGCATATTTCTGTGCTATTAAAGACATGTACCTATATCGCATTGTGCCAATGAAGACATGTCCCTACCCAGCAAATTGTCGTGAGTCCTCGTCAACCTGTGTGAAGTGGCTCACACATGTCGTTAGATGGAACACGACGTCGTTATAGCACAAGATCACCAGGAATAGCAATTGCTATGCCATGTGAGTCTAACACACAGTGGCGAAAGATGACGGAATGAGTGATCACTCAAAAAGGAGTCACCATTGATGACCAATCATGGCGACAGATGACGACAATTTGCTGGGTAGAGACACGGGGAGTGGGGAGTGTACCTATATACTACTCATGATATTGCTAGTGAGATAGCATTCACAATACTTATTGTATACAGCTAACGATTAGGGTCCCACAGAAATCTAATCTCTACTACTTATATTATATATGCAGATATATTGGAGGAGTTATCAATTAGCTCAGGAATAAGGCACTTAGAAACTGAACTTTCACATGCTTCACAGAAACTGAACATTCACTTCTCACATAAAGAATTGGACTTCACAGATGCTGAACATTTACTTCTCACATAAAGAATTGGACTTCACAGAAACTGAACATTCACTTCTCACATAAAGAATTGGACTTCACAGAAACTGAACATTCACTTCTCACATAAAGAATTAGACTTCACAGAAACTGAACATTCACTTCTCACATAAAGAATTGGACTTCACAGAAACTGAACATTCACTTCTCACATAAAGAATTGGACTTCACAGACGCTGAACATTTACTTCTCACATAAAGAATTGGACTTCACAGACGCTGAACATTCACTTCTCACATAAAGAATTGGACTTCACAGAAACTGAACATTCACTTCTCACATAAAGAATTGGACTTTTCAGGTGCAGTGTTAGGTGCAGCTAAGAAATAGGGCTCCACAGAAACTGAAAATTCAATTCTCAGGTGCGGCTAAGGAAAGGAGCTTCACAGAAATAAAAACACATTCAGTTCTCATACATGTACAGCCTAGGGACTAGGGGTCATTTTACCCATATTTCTGCTATAATTAATATTATTTCCCATTTATTTGACTAAGTATTCTGCAGTGTACAGCTGCATGGTCACATGAAACAAACCCTTATTTGACCCGTGAATGACATTCAGATGACACCAGCCTTAACCTTCTTTTCAAATATGAGAAGGTCACATCAGGAGGACAGTTATTATAAGCTGAGTTGGATGATTAAGCATGAACTGTGCCACCCCTCTCACTGGAGGAGGGGGACATTCATCCTTATGTTATTTTTCTCCACAGTTGCTTTTGATGTAGGACTTTCATACAGGGTGGTTCAAATGTTCACTCAGGAGGTGGTCTCTCGTGGTAAAGACTTTATTATTGGCTGTTCTGATGTGAGCAGCAAATTAGAGGTAATGACCTGTGCAATCCCTTTTCCCTCATTCTTTATGCTTGGTAGCTCTACAAAGATATATAGCTTGTATGTAGTCCTTTTTTAATATCTAAAGGGAACCATAGTTGATATTGATACGTGAAGGCAGATAATCACTATACAAAAGAAAGAGCATCGTCGTTGATGAGTCAAATTGCGTTCAATTTGTCATACATTTGTGATGAGTTTATTTGATAAAAAAAAAAAAACGATATTAAAGTCATTCATTTGTCAGCCTATGTCATACCTCCCACAATTTGTCTTACCTCAATGGTAACCTAGGCGACCAATCTCTGGGGCAGTGATGGATGTCACTTATTTGGACATGTGGTGGTTAATCCCATTGGGGGCAGGCTAACTCTAGCTGGCATATCTATATTTTGGTATCAAATCACATTCAGACTATCAAGTTAGTCCCCATCTACCTATATGCTGTCAGTTTTGGGCAGTCCACCACAGAGACAGGAAGGGGAAACTGTCATATAGGACTACTGGAGTTTTTTTATACAGAGGAACTGTTATTTAGAAGGTAAGTTTCTCTTATAATTCTATTTGAAAACCTCCCAAACCAATATGTAATTGGAATTGCTCACTCATATACCCTCAATAACAACTAATTATTACAAAATTTACTTTGTTCTTATTTCATAATGTAAACTCCATCACAATTTGAAACTAAATGTCTTCTCTCTTGTCAGGTTCCTTTTGGTGAGATGAATCCCCCACCACAGAATTACCAACTACAATGGATCTACATCCGGGAAGGATGACATACTTTTTTAGATTACATCTAAGTGATGTTTTCCTCAGCCCTGAATAAAAACAAAACACCTAAACACTTTCTGTCTAAACACCTTCGATTCTAAACAAGTTTAGGGTCTAAACTCATTCCAAAAAGTGGGACAACATTGTGTTTAGGAATGTGTTTAGATTCTAAACACCTGTTCTGAGAGTGTATGGACGTTGGAATAGTGGAATATAGATATCTATCCTATGAGAATTTGTGCCGCAGTTAGCTTTACTATATAGTTGAGGGATGTATCAGAATCTGGCCTATCCCGGGGTGATGCCTCCCTGTATCACGTGACTGTCATGGCCGCCGAGAACAAGTCAACCGGAAGTAGGGATCCAGCTCGGGGTGCATGCTGGGCGGCAGGCAGGAGGGGGTGGGCAGGGAAAGGGGTAAGGTAAGGTCACGGGGTAAATGTTAAAGGTGGGAATGGTTTGTGAGAAGGGAGGGGGGGGGGGTCGTCGGAGGGTGAAACTCAGCTGAGTGTTTCACATGGTTATGAGCTATACCACCTGAGAGAATGGGGGAGGGGGGGGGTGTTCATGGGTACATAAACCTGGAGTATTCATATGCCAATACTCACATAGACTTGTCAAAGGCCTTGTCACTACAATATTCGTTATATTGATCAATCTGTACATTTTTACTGAGGGAGTCGGGAAACACGGTGAACATATAAATAATAATTCATGTTCCTTGGACATGGACCTAACATGTGATTTGTGATATCATTTCAATGTTGATCAGAAAATGAATTGTCACCGAGTGAAAATTCCCATACTCCATACTGAGGTAGCCATTGCTGAAGCTTGTTACCAGCGAGCTCTACTGAAAAGATCTAGATGGGTACCAGTTGGCCCCCACGAGGGCCGCAGTGAATAGTTGGGATTATCTTATTGGCTAATAATTGATCCTGCTAAGTCGGTATATCCATGAATTGTTCTAGCCCTCAGCAAGTCGAAGCCCTTAGAAAATATGGTGTCAACTTCCTGGGATACCACAGACTTGTTGAACGATGAGACCCGTGGAAAGATAGCGACATGATGCCAAAATGATAATTGTTCATTGGATCTTTGGAACCAAAGTTTTATAGTCAAGTCTGAATGATATATCGATCTTTACCAAGTCAGTTGACTCACTTACTTGCCACATAATCCTCTAAACAAAGTTGATTATAGCCATTGATTATAACCAGCCAATTTCTGTATATGGTGGCCTATCAGGACCTGACTAGCTTCTCATTCGCATGAGCGACTAGTGTCTCCTTTACATGATCAATGGGATTCAACTTACACCTTAATATTTCCATGGGTTAAGAAAAATGACAGCTGATGTAATATTCCAGGTAAGATCTAACAGTGTACTTAAAACACATGATCCAGAAGCATTAAGATCACAGAACTTCTGTTCTACTTGAAGAGTTTCCAAATTTCGAAAGAGTATGTGGGCTAGGTTTTACAGGTTTTGGGGAGAGGAAAATATTTTATGCCGTAGTGGCTCGTATAAGCACCAGGTTCTCGAAAAAGCAGTGTAAGGGAGGCCTAAAATCAATCTGAAGCACAAAAAGCAGTATTCAAATTAGCGGTGGTCTCAAATAAGGGCCGGGGGTACAGGAACATGGAAATTTATAAGGTGCTTAAACGGGTCGCTATGGTAAGCTCTAGTAACTAGCTCTTAGTGTCTTTCGTGTGGATCCTGCCTTATGCATGGAAGTGCTATGATATGCTTTATTCCTAGAGTTGTACCCTTTTTATGCATTGGGTACTATGATATTATGCTTTATTCCTGGCATTGTCCCGTTTTATGCATGGGGATACCATGATAATATATATATATATATATATATATATATATATATATATATATATATATTATATATATGCTTTATTCCTGGAATTGTCTCCTTTTATGCATGGGGGTACTATGATATATGCTTTATTCCTGGAATTGTCCACTTTTGTGTATGGGGGTACTATGATATATGCTTTATTCCTGGAATTGTCCACTTTTGTGTATGGGGGTACTATGATATATGCTTTATTCCTGGAATTGTCCACTTTTGTGTATGGGGGTACTATGATATATGCTTTATTCCTGGAATTGTCTACTTTTGTGTATGGGGGTACTATGATATATGCTTTATTCCTGGAATTGTCTACTTTTGTGTATGGGGGTACTATGATATATGCTTTATTCCTGGAATTGTCCACTTTTGTGTATGGGGGTACTATGATATATGCTTTATTCCTGGAATTGTCCACTTTTGTGTATGGGGGTACTATGATATATGCTTTATTCCTGGAATTGTCCACTTTTGTGTATGGAGGTACTATGATATATGCTTTATTCCTGGAATTGTCCCCACCATTACAATTACTCAAAGTAGGATGAGAACATACTTCAGATATATCTAATTATATGACAACGAAAATGGAAGGAAAACACAACATTGATATCCTGTGGAATTTTTGGGCCAGAGCAGCCATTTTATTATTTTTTTTAATGCTTTGTACATGACTGTACGTTACATGATTATGGAGGCGTTCATCTTATCCATCGTCTTGGAAAAAATGCATCAGTGTCGGTATAAATAACAGTGCCTCCGATAACTATAAATACCTCCTATGTACTGGAAAATAGTTTACTTAACTGATTCTACCCCTGCCTTGACTACATATATATATACCCCTATTACTTCTTTCTCCCTAGCTCGTACAATAATAAGTTAACTAGAAAATTAGGCAGAAATGTACATACATTATTATCGAAAATGGAAAAAGAAGGTTTTGAGAAAATAAATTGATTGTTCCTCGAATTTCTTTAAGATAGCATGGCCATGCCCTAAGTTGTATAACATGTAAGCTACATAGAGATGGCTTTATAATTATTAACAAATAAGTATACTTCAGTAGTCTTGTGTATATATGAGGCCATTATATATCCTTCTATCAATGTTACCCTATAACCTAAAGCTGTTTACATTGTGTACATTTAACTACAGTAATCTACTGTTACTTAATGGCATAAAAGAAATTGGCTACAAGTTGGGGTTGAGGGACATTGAACTAAAAATTATGACTTCGTATAGCTTAAAATATAAAACAACTTTTATACAGCGGTTTTAAATAGGCTCTAACATATATTATTATGTGACCAGTTCTTTAACAATTTTCTTGACATAATGTATAATGTCAACATGTAGTTTGATTATGATAATAATTATTACATATAATAATGCAACAATGTGGACATATACTATAACATTATGATACCGTATAAATTAACTAGACATTGGACGGCCTTTGTATAGGATGACCAGTGCAATACGAACAAGAGAATAATTAATTTATCGATTATATAATCATCTAATACGATTGCTTTAGAGTCTGGGACTTCGGCCAAGGCGACCCTCTGCAGACCAAGGTGGCGGCCACTTCTTCAATTGCGCTTATGCAGCACCTGAGTATTTTAACTTTTTCATTCATGTAGTAATCTTAATCATCATCACACCTTGTTTCTTAACATATTCAGAAACAGTTTATCATTTTGATCATCAGGTTTACAGCTGTAACTGGTTTCCCAAGGCCAGAATTCTAAGACAACACTCCATCTAGGTAACACCGCTGGTCCATCAAGACCTTCCCCACCCCCTGTTTTCCCCATATACAAAATAATGCTTTTAGCTAGAACCTTGTGTTATAGACAGAACATGCACAAAGTTCCACACCATCACTGTTTAGGGACTAGATACCCTTGTTACTACAATGCCCAATGCTAGCTCGATATAAAAATATGAAAACTGCTGCCTGCAATTTCAACAGGAGACATTTTGTGATTTGAGTCCTCTGCTTCTTCACTTGAGCTGTATAAGACTTTGGTGGGGTATGCCTCTCTGTGACTCATTTTGAATAATGATAAGACAACACAAAAAGGTATTTACTTTCCCAAGTTCTGTAACAAACTTGCTCAATTTTGCACAATGTGAAATCTGACAAAGGAATCAAAGTGAGACTTGCATTGCGTCTTGTTTGTAAGACCCAATGTATGTCTCAGAGACATGTGACTCAGAAAACAAAATGGTGTCGAAATCGAAGCCTCTTTATCATATATCATTCGAAGTATGGCTGTTAAAAACACATACCTCCCTCGCGTACTCACATTTCACTTCTTTCAAAGCACCTACACATCAACCTCCTTGATTGTCTATGACAAGTCTGTCTTATAACTCTGCTTAGTAACTATGACAACATGCTGCTTGGTTACTATGGCAACAAACTGCTGGGTTACTATGGCAACAAGCTGTCTAGGACAGCAAGGTACCAGCCAGGTTACAGAATCCTATCCTGGCCTGGATGAGAAATCACATGTATCACATCCCGACCTCACCCGTCTCCACTACTTCACGATTAATGCTGATGTGATACGGTCGTAAGTGACAAAAGGTAAACTTAAGTTCCCATTCTATATAATGACTAAGCTCTACCTTTTGAACACCTTAAGGAACTGAGCAGATGGCATGTGTCAAATACCATGGACATAGTCCCTTAACCAATATTGAAATACCTCTGCTCTGAAATAGGCCCTATAGGGCTTAACAATGCCACTTGAGCAATCTGTGATTAATCGGTAATGGGGGTGGTTCTATGAGAACTTGTCCTTCTATTAAGATCAATGACAGGAACAGAAAGTAGGTCATCCAAACTAAGGGTTCTGAGTCCAAACCTGACCGTTCCTTCCGGTCGTGACGTCACACTGGTGACCTACTTTAGCCACTTGGTCTGCCGAGGGTGCCTGCCCACGATATTAACGCACAATAATTAGTTGACTATAATACAGTTATAATTACTTTCCTCTAGCTCTCCTCGCCTAACATTATCATAACTTACATAAAGATACACATGATCAGAATAAGGCATTCTAGGTTATTCTCATTCTTTCAGTCTTACTCAATCTTGCATACACGTACAAATAGTCTTCCTCATACACCGAAAACTCTATCGAGACATTTGCATAGTAGTCTAAAGAGATCATATAACAAGTCCTTCCTGATTCGCTCAAACCCTTTCACACACTCTCACTATGCACAGTTTCAACTAGGAGCTTCTGCACACTTCGGTCACTACTTTTATTTTTCTTCTTCCGCTGATCTTCCGTCCCACGATGGGACTTGACCGTACCGAATACATGACCAATCACCATGTTTTCAATGATAATGACCCTTTTTAATGCATATATAGTATTGATTCGGACGGACAAATATATATATGAATATATGAATCCCATTGTGACTGACATTCAGCATTAGGTCTACAAAATAGTACATGTATATTCTATACTGTATTCCTTTTTAATCTTCCTATGAAGGTGTATAAACAGTGCATTTCTTGGACGGAAGTGACGTTGTTCATGACGTAATACTTGTCCATGACGGCTACTCCAAGAAACATGTTTACATAACCTTTCGACCGTGTTGTAGGCTATACATGGTGGTTTGTAGATCCGGTTCCGCCACAGCGCATTTGGTAGTAACCATAGTAATGTCAGGTCGCAGAAGAGCAGTAAGTACTGTGACAGGAGTACTCATTTTGTAAGTTAGTGACCAGAACAACCTAAGCTTTAAATGGTTCATTGCATCCGTTCTTGGATCTGTTGAGGTTGATAGGCGGCGAAGTGTCCCATTGGCTGAGGCATCGTGGCGTAGGAATATGGCGTCTGTGCTGCTGTCATGTATGCGGCCTGGGTGGCGGCATATGGGTACGCAGCTTCATATCCATTGGGGAACTGTCCAGCTCCATAGGTAGCTGCTGCGGGGTAATCCAATGCGAACTGTCCTGCAGCAGTCGTTGGAGACAGCGGACTATGCGGTGATACAGCCATCGTTGGGATACCTGGAGTCGAAGCGATGTACTGCGATGGGTACACGTACTGAGGCAACCTGCAGAAGAAGATCATACAGAATATTAGTATGGCTACTATGAATAGATCTAAGCACATATCATATGTATAGTAAATGTCAATACTTGGGTCTATGTTTCTTTGAGTTCACAGAAAAGCATAGAGCGAGGCACACTCCTAAACTCTCTTACGACAATCTCACTATCACTGAAATTAAAACCAAACAGAAAAGTAAGATCAATCATGAACCAAACCGCAGTACTCAAATTCAGTCCAAAACTTCAGTCAAATCGCACCATTTTGGAACTTCTCAAACGTAATGTTAGAGGCACAAAACGACAGCTGAGATAGAGTCAAAGTCAAACCACCAAAATAGAGAACACAGCTATCCAATACTCTCCTGTGATGCACCAATGTTAAAACTACCAGAGACATTATAACTTATCTGAGTCCACCAATCAGAGTGGTGAGGAGCCAACCTTATCCAGCAATTCTTTGCAAATATGACAGGCATTTTATATAATGATCTCTTATAAAATACGGTACAGAGATGGGAATGATTAGCCAGAAGGTTGTTTACTTTGAATGTAATTATTCAAGAATGCTTCAAGGTACATGTGATAACTAAAGCATGAATTTGACCTATGTGATGGTTGCATTTTTCGCTACTAAGCCACTGTTGGAAACTTCTGTATAGTTGAAGGATAGAAAAACATATGGGGACCTCTCTCAAAGTTCAGTAGTGCTGCGCCTGAGTTGTTTCAGGGGAGAGTTAAAGATATTTCACTATCTGTGTAGAGGATTCCCATATTTGAGATGTGTTTATTGGGGATATCTAGTATAGTAATATTATTAAGGGTTTAAAAGTATACAAAATATGGCATACAAATACTCTGTGTAAACACACCCATTTTCACTTTCTATCGGATTTGCATATTTTTATATGTGCGCAAGGACCTGTATTCCCATTAATATTACAGGGATCTCTACGATAATACTAGCATTTTTTTTTGCCTTGTTCAAAATTGAGTGCTTCGTAATCAAAGGCGATTCTTCTCTCTTCTTTCCTCAGATCTCCAAATTTATTACTTCTATGGGGAATTTGTGTCTGGAAGGAAAGCTGGAAAGATATGTATTTATATGATAACCCTGCATCACAACAGTTTGGATAGCGTCCAGAAACTCACACCCAGTTGAAGAGAGAAAACTCCAAACTATCCACGGTTTTACTAAAGGAGGATCTAGAAAAAAAGCCGGAAAAGAGCGCCAATCCCATGCCAAAGAAATGGGTTATGTCTCTTCACACAGTTCTAGCATGCAGGCTCGGTGCTGTTGTGATCCCCTGTACTTATATCTCAATGTATCTTTCATAGAAATCAATATCTTAATTCAATATCATGTATATTTTATCTGTCTTTATATATTTCTATATATTTACAATGCAATCTATTATCATACGTTCCATGTACTCCTATAGGCAGATACTACTTGTAATGTGACATACAAAATCCACTAAATTACTTAATTGTATTTCAATCATGTTATAACATCCTGAGCAGAACAGTTTATGTAGACCTATTCATATGGGGTATCAAAACAAAGGTAAATCTGCAGAACTAACCTCAAAAAGTATCACTCACTCAACTACACTTAAACCTCTATGTAAAATACAACGGAAGCATCAAACATGAATAGTACAGCTAATGGAAACCATCACTCTGGTATAAATGAAAATGGGGGTTCACTTCTATCAAACTGGGCACAAGTATTATATTACATCGTGTAATAAAGTCAGGATATATCCTACCCCAATCCTCCCAAACCATTAGGTAATAATGTATACATACTCTAGTGCTATATCGAGGATTATTTCCAAAATGTAACTTGATTGGTATTGCCATAGTTAACCTCAGCTTTCATCCAATCAGGTACTGGGTTACAGAGTACTTTAGCCTTAATTCTATCCGATTAAGTGCTGATTGATAAAGAATTCTCATCCTATATTTACTTTTACACGTGTCTGTTTAGCTTCAAGGAACAGGTGATGTCCCTTTTGAGAATAAAATGGTAACTTACACAGCTTGAAGCGAACATATGGCATGTAGGGCTTAGTGTGGAGGCCTAGTGGGGCCGCCATTGCTTGATCTGAAGCCTGGCGAGATAAGCACTGATAAGAACCAGCATGATGGGTACCAGGTATTACATAATGTACCCAAGAATTCTGCAGTGAATACAGGGAATGATCTGATTGGTTAATAATGTATCCCGGGTCAACCCTATACGGACTTAGCAGGTTTAATTATTGATTCACTGGTGCCTGTCAGGGGGGCCAACTGGTACCCATCTGATAGGTCTTATCAGTAGAACTCGCTGGTAACAAGCTCCAGCAATGGCAGCGCCCATGGGACAACCTGCTAACTCGGAATAGAATTAGGTGTGGTTGGAAGGAGATGGGGAGGGATCTAAGAGAGTAGTTCCAATCTGCTCCACCAGAAGCTGGCTACGTAAGTAGCACCTCCACGTCTAAAACTATGTCCCCCTGCTCCAGGCTATATTGACACAGTAGATGATACAAAGTGCATGAAAGTATCACCACACTTCTGTTGCTCCTCTCTCCCCCACACCCTATCTCTCCTTCCCTTTCCTACTATCTCCCTACCAAACGCTCCTTGGATCTAGTATCTCCCCAGACAACTTTCACCTTGAAATCCTACCACGCCACCATTTTTTATGAGCAGGAACCTATCTGTGCAGCCAAACAGTGCTGCGCACGACGCTCTGACGGCGCCATATTTTTTTCTGCATTTTTTTTTTGGAGGTATGATTTTCCTCTAGTTTTTCATCATGGTGCCTCCCGTTGAGGTGACTGTGATGCTGTTATCCTATACGCGGGGACTATTTGTTGGCATAGTAGTTGGAACTGGGGGTGTCTTATTGAAAATACTATCAGGATCGCGTTTCAATAGTTTCCACGACTGGACACCCTCAAATCGTAGTGGGAGGTGTAAATAATGAAATCCTAAGATCACCTGCTAAGATTTGACCCATCTCCAGTCGTAGCTGGCTTAACATGTCGTGGAAACTATTGAAACACGATCCAGTGTCTCTGCCGCGGTCGCTCATAATATCAGCACTCCCACGCACAGACGTCACTAAACGACGTTTGCTGCCTTAGCCCCGGGTCCCTGGATTATTAATGGCCAGAATAACCTTGATCCAGGTATTTATAATCGAGGTACCACATGGAATACTTTTGATGCAGATATATAACCATTACCATGTGAAAACAGCTTAATATCGATTTGTCAGGATACCACGGACAGAGGTCAATACTGCCCTTTTTTTCTTACTTTAACATCTAAGCAGTGCATGAAAAGCACTACTATTTCAATGCACCTTCGCCTTTTGGACTTTACTCCAGACATTTTGTACTCATGGATCCACTCCTATATTTTGTCCCAAACTTAGGTGAAATTTCAGACCACATGCTGGTGATATGCAAGGTGTGGTGAGGATGGCAACGTCCATACTGTGACCATTTACATAAGTTTAGTAAGCCAATAGCCTTGGATAATGGGAAAGAGCATGTTGTAACTTGTCGTGCAGACAGACAAAGGGCCCCAAACCTGTCACATTGGGAGTCTTCAACAACACTGACTCAAGTACCAATTTCCCCGCTCCCCTTCATACATACCCCCTCCCCCACCCCTACCGCATTGGTAAGCAATGCCCATTGGTAAGCAATGCCCCCAAGGCGGTTAAGGGGTGGGGGGGGGTGGGGGATGGGGGTGAGCCGCCCTGGGGGCTTAGTGGTATAACTAAAATAATATTTCCCATGCTAGCACCACAGAGAGTTCTGCCCAACAGGCCTCTATGGTCTCCCTCTACAACGGCCCTAAACAGTACAAAAGTGGAGTATTTCTCTCCAATGCTGTCTAGCTTCAGTTGACTCTCTACAGTTGAATCTATGGATTGAAAGAGGTATCCTCTTTTAAATCCAAATGTTAATTCGTGTATGCAGAATGACCAGCCCAATTCACATAATAACCTGCACAATTCATTGCAAACTGTTCAGCACAGGGGATTTGGGCTGCTTCTGTACTAGAGGGTCTATGCGTCTTCTCTGCCCTGACCTCATCTGCCCCCTAGTGCCAGTTTCACGAACTATACCCACATATCATATCTGATGGTGTTAGAATGGGGAACACCCCACAATATTATTGGTTGCGACTGGTGTGCTCTTTTTCCTTTACAGCCAGGTGAGTTGGCTGCTGATATGTACAAATGGCTCTCTCAATCTCCTGGCATAGTTCTCCTCTGTAAGAACAGCATGGAGAATGAATGTTACTGCATCCATAACAATCAATATTGGAGCATGTAGCTGGACATTGCATTTGAAGAAAAATACCAAGGTTCAAGGTAAATCCCAGTGAGGGTATGGGGGGGGGAGGGCCAACGGAATGAGTGAGTGGGCGAGGGGGGAATGGAGCATGGCCGATAATATGAGAAAACAAGGTAGATGGTACAGAGCAAACTAATCAATGTTTCTGAACCAACCAACGACCTCGTCAGTCAAAGCCCAACCCCATCGCCCCCCCCTCCCCCCATATTGCACACGTGATAGGTTCCACTAGAAGTAGAGCCCACAGGGAAACGTGCCATGGCCCTAACCAAACAGCCTACCTCAACTATACATTACACTTCATACAGGCTATGGTTTGAGCAACTAATTGTCAATACCAACAATCATGTTACAATAAGCGACCTGTTTAAAGCTCACTATTTTCCTATGCTACCAATATAACTCCTTAACTCTTTTTAAAACTCACTGCTTGCCATGAATGATCCACCTGAGAGCAGATATCATCCCCCCCCCCCACATAATTTTAGTAGGTCTCAACAGACCTATTTACCACCAAATGAGCTCTCAAACGTACAAAGCTAGTGCTTAGCTCAGATAGCTTCTGCGGAGGTCAGCCTAATCCAGTTACAATATAGGTACTTTGATTTGAGCTGCAGCAGACCAATCAGAGCTGGATAACTGCTGCGGTGAGGGAGGAGGGCATTTCTATCAATCCTCAATTCAGATCTAAAATACGCTTCTCTACATTGGAACTCATGTTTGCTGAATACTCTAGAAAGTAATCTATTTGTCATTTACAGAAATGCATCGAAACAGTTGTAGAAGTAAATGTCCTTCCATTTGTAATATTGCCAGTGGCAATTGCTGGTTCATGCAGGGAGCTGCAGGGGTGTTGGGGGTAGGGGGTGAGGGCATACTATAGGATTCCCTCCCAGGTTGTGTACACTAGCAGAACTACGAATTTCAATAAGTTTAGTCTACTTGCTGCTCCAAACGCCTCTGTTTGTCGACACCCAAGGAGCGCATGCGTAAACAAGGCGCGCGTTCCGGGTGCTGCCACCATGCGGATAGATTTCTAACCATGTCAGTGGTATCTGATCAGGAACATTCCCCTGCCCCTCTTTCCCTTTCCTCCTTGTGACCCGCCTAACCCTTGAGGGTCACTTGGGTAGAGTAAACCTGAGAGACTACTTCTTTGTATGGCGGAGGGTCATCCTATGGTGAGGACCTATCACTTGTCTGGTGCGCAGGAATATGCAGACCATTGAATCCACCCATGTACAGGAAACAAGGAATATATATTTATATCGACACCCTCCCATCCAATTCATGAAACTGTTTTGCATAATCATTATAGAAGTATAAGTATCAAAATTGCCATTGTGTTATGTGGGGAATTTGGTTACCTTGGAAGTTGTGCTCACAAGATCCCAAAATGTGTCAGAAGACACGGGTCACACTATATGGGAGTGGAGGGTAGCAGGTGACAATTATCATAAAATTGAGGGCCCCCTCCTCTACTCCACTTTCGTGACAGACAAGAGACATAGGTCTATAGTTGAAAAGCCTTCATATGAAGAAGACACTATTTAGTATTACTTAAGTGAACTCTGCCAAAATAGGACCTGCTTTCCCTCCATGTCTTTCTAATTCTTGACAGGTTTTCTTATCTTTGATGAATGACGACGACCTCTGCGTCCCCCACACCGCCAGCTGTCTCTGCGCGTTTCTTTGTGTCGGCGTCATTTCGGCTTAGGCCACGCCCCATACAAGGGATGATGGACAGGGGGCTTGTTTACGGTCGGCCTGAAGTAGGTTGGGGAGCTCATCCGCTCAGCCAAAGACCTTGAGACCTTGAGCTGTTCCCCAACCTTTGCTTTCTGCTCGGTAGTTGCTCATAACTGCTCATCAGCCTCTAAGCAGCTCCAGCTAGGCCGGAGATATGAATAATGGGGTCTGGCTTACCCTGAGCCACTCACCAAGCTCTCCAAGCAGAATGCAGAGATGGTATCTGCATTGCTTCTGTGAGCTGAATGGAAGGGTATATCCGGATGGAGAGTGGATGGAGGAGAGCAGTTCAACAAGATGATATTGTCCAAAATGAGATACCCCGGGAGGTTCAAGACAGTCAATTCCAATAATAATGGCAATATTTCTTTTTTTTTTATCTTGGGACGTCAAAGAAATCCTATGTTACTTCACAAATTAAGATTAGCCGCTATATAGTAGGTACATAACTAACATACTGAAACGTTGTATGTTATTTGGGAAAAGGCGGAAATAGGCCCATCTGTAGACACTCTCAGAGCCAGCACATATGTTGTGGAGACTCATCTCTAAGGAATAACCTTTGAATTTTCGTGGTGCACTGCTATATTTTTGCCCTTTCTAACAACCAGAAGATTCTTCTGGAAATGCTCCCAGCAGCATAATTACCTACCGTTGGGAGCAAATATTCTCACCTTAAACATTTGGTTTAAGCTTTGGGGAAAACAAAGAGCAGGGGCAAAAAAAATAAGAACATTCTTTTTTTTTCCTTTGAGAGTTCACGGACGCATGAAGGGGTACAGGGCCTCAACGTGTGATGGATCCCCGGGGATGGATCCTTGAAGCTTTCTAACCTGACCTGAGGATAGAGCTTTCTAACCTGACGTGAGGATAGGAGTCGGACGAAAGGCATTCCAGGAAAAAGTAATTCTGGGGTGACTGAGCAAAAGAGAAGTATGGGGGCATCCATTAATTATGTACACATCTAGGGGGGGGTGTGTGGGGGGGGTCAGGCCAAATGCATACAGATGCGTACAGGGTGGGGGAGGGGGGTCAGAGGCTATAAGTATGTACGCATAGGGCCTAATGAATTGGGAGAAATTGAGGCATTTTTGGGGGGTAGAGGGAGGTTGATGGTAGGCCTGTTGGTACAAAATATGGTGACTGTAGGAGAACAACCCCTTATTCAAGTATTCAATAAGGCTACAAAAATAAGGGGCATACCATTTTACATTTACCAGAGGGTAAAGGAAATTTTCCGGCACGCAGGAAAGGGGGGGGGGCTCCATGTGGCTTGAGTATGTACACATAGGGGGAGGGGGTAGGCCAAATGCGTACAGGGTGCAACATGGGGGGTGGGGGGGGTCAATTTTCGGCAAATTTGTGCGTACATAATTAATGGAAGCCCCCTATGGCTTAAATGTACTGGAGTCAGCTAGTGGAGACTTGGTGAGAGGAGATATATAAAACTAGGAGGAATTAGAGATAACAGAGGGACAATGACGCCAGCATCTTGGGAGGTTATCATAACAAGTCTTGTATGCGTGTGTGCTGGTTGTGGGGTGGGGCAGGAGGGAAGGGACAAAATTATAGTGTCCACTTTAATAAGTAACTCACACCAGATAGCTATTGACAACTCACTCAGTTATGTGTGAAAATATACCCTTAAATAGTTTTAGGACAGACACTGATGGGTCCAACAGGATAATCCCCTGCAGTATATAATAAAACAGCATCTGACTAACTCCTAGAAATGGCTCTGATGACAGCGTGACCGAGCGGGGCTGCTCCAGCTCGCTGAGCTGATCTCCAGTTGCTCCATACTGCAACTGCCGGCGGGTGTATCTGGGTCAAGTAATCTGCCGCCATGTGGTTTGTATCTGTAAGGTAGAAGTAGTGAGCAGCTCAACATTGAACAACAGTAGTAGAACCAGACCTAGGAGTGTACTGCTCAGAGCTGCTCAGCTTCTCACTTACTCACCTTACTCAATGTGAGCCGCTCTCACTCGCTGATACCAGGTATAGGCTATAATACTGGGGGTAGGTAAGGACGAGTCACATCCATTCAAATGTTTAGTCATACAATCCTGTTCCTGATGAAGATGATTTCTCCCTATGTTCACCCCTCCCACTGATACCTAATATATCCGAGATTAGACCTGTGGCAAAATTCTAACAAGATACCCCCCCCCCCCCCTTTATCAGGCCAGGAACCTTGTATCTAAAACAGATGACAAGGGATCTCACGATGGGCGGTTCTCACTACTCAAGGGTAAAAGGTATGAGTCGTCCATAAAGGGACCAGTGACAGTGTAAACTCAAATTGCAAACCGCTCTCACCTGCTCTCACCACTTCACCCCTCATCTACTCACACAATCAGGCCCAAGACGTGTTTCCATGAGCTGCTCCATTCCCTCCTCTAAACACAGGAGACTATTAAAGGTGATGAGGGTTACAGCTTCTCATAATAACGCCCAGGATCAAGAAGTCGGGGGAAGTAGTTCTTGATTCTGAGTTTAGATTCAGTTTTGAGTTGAGGGGTTATCACAATTGGGGGCTATATAGTTGTAATGGGCTGTGGCACCAAGACTTGGACACTGTATAGTTATGCACGCTATGACACTTAAACCTGGACACTGTTTAGTTGTGTAGGTGTTGACCAGTTACCTGTTGCTACCCGTATACCTCCCCCTGGAGGTACCTGGAGGTGGAGGTGGTTGTGGTAAAGGTCGAGGTCTGGTCTCTTGGTGTGCTGGAGCAGGGACCAGAAAACACGACCTGTCATTGATCTCAGCCTGTTGCAGACCAACAGAAATGTTTCCTCAATCAATCCCACATCACCAACATAACCCTTACCACTGACACCAGCATACAAAACCACCCAGCCCCCCCCCCCCACCATGGCCAGCAGGCATCACCTGCTCAATGCCTGGATCCACACACTCCTATTTCTGGACATTCTCAAAAGAGCTCCCAATGCAGATTTTTTGTATTCAGAGAACTTTTGACCTCTGTAACTTCTGTCTCCACCATAAGTTGTCTTATTGATCAATTCCCTCATAAACTGCTATGGAATTCATCGAAAGACAAGGGCAAGTACTCGGAATCTTTCTATTTGGATATTGGCAAATGGTAGTTTGTTGATTTCCATCTGGAGTGCGGATAGGGATGTTGGTTGTGGTTTCCATTATGTATCCAGGTTATCTCTTTCCAATGCAGTACCCTGACTGCAACATCAATTCATATTTACAAATCTCTCCTCACCCAACAACTTATATCAGTATAGTTTATTACATTTTTTTTATGCAGAGGAGTTGCCAAAGACCCACGTCCAAGTATTTTCAGTATCAAAGTGAGAGCTGTGGAAATAGCATCAGTATTCTGATTCTGGAAGCCTGGTGTGAATTCTCATTTATATCATTCAGCTTCTGTCCTTTTTGATGAGGCTCTCTGTGGATAAGAACTGGTTATCTGAATCCTGAGCTACTCATGTGGAGGTAGACAGCTCCAGTTTCACTCTACTTCCAGTTCCACTTACTCACACTCTACTGACATGGATATGTAAATCTAGTTACTATTTCAAAAACATGAAATACTACATAACTATATACATTTTACAAATGGGAAATCATACATTTCTAAAGCTTTTTTCATATTGCAGTATGTAGAATCAAAATCTTTGTTGACTTAGCTACATGACAGCTTTGCAGCAGAGTTACCACTTAACCTGAATAACTCTGCTAGGAGAGTGATCCTGAGTTGAGGTGAGGTGTAGGTGAGGATGGTGTTTTGGTTTTGCCATCAGTCAGGAGAGGGTAGCAGACACAAGGCATCCTTCACCTATGACAGCACCATCTTCACAACTCCTCTTTGTACCTCCCAGCTTATCAGTCCTACACACCCAGGCATGTAGTGGAAGCAATTTGTTTCACAGATATGAAATAGTCACCCACCTTCTCATATATAATTCCCAGAATTTGGCAAAGAAGGCTTTCAGACTGGGTATTCATCAGAAATATAATCCAATGAAATGAACTCTGATATTCTGCTTTTTTAACAATCCAGCTGAAATATATTGCTCTAGAGTTGTAAAAAGAAAGAAATATATGTAAAAATATGTATTAACTTGCAGATGCAGACACTTACCCATCGAGTAAGGATCATAGGGTTGAAAATCATAGAAGGTTTGCATATGACGAATTTGGAGGTATTCCAGCCCCTACTCTCCGAATTTCAGCTTCCCCCTCTATTTCTTTGGCTCAAAGTGTCAGGCTGGATGAGCTCCTCATGTTACATATGGGTTTTGATGGTCCCATATGCATATTTTGGGCTCCAGGGGGGTAAAATGTGCCCAAAATGACCAGAGGCGTAGGAAGCAAATCTTCATTGAGGGGGCCCAGTGGGGTCCCAATTTGAACACCTTGAATTATCGGCTCGAGCGCGATGATGCCTATACATACCCATAATAGAATTTAATAGAAAAATATTTTTGGTGAATTTTAGATCTGATTTGAGGTTCAGGGCTCCATTTTCCCTATCCCTTTAACATATTAATCTAATTTAGGATGGAATGTTTTAGCTGCTTTTCCATTTCATTATGACTTCTTGGTAAATTTTTTGGGGGGCCCAGACATAATCAGGCCCCCCTCCTTTATGATTGGGGGGGCCCAGGCCCCCCTGGCCCCCCCTTTTCCTACGCACCTGATGACCAAAATGGTGTGGGTGAAATTGTGTCTGGGAGAATGACATTTGAATTACAAGCCATGTTGAGGGCTTAATTTCCTACAGAAACAATCTTCATACCTCCATGAAAATCTCAGGTCCAGACTATTTTGACCTATAGATTAGGAAAATTACACTATCATTTATGTCAGATGTGTCCTTGCTATTGTAAAAGAATCATACATATAAGAATTCTTTTTCTGGGCACGTCTGGGCGAATGACATGTAAAGCCCCATATGCACACTTACTATGATTTGTGACCATAGCCCCTTATCCTAACCCCTTCAGTATCCCTACACCACCTACCCTGTATCAGCATCTTACGAGATCACACCTGTCCCAGTAGCCTTTAAAAATATATAGGTATACATTCACTCATACAGATGACTACTGGCTATGCCTGAGAAATTATCATAGTGAGGTACACAAGTCTTCTTGTGTGGGCTGCCATCTTGTCCACCCAATAATTCACTGGGACAGGAAGGCTCCCTATCAAGATGGCATCTTTCCCAGTCCCCTAATCCTGCAGATTGATACCCACCTTGTTTTATTAATTGAGAAGTCTCTATAGACTCAGTGAAAATGAGATACCTCCAATTTCATATTTCTTTTTCTATTCCTATCCTTACTATTAAACTAGATACTTACCATATCTTGAATATGTAGTAGAGAATGGCATCTCCCAGAGACAGTGCCTTGTGAATATCATCTGTATTGTCTTTCTCTTTTATTACATTTAATACTTCTCTAGTTACACATAGGTCACCAATGGCAATTTGAAAAATAATAAAATTTGACTATTATTAGTCTACAATGTACACGGTCAGTGGTGGAGTGGTGGTTGTCTCAGTGCCCGGGGGGCACTCCCTATACTTTCTATAGTTTCCATGTGCGAACATGACCGCTCATTTGGTACCCTAATCAAGGGTGAAAAATCATAAATTTTCAGACCCTTTCGAAGGGTGACTGTTACAAATATACCCCCCTAACCCCAGGAAGCTTCCTCAAAAATTCCCTTTCCAAGGGGTAAAGCCAAATATTATACCCCCAGGTTATACCCTTATCAAGGATGGCTGTTACAATCATACCCCCTAACCTCAGGAAGCTTCCAGTGATGAAGTAAATTCTACACTAAAATGGACATTTTGGGTCTAAAATGTACCCCTTTGTCTAAAATGTACCCATAACCAAGGGCCCTCGAGGGCCCTTGCCTTGGCCCCAAAAAGTGCCCCTTTCCCTCAGAATCATGTTCGCACATGGTAGCCAAATCTGAGTGAATGGCCCCCGGATCTCAGTGAGACCAAAGAGAACCTTTGTTTTGTGGTGGGATAATCTTAAGGTGTCATGTAAAAATGTTATCACATTATATCTTATCACATGGGGATTCAGGTCCAAGTCTTTAGAAGTCCAACAAAAAGTGTTGTAGCTACGATGATTCAAAGTATATATATGGCCTGTGATCTCCAGTCTATGTGGTCAGCATGATGCATGAATGTAACAGTTAACAGTACCTGCTGCTACATGTACTGCATTCATGCATGGGGATTTTTACAATTTATGATTTATGCATAAGACAGAATAACTGAATTACATGAGGCATCGTGGTAAATCAGGGAACAAAATGTAGTTAAAATAGTATGGTACATAGTATCTAAAATCTGCCTTGACCCACTGCTGAAGAAGGTGGTATGTCTCTTGAGCTCTACCGTTAATAGAGCAATCAGTAACGACCAGCCGATCAGCAATATCTGGTTTTCATTAGGCCCACTACATCGTCTTGCCAACTACTACTGGCATGCTCTCCAGGCACATCTCTAGTTAAGCACTACAGGTGGACATACAGCAAAGGTCAGGAGGGAGAAGGGATGGAAGGTGCCACTTTGCAGTCTGTGTTCAAAGCCATGACGCCACGCATGCGCATACACCACGCCGTCAGTAATTAATCACCAACAGGTGACAACAATTCCAAGATGGCCGCCTGACTAAGATTGGGTTACCATGGTAACAACGTCTACTAACCATAACTACCGGCGCCTTGGTATCGCCCCCCTGCTGAGATTCTACAGAAGCTCGAGCTTCTCCCTCTCGTCTTTGGCATGTTGTTATCTTTCACATCTCCTTTTTTTACATGTTTGCTTTTGGCATCTTTTTTTTTTTTTTTTACTTTTGAGGAGTAGGGAGAACCTGTCGTCTGTGGTTGACACTTCACCAACCTGTGTGACATCACATCCGGTGGAGCAGACAACAAAGACATTTTGCCAAGTTTGTCAGCAGTCATGTCATCATTTCAAGGACAACATAATGGTGTCCTTCTATCATCCAAACCATGTCATGGGGTTTGGAATCAATGACTCTATGTGAGAGACATGTAGAGGCAAAATGTGTGACAAATATTCCATCTATATGAAATAAATGATAGAACACAGGGTAGGCCCCTATGCAAAGTTAATTTCCCCACTTGCTTCACAGCTTTACCGTGATAACGCAGACAATGTCTCTGCTCTCTATGACAATATAAGGATAACAAACCACACAAGGGGATGTACACTTTTATCCCTTACAAATGAATACACCGACGTCAACATCAACATCAAGACCACGTCCTGAATTATTCAGCCTATCTAGATACAAACATCATCAATAATGCATCATCTGACCTCCATTCATTCCATTTCTATTTTCCTAATTTTCCTAGGGGACGAGTAAGTAAAACGCCATCGATTTTGTCTCCAACTTCAGGCTGAAACCCTTTTTTGTCTCTAATATTTATCATTGCTCGCTGTCGAGACTGCATTTAAGATCGATATGGGGAAAGAGCATATTGGATTTAAGAGGGATGCTTTCTGTGGTGAACCTGTTACGCGGCAAAATGTGAATCGTCCTTCTTTTCATTTTCTGCAGCTTCCACTGCAAACTCCTTTTGTGGGCTACATCCTTCTCGTTTTGTCTCCCATGAATGAACTAATTTGACATTCTATCAGTTTTATAAGTATCTATCTTCTTTAGGCCTACTTCCCTAAAGAGAAGTATATTTTCTTTACCTCCACCCTACCCCTTACTGACATCGTGAGGGTGGCATCGTGGCAGAAGCGGAAAGAGATATGTCTTTTGTTCACACCCTCCCAGCTCGCAGCTGGTTGTCTCTGGTTTCTCACCCTACACGGTTGTCATGGTGACAGGGCTATTTATAGCCGCGTCCCTGGAGACGGGACGCACCAGCTGCTCTCGCACCCTCTCGCGGGAGTTGACGGCAGAGGCCACGTGACACGCGTACTCCCGGGATGCACCTAGTCCGATAAGGATTCAGGTACAGACCTATTGGAGTTTCCTTTGCATAGTTTCCAAACGCTGGTGTTGGTCTAGCTTGTTTAAGTTAAGGTAACCCCCGTGCATAGTAAGCTATCACCTGGGACCTGACCTTGACCTTTGTTCTAGGTCACGGTTGGCGGGCTGTAAGCGGAGACGCGCGACTAAAGTTACTTCCCGTGGCTTCCGGAAGTGGTCCACTCGCAACAAGTTACCTGGTTCCCGATGGTTTGTTCTCCTGATCGATCTTATTTGGCTTCAATGAGGGAGCACAGCGTTCCAGTTAGTGTACAAAGGGTGGTATTAGGGGCATATAGAACCACAACTGGTCTCAAAATGGAGGCTACCATCTTGTCCCCCGCTGGAGAATCCATTATCTTGTCCCCCACTAGAATCCACTAGAGATCCTAGCTGCTCGCTACAGGTTAACGCTGTATTATCCCTGTATTCATTTATAACCACGTATTTGTCAACAAGATTACCTTTCTGAAAACCTGTTAATGCACCAACAGCGAGGATGGTAGGGGAACGTTCAACAATTATGTCACCGGTATTTAGGAATTTTTCAGGACCCACCCACCCCCTTGTCACTGTTTTTGTATGGAACATATAGATGAACCCAAAGAGCCTAACCCCCACCCCCTAAGCAGTGACGTAATTGTTGAACGTTCCCTAGGTATAGAGGACAACTCATAATAGAATAATGCCTCTATTGGTTCCTGTAGCAAGCATTATAAAATTGTACCCTATAGGGATATGCCCCCCGTTGGGATTTAGATCCCCGCAGTATTATATTTTGGGCACCATTCAACTAGAACGGAAGAGAGGATATGTGTCTACAGTATTCAAAGCTAGTATCATGAATAGGCTCATGACGCCAGTGACGTCACACTGACGTAGACACATGACACGGCATCAGCTAGAAGTAAAACCACTAAAAGTACCCCCCTCCCCTTTCTCCAAACCAACACCTCAATGATCCAACCTATTCACAACACCCCACACCCCCTACACCACAAACATGACATCAAAATGGGCGATAATAGCAGAGAAAGCCCTATCCAAACACACTGCAGGTGGATAGTTGATATAAACTGGTCACCATACCTGTGCCTCCAGTGTGTGGGTCAGCGTGTTTGATGTGACCAGAGCCTGCTAAAAGATCTGGGAGGACAAATGGCAGGTATCGACCTACTTTGTGGCCAATGTGACCACCTCAGGCGTGGGAAGACTGGCTAGTATTGACCCAATCATACCTGACCTGTGCACCAGGTAATACAGGTATGGGGGTAAATATGTAGTATGTACCATTGAGAGCAGGGGGTGCCGTTATTGCAGGGGTTGAATTTCTGCAGTCGATTTCAATGGGTGTTGACACAGGCGGGTTAATAGCAGAGCACAAATAGTTGTCATTGCATAGGTATGCTACTGTTGTGGAGCAGTGGTTTTATTCTTCTTGTGCTTTCTAGTTTGTTCTATGTAGTGGTTAATTAAAACATAGTGAGATTGCAAGAGTTTTTTAATGTAAGAGCTATCTGCAAATATGTTTTGCTCACAGTTCTCTGTTTATAGATTGATACTGAATCTTACTGTACATACATATCATGCATGCTCATTATTCAATATTGTGATTTTAGAATAATTTCTACAAAAGGATGTCTAATTTCATATTCAAAAGATTGGTGAAAGCAAAATAACAAAATATTGCCAATTTAGGCTCAACAAGTCTGAACAAGCAACGATCAGAAATAGGCCTACATAAGTGCAACGCTACATATCCTGCCAGAAAAGGTACACATGTATAAGCAATTATGGCAAGGTATTCTCTACCCCTCATAGCTATCAATACTTGTCTTGAGGGCATGAATTATACATGGTCCCGGGTCAGGATGGATGATGACGTCCAACAGGCTAGCCTTTGGTAGGGTGGGACTAGTCTATAGACTATACATAATGAAACAAGACCAACAAATGACAGACTTATCGTACCACAATAAAAAGGATAGGATGCATAAAGTATTATATGTGGTTATTTTTGTTGTCAAAAATTAGCCAGAATAGCAGTATTAGAGCTCAGTCGACAGCAAGACAGCAGGGCATTTCAAAACGATATATAGCTACCATTTTGACTCCCAACTTTGCAAACTGATTGAGGCCATGACAATACTAAATACTAAAGTACCGCATGAACGGGGGTACTCAAGCCCACATGATGGCGCCACCGTCCGATATGGTAGTAATGTAGGTGGTGACTGCCTCCATAGCAACCCTATCCAGACGCCGCTGTTACCATAGCAACACCCCCTGCCTGCATGCCATGGGAACTGGGGGAGGGGGTAAGCATCCCAGGACAAAGAATTAGCCCTGTAAGGGAAAATGGCGCTTTATTGGGTTTCGGAAATGAGACAACATCTGCATTAATGCATCATGACGGTGAAGGGAGTTGAGATGGGATGGGAACATATAAATGGAAATAAATGTAGGGTTTCGGTTTGGGAGAAAAAAAAGTGATTGAGGGGGAGGGCTGATGATGGTACATGTATGGGGTGATGTTACTTTGGAAAACTAGAAGGCGTGGCCATTATTCATACTTTAGATGTAAAAAGAAAATAAACACCAGTTGATGGCGTGGACCACAGGGAGACCCTGGAGTAATAAAGCACCTAGAACACAGGAGGAGTGCCACCATAAAGCTGGGCCTCTGTCATCTGCAGCAGGAGAAAAGAGCCTGAATACAGACGTGCTAAAGGTAAACAAGGCAATCTCCACGTCTTTATGCCGGCCACTGCTGACTCCTGTCGCACCAAAAAACCTCCTGGAATTACCCCTCTGAGTCTCAACGTCTCAAACCAGACAGGCATTTTCTATATCGTAGAGAGAAAGTGATCCCGGGAAGTGATCCCCTCTCCTTGGGGCTCGTTCCCTCTCTAGGGCACACCCCATTTCCCACATCACCCATATCCCCAGTCTTGTGAATGTCACAGCAGCATGCTGCCATGCATGGGGCATGGGGTTAGACCAGCAGGGGTTTGCACTAACCCACCCCTCCCACCCCCTTTCCATTAGCACATGGGCTGGGGGTTAGGGGATTATCTCATGGAGATTACCCCCCGGCTTATCCGCACACCCCTAACGGGGTTTATTTGGTCAGCAACACAATGTAATCTTTCTGGCGCCCCCTGGTGACCTTCTGAGCAGGCACGTGCCCCACCGGAAGTCAGTGTCATGGAACGCTGGCAGCCATTTGTTTTCGGAAGGCCACGCTGGTTTCCGCAGTTCATGGAAGGAGGATGCTCTAATTAGGGGACAGGGCATGGATGGGTTCCAGTGGGAACTTTGGATGGAGGGGGGGCGGGGGCTTGTCTTACTTACTTAGGGTTTGAACCAACTTGAACCTGCTAAGCAGAGCAAATGTTATATGGGCACATAATGTTCATACGGGAATGAAGCAGTGGTATTAAAATTGCTCGCATTTGCTGCAGTACATGTATATATTTTTGTCAAATTTTCTCCTTTCATACCTGTAATTTATGCGTTGTAGGGAACATACTTGTTTGAACTAGTAAATCAAGATCTATTGTATGTTTGGCAAGAAATTATATTAAGCCATTGATAGAGCAAGTCTACTTAACCAGGATCCTGAATCTGGGAGTTAAGCCGTTGATAGAGCAAGTCTACATAATCAGGATCCTGAATCTGGGAGTTAAGCTGTTGATAGAGCAAGTCTACATAACCAGGATCCTGAATCTGGGAGTTAAGCCGTTGATAGAGCAAGTCTACATAACCAGGATCCTGAATCTGGGAGTTAAGCCATTGATAGAGCAAGTCTACATAACCAGGATCCTGAATCTGGGAGTTAAGCCGTTGATAGAGCAAGTCTACATAACCAGGATCCTGAATCTGGGAGTTAAGCCGTTGATAGAGCAAGTCTACATAACCAGGATCCTGAATCTGGGAGTTAAGCCGTTGATAGAGCAAGTCTACATATGTAGGGCTATATGTGCGGAGCTTTGGTATTATGATGCAATGTTATATAACATATAATATTGGAATCTTATCAATTGTCATTTATTTGTATATTAATGTTGCAAAGGCATTTTGATATATATTTGGTTAGAAATATGATGGGTATTAGAGTGCAACTGTGTGGGCTGTCAGCTCCAGGGTGGAGGTGGAGGTGCTAAAGCTGGTACTCCCACTTAGTGTCAGTGCCACCAGCCCCCCCCCCCCACCTCCACCACTCAGGGTGTGACAACCAAGCCACACACTAGTTGGGGCTTGTTCAATGCCCAAATATGGTTATAGCAGGCTAACAATGATGAGGTTAAATAGAGTTGGAAAGGTTAGAGACAGTCAGTAGGAGTCCAGAGAGCAAGGAGCTAGGAGCCTAGGAGCAGCAGTTCCCAGTGTGGAGTGGCTATGGGAGCAGATATAGCCAGGGACTGCTAGGACTCTAGGGGTGGGTTATATATGCTACCAGAAACCTGTAGCATTATAACCCTAAAGGTACTGTGACTTTATTTAGAACCCTCTGCCTGTTTTTATGTTGTATTTTGTTAAGCTCTGGAACCTGAACTTTATTATATTGTGAACTGTGTATGGCTATGTACTGTGGAATTTATACTGGATATTTGATAATATGAACTACTATTGAGAATATTGTGACCTTTTGATGGATATCTCCTGAGATAGTGAGTAACATTAATAAATATATTATAAACCGCATACTAGCTTCCCATTTGGTATTTTGTAATATATTTTGATCCCTAGAACCTTGATATTAAGCCATAAGTGAAATATGGTGTAATTATAGTAGAAAGCAATCACCTTTAGGGAAAAGGCCCAAATTCTGCCTTTACCTAATCTGTGTGCGGTCATATCTGTCCCACGTAGTGACGGTAGGCAATCAGCCTTCCCCTAACATTGCGACTGGTGGATTACCCCAAATAGGTTACTCACAAATTCAAAATGTCACAAAATAGAGAATTAAGATCTGGCAGGATTTTTGGTCAAAATCTTGAAGATGCCAATATCCAAGGTCTATATCAAGCCATAGCTCAGATGTTTGAACACAATGTTCAAACTATGGAGCAAAGAACAGAGCAACAAATAGAACAATTGTTTGAGAGGCAGAGGGGGGAGATCAATGCTTTGGGCCAGGGCCAAGGTCAAGGTCAGGGCCAAGGTCAAGGTCAGGGCCAAGGTCAAGACCAGGGTGATAGACCGAATGTCTATCATTTAGGGAGCAGGTCAGCATATGCCAAACCACCAAGTAATTTCAAGAACAGTGCTAATATGGATCCATCAATATGGATGGAAGATTTTGAACGCTATGCAAAGGTGCCAGGTCTTATGAATATTGATGCCGAGCTTCTTAGGATTTTTCCTACCTATCTTGAGGGCCCAGCTAGAGACTGGTACATAGTCAGCAAGGTGAAGGACAAAGCCACATGGGCTGAGGTGAGGAAAGCCTTTCTAGACAATTTCACCAAGGTGACTAATGCTGAATTTGAAATGTTGTCTAGGTTATCCATGAGGCCAGATCAAGAGTTGGAAGACTTTATAGTTCAGGCTTCCTATGCCTACCAGCGAATGGGTCTGAGTGAGACCGATATGATTTTCTCGTTCATCAGGGGAGTGACTAGTCCTTATAGAAAGAAACTCCGGAAAAGCAATCCAGCCACTTTTCAAGAGGCTATAGACATTTGTAAAGAGGCTGAAGAAGACTTTGACATGAATAAGGACCAGTCTATCCTTGCTAATCAGAGAGAAATTCAGGCTATTCTTAAGCAGAGTGCTGACATCACTAAGCAGCAGTCACAAGAGATAAAATTGCTGAAACAGCAGTATGCCTCTGGTGTAGCAAGATTTGATAGTCAGAACTCTTCAATTAGTGCGGTCCAATCCAATTCACCAATTGAGTCTGAAAGTGACAGGCTCAGGCGTGAGATGGCAGAGCTGAGGAAGATGGTTGAGGCATGTAACATCACCACAGTTGCTACTATGGATTCCACTCAGAGGTGTTTCAATTGCCGTGGGGTAGGGCATTTCGTCAGGGAGTGCCCTTTACCTAAACGACCCTATACTCCGAAGAATCAGAGGAATGGTGGCAGGGGCAACAACCAAGGTACCAGAACTGAGAAAAACAGCGGCAGCAGCTCGGGCAGTAATAGCAACAGCGGTGGCAGTGATGAGGGATTCTTCAAAAGGTTCTGTGCTGAGCTGATGAGCAAAGTTCAGAGCTTGGAGGCAAAGATGGAGAATAAGTCATCTGCCAACCAGTCGGAAAACTAGAATCTCCTCCTCCCTGTGGGGAAAGAGAGGGGGAAGGTTCTGGCAAGGTAGAGTGTATGTCTGACAAGCAAGTGTCGAGTTTGTCAGGAAAAAGAGGTAACAGAAGGAATAATAGAAGTTCTAAAAGTAAAAGTACAGATTTTAAAGATAATGTGGTAAATATTACCAGTAAATGTAATGAGACATCTTGTGTAAAAGTCAAAGATCCAGTTGAGTTAGATTCAAACAGAGAGTATAGTTTCTTGTATAAGAAAGATTATGACACAGATATTCTGACATATAAGGATGATGAACACCCTGAGGTAGACAACCGTTGTACAAGCTGTTCTAATGATAATGATTTATATTCCAGTCAGGAGTGTGCCATGGGCAATGTGCCGTATGAGGATCCAAAGGGGAGACGTGACCAGTCCAGGAGAGAGCCGACGGGCGTCAAGGGATCTCGTAGCCCATGCACTAGGGATATGATTTCATCTATCTGTGAACGCCAAGACCGACAGCACCAAGAGGGTAAGGCCTACATGGCATCACATCTGTTGTCAGAGAGGAATTGTGTTGAGGTATGCATTGGTCAAACTTGTGCACGGGCACTTGTTGATACTGGGGCAGACCGTAGTTGTGTAAGTCTTGACTATTACAACCAGGTAAAAGCAAATGGTGGTAAAATAGAGGAATTCTCTTCACGTGCATGTGTGACATTTGCAGGGGGTCAGGTCAGAGATGCTCATTGTGACATGAGGGGTGTTATTAAGATTGATGGCATTCCTTATGAAGTCACATTTCATGTTATCCCAGGCCTCAGACTAGACATAGTTCTGGGCAGAGATTTCCTGAAACAGTATGGTATGAGCATAGTATATGACCAACCCAAAGAAGTAGACCAAGAGGACAATAGCCAGAGTATTGTGAGGGCACATGGTAAGTTGGTAGTGCCAGCACATACTGAGATGCTGTGCAGCCTCCCTGTGGATGATGTTTTCAAAGAAGGTACGTTTCTGACTTATGTAGGTTTTAAGGTAGCAAAACAGACAGGATTGTGGACAGCTAGGTGCTGTGTGAGAGTGCATGAGGGCACTGTACCTGTGAGATTTGTTAACCTTTCAGACCAGGAAATTGAGGTGAAGCCAGGAACGGCTTTAGGGACGTTGAGTTTGTCCAGAGATGTTGAGGTGATACAGGTATCTTCAATGGAAATGTTTGAGCCACAGGTTGAAGGCAGGGCACAGAAGCAGGAGGGACAACCCAGTTTCATTCCAGCGGTCGATTATTCTAGGTCAAAGTTGACAAAGGAGCAGAGAGAGCGGATGGATGCCCTTCTAAGAGAGAACTGTGGAGCCTTTGTAGGACCAGATGGTATGGTGGGTTGTACCGATTGGATAGAACATGAGATAGAACTGATTCCTGGGGCTAAGCCTGTACAGCAGATGCCTTTCAGGATATCACCCAAAAGGAGAGAACAATTGAAGGCGCATATTGATGAGCAAGTAAAATTGGGAATCTTGGAACCCAGCTACGATGGGGGCTGGTCTAGCCCTGCCTTTCTTGTGTCAAAGAAAAGTGGAGGGCATCGGCTCGTTTGTGACTATCGAAATCTGAACGCAGTTACAGTGCCACAGTATCTGGCTATTCCAAAGATAGAGGATGCCATTGATGCTGTGGGTCAGATGCAGCCCAATTTCATTTCAGCTCTCGATTTGCAGATGGCGTTCCATCAAATTCCCATCACAGAGAAGAGCAGAGATAAGACAGGGTTCTTAACTCCATTTGGTAAGTTCAGGTACAAAAGGATGAGTATGGGATTAATGAATTCCTCTCGTAGTTGCCAGATGGTGGTTGACCTTGTCTTGAAAGGGTTACAGTTCAAAAACTGTATCTGTTACATAGATGACATTCTCGTGTTTTCAAACACATTTGAACAACATCTGGAAGACTTGGGTGAGGTTCTGAAAAGAATCCAGAAGGCAGGGCTCAAATTTAAGCCAGCCAAGTGCATTATTGCAGCACCTGAGGTCCCATTTCTAGGCCATGTCCTGAATAAGGAAGGAATCAGACCAAATCCGGAAAAGATACAAGCTATCAAGGATATCAAAACACCAAAGAATCCCACCAATGTCAGGAGGTTCTTGGGTATGAGTGGCTTCTATAGGAAGTTCATACCTAACTATGCCACAAGAGCACGATGTCTGTATGATCTCACAAAGAAGGGAAAGGAGTGGGAGTGGACTGAAGAACACACAGAGGCTTTTGAAGATCTCAAGAGGGCTCTGGTATCCGATAATCTGCTCTTATATCCTGACTTCAGAAAGGAGTTTATTGTGACAACAGATGCCTCAGACTATGGCATCGGTGCAACCTTGAGCCAATATGATAAGGATGACAATCTGAGACCAGTGGCCTATACAGCAAAGTTGTTCAGCCCAGCTCAAAGAAACTACTCAACTTTAGATAGAGAGTTAGCAGGTATTGTATATGCTTGTCTTCATTGGCATGTGTATTTGGAGGGTAAAAGGTTCTTGATAAGAACAGATCATGCACCCCTTCAATACATATTAAACCCAAGGAGCAAGCTGTCACCTAGGCAAATCAGATGGGCAGCTGATTTGAGACAGTTCACATTTAAAGTAGAGCATGTTAAGGGCAAGGAGAATGTTGTTCCCGACTCTCTGAGTAGGCTAGAAGGTAAGCCGTATCAGCAGGATGACATTGAGGAGATGATGGAATCATTTCCTATGCTGAGTTCCATCAGTACTAGTGAGATGCAGTCTCTTATGTCTTTCAAGCCTGCATCAAAGGTCAGGATTCCAAAGAGGGAGAGAAGGAGAGTCAGAGCAGAGAGAAGGTACAAGAAAAAGATCATGAAGAAATCAGATCTTCCTAAGAAAAGGGTTACTTTCAGTGATAAGATTAGCCCACAACATGATTTGATTCAACAGGAGGAGCATATGTGGTTTGGTCCAGATTTAATGGATCTAGCAGTGCTAAGAGCTGAGAACGCACCACATCGAGAATTCAAAAGAAAGAAGTACACAAATGAGGTCAAGCGGCAGTCAAAAGATCACTTCCCACTCGTTGGTATCTCTAGAGAAGAGATGTGGGAAGAGCAGGAGGGTGATGACTTCTGTCATAGTGTGAGGGACTATCTAGTTAATGATAGGTTGCCACTAGATGCAAAGCAAGCTAGGGCTTTGGTGTTGAGAGAAGCTCATTACACTATAGTGGACAGAATATTGTACTTCATGGATGTCTCGATTGGACCAAAGGCTGAGGTTACAGCACTGATTGTTGTGCCCCAAGGGCTAAGGTTGAAGATTTTGATGGCACACCATGATGACCCAATGGGAGGTCATCTTGGTGTCAACAAAATGTTGGGTGCAATGAGATCCAGGTATTTTTGGCCTAAGATGTCACAGGATGTCACTGATTACTGTGCCTCTTGCGAAGACTGTGCTCAAACAAAGAGAATGACAAGGCCAATTAAACCTCCTCTAATCTTAAGAGACCCATGTCCAAGGCCCTTCGACACATGGAACCTAGATGCCCTCGAAAGATTGCCTCCGACACTCAATTTCAATGAACATATATTAGTTCTTGTTGACTATTATTCAAGGTTTGTTGTTTGCTTTGCAGTAAAAGATCTGACAGCAGGCACAGTGTCCAGGGCATTCTACAACAAGATGATTTGTAGGTTTGGAACACCAAGACGGTTGGTTATGGACAATGGCAAGTCCTTTGCAAGTAAAGTATTTGAGTCAGTGTGTGCTACCTACAACATCCAACAACAATTCAATTCTGTGTTGCATCCTCAGGCCTCAGGTCTTGTTGAGAGAACAAATCGCTCGATATTAGGAGTGATCAGGAATTATGTAAGTGAGAATCAAAAAGACTGGGACAAGCATCTGGAGGCAGTAGAGTTCAGCTTGAATTCTACACCAGCGTATGCCACAGGGCATACAGCCTTTATGATGAGTCATGGAGTAGAACCTCTATTTCCAACTGAGAATCAACTCAAATTTGATTCAGAAGAGGTTAAAAGTGTGAATGAACATCTTGCAGATATTCTCAAGTCCCAGGAAATAGCTGCAGAATGTGCAGGAAGGCACATGAAGCATGTCCAAGAACAGATGAAAAAGCGGTATGATCGTGGAGCATATGATCCAAAATTGAAGGAGGGAGATATATGCTGGTTATACTGGCCAAGAATCAAGGATCCAAAGACAAAATTGAAGTTGGCCAAGATATTCCATGGACCATATCTGTTGGTGAGATACCATACTGAAACAACAGTGTTTCTGAGACATGCCAAGAGTGGGAAATTTATGAACAGGCCAGTGACAATTATGAGACTAAAGAAGGGATTGTCAAGGGAAGAGGTAGAAAAGAGATGGGCCAAACCTATGGCTGATGAACCAAATATCCAAGATCCAGAAGATCTAGATGAGGGTGATCTCCCGGTGGACAGTTTCACACTAGAACCGAGAATAGAGGAGCCAGATGACGATCAGGTGCTGGAAGATATCCCGAAGGGAGAGGATGAGGAAGATATGGAGGATGGACAGACAAGTGAGCCAGAGACAGTGCCCACAGAACCACCTCCAACTGATCCTCCAGCACTGATTCCAGTGAGTCACAGACTTGTGCCCAGGGCAGCAAAGTCGATACCCATCGATGGCCTACCCACATATCATGAAATAACTAAGATTAGTGATGTGTGCAAACCAAGAGGAGAGGGTGTGAAATATTTAGTCCACTTTAAGGATGGAGATACTTTGTGGTTATCTATTGACCATCTTGATGCACTGGCCAAGAGTAAATTTGTGACAACAGATCTCACAAATAGAGTCAGAGATGTGCCGAGATTAAGATCTCGGTAAATGTGTAAATAAATTCTAAATGGAAAGTATTCTAGTTTATGGATGATGGTGCTTATATTTTTAGGTGTACGTGTTGCGCAGCGTGTTACACTTGTGGTGCTTATACCGTGTGAAATCTGTAACTGAATACCTTACCATTTCTAGAGTAGTAACTGTCTTTCTATTTTACTGTTTCATATCATGCATTATCCAGATGTATGATGTACTGGGGATGAACTTACAGTCTTAACACTATGTTTACATGCTTTTCTTTTCGCGACAGGAGAGCTATAGGTTTGCATAGATGTTTGTAAGATAGAACCAGATTTTTAACCTGTAATTAGTACATGCAGTGTCCTAAGCAGGCAATCCAGCCTCTTAGACTACTGGTGATGTACACATATTTTTCTCATTTGAGCTCAACCACCAAAGGGCAAGCCAGCTCATGGTGTATAAAGTAGAGCTCTGGGAACCCAATTGAAAGAAAGGGGTTGAGTATCACATCTATATGCCAAACCAGGTGTACAGAAGTTATATGAAACCTAACAAAGACCATTTCAGACAAAAAGTCTATCTATGTGGTAGCAAGCCCAATTACTTCTAACTATTAAATCGAAGGGACAAGTGTATCATTGTGATAAGCTGTGAAAGGAGCAGACTAAGGTTCATTGCTATGTTTCACCTCATGGAGGACTGAAAAAAAAAAAAAAAAGCTAATGTTTCTGTTCAGTTCCTATTAGCATCATGATTTTATATTTTCTTTACGATTTAACCCGAATAGAGGGGTGATTAGGCAGTGCTTTGGTAAGGTTCCATACCGATACGAGTATTTGGTTCCAAAAGACCAGCATTATGTACCTAGATCAACCTCATTGGACAAAAACAACCTGGATTTGAGTTTAAAATCAATGTGTGGTACTGAGAATGTGACAGGAGCAGATGCCAGAGGTATTTGGGTCTGTAGGTGGTGTGTTGTGACACGTAGGGGCATAAGTTGCATGGAGTGTTGCAAGAGCACAGGGGACACATAAGAGTAAGCTTGGGATGCAGGGGCCCAGAGGAAATAGCTGCATCCAATAAATGTCTAATGTGTCAAGTCAGGCAGCATAAGACGGTGTGTAGGAGCCATTGACCTGATGTATGGTATGGCTGAGTAGAGGCAAGCTTTGAATGTGATTTCCCAGCCACCTATCTGAGTTAGCTTTGAGATATTTGTCTCAGTTTAAATACCACTCATTGTTACAGATTTGAGAAAATAGCTGGCAGGTTAAAGGTAAGTCTATAACTGCATAAAGTAAGTCTAAGGATAATAACAGAGAATTAGTTTAAGATGTTTAGATCGAGCCAGGAAGCTGTTCCCTAAAGGTAAGTGGAATTAAGTTTAAGGTGCTTCGTGAAGAGATTCTGAACTGAATATTATTGGTTGTAGAAAGTATGAGACTTACATTGTTACCCATGCCATGGTTGAGATGAGTGTCATGCGTGTCATGTTTTGATTGTGTTTATCTCACTTTTCTTTGATAATCAGATGCTGAGTTTATGTAGGTTAGGTGCCTGGTTGGAACAGATGGCTGATGATATCAATGGTAGCAGTAGGGCTGCGAGATAATGACTGGTGTTAAAGGGTGGACTGGTCACAAGTCATACCTTTTGGATCCAAGTATGATACAAAGGCATGAGCACATGATTGACAGAGATATTACATGTTGGGTTTTGTCTCTCGGCACAGGGACGAGCCCATTATGTGTCAGCCAACCAAGAAGTTACTTTACTTGAGTCCCCATCAAGTTTTGTTATCTATTGGAAGGTTTAAGAAGATTTGATATGTATGATGATCATATGATGATGTATAGGTGATAATTATTGTAACTGGAAAAGAAAATATTTTGTATTGATTATTTTCAACAAGGTAAATGTTCCAAACTTGATGTTGAAATTTTTATATGTATGTGAAGGTCTTGAATAAGATCCTGGTTGATGCACAATCAGTTAGTTATTTCTATGCTGTGATATAATTCACATTTATAATTTTGATGAATATGTATTTGTTTTTGTCAGAGATAAGATAGGATCTTGAATAAGATCCCGGTTGATAAATATAATCAGTAACAAAGATATATGGTAGTCTTATTGACAGTGTGTTATATTCAAGAATTGTGAGTTTTAAAAGGACCAGTTAGATGTTTGGTTATACTATTTGTGTGTACAAAATAAGAATTTTTTTTCATGCATTATTCCATTTAAGTAAAGTAACTTATGTAAAAAAAAAAAAAAAAAAAAAAAAATTGAAAATACCCATAAAAACGGTGAATTCTCAGGTGATTATGATTAGTTTTGAGTGGTACAAAACGTTTTAGTTCCCGAGGTGTAATGTAGGGCTATATGTGCGGAGCTTTGGTATTATGATGCAATGTTATATAACATATAATATTGGAATCTTATCAATTGTCATTTATTTGTATATTAATGTTGCAAAGGCATTTTGATATATATTTGGTTAGAAATATGATGGGTATTAGAGTGCAACTGTGTGGGCTGTCAGCTCCAGGGTGGAGGTGGAGGTGCTAAAGCTGGTACTCCCACTTAGTGTCAGTGCCACCAGCCCCCCCCCCCCACCTCCACCACTCAGGGTGTGACAACCAAGCCACACACTAGTTGGGGCTTGTTCAATGCCCAAATATGGTTATAGCAGGCTAACAATGATGAGGTTAAATAGAGTTGGAAAGGTTAGAGACAGTCAGTAGGAGTCCAGAGAGCAAGGAGCTAGGAGCCTAGGAGCAGCATTTCCCAGTGTGGAGTGGCTATGGGAGCAGATATAGCCAGGGACTGCTAGGACTCTAGGGGTGGGTTATATATGCTACCAGGAACCTGTAGCATTATAACTCTAAAGGTACTGTGATTTTATTTAGAACCCTCTGCCTGTTTTTATGTTGTAATTTGTTAAGCTCTGGGACCTGAACTTTATTATATTGTGAACTGTGTATGGCCATGTACTGTGAGACCGGTATTGGATATTTAATAATATGAACTACTATTGAGAATATTGTGACCTTTTGATGGATATCTCCTGAGACAGTGAGTAACATTAATAAATATATTATAAACCGCATACTAGCTTCCCATTTGGTATTTTGTAATATATTTTGATCCCTAGAACCTTGATATTGAGCCATAAGTGAAATATGGTGTAAGTATAGTAGAAAGCAATCACCTTTAGGGAAAAGGCCCAAATTCTGCCTTTACCTCATCTGTGTGCGGTCATATCTGTCCCACATAGTGACGGTAGGCAATCAGCCTTACCCTAACACATATAACCAGGATCCTGAATCTGGGAGTTAAGCCGTTGATAGAGCAAGTCTACATAACCAGGATCCTGAATCTGGGAGTTAAGCCGTTGATAGAGCAAGTCTACATAACCAGGATCCTGAATCTGGGAGTGCAGGCAATTGGGGTACACATACTTGTGAGTATCTTTTTAATGCCAGGAAATGGTATGTGTCTGTGTTCACCACAACTAAAACAGTTTCCGTGTCCAGAGACCCACCCTGACTAGAAGTGGCACTTGTACCTGCTGACTTTTAATGCTTAATCTGGGGGCCGATCTGAGGAACCTAAGAGCAGTAAAACCGAAGAGTTTTTTTTTTCACAATGATTCACATTGCATCCATTTCTCTCATGAATCAAGTTAACACTTAGGGTAGTTGTGGAGGGATTTCAGTGGAGTGAAGAAGAGCAGGGGCGGATCCAGAGGGGAGCCTAGGGGGTCATGTGCCCCCCTAGACCCACTGAAATTGGAACAGGCTATGACTCCTAACTATAGGAAACATGACCCAAAAACCCGCTTGTGCCTCCCCATGACCAGATTTTCTTGGGTGTGCCCCCTCTATACCACCCCTTCTGGATCCGCCCTTGGAGAGGGGGAGGCAGAGAGAGAGAGAGAGAGAGAGAGAGAGAGAGAGAGAGAGAGAGAGAGAGAGAGAGAGAGAGAGAGAGGGATGGGGGAGGGTAAAGAAGGGTGGGTGGGTGAGTCAACATGTGCCTGTAACTAAGGGTTAATAATCTCTGTTTCCTATAGAGACAAAGGCAGGCAACATTGCACTTGTTCAGTCTGGGGGTACATGTAGCTCAACTGGTTTAGCGATGCCATCTGGTTCTTCCCCCCCCCTCCCCCCTCTCCCAACTCCCACCCTCTAATACCCCAACCATATCATCTCCACTCCCTCACGCCTTCAGCACCCCTTCTACCATCCCTGGTAGCGTCTCGTTTTACCTCCTGGGCATATCAGGACGCACCCCTGGCTCCCTGGAGAACCCCACCTATTTATCATACACAGCTTTTTCATTTGCTTCTAATTTTTCCTGGCAGAGCAACTCTGTGAGTTGCTCTATGAGTATTTGATCACACAGGGAGCAACTCGCCACCATTACATGGCTACGTGGTTAGCAGCCCCTGGTTACTAATAATATGCCCATTAGGAACACCAGGGAATGGTTAGGTAGTTATAAGTGTCTATACTTTGTAATAATGTGTTCATTACTTTGTGGTACTTCTGTGACTGACAACCTGCCATAAGTTCCTGAGTATGGATATGCACAAGAAGAATGTACAAAAAAGTTTCAGAGTGAGTAGAAAATGTGGAAAAGTTGCCAAGTTTACTATTTCATTGGCAATCTACTACCATATGCAATGTTGATAGCTATATGTTGCAGTTCGTATTCAATTCAAAAGATAACAAATGAGTTCTCATCTATTTGAACTACAGTCAGTAGGTACAGACAATGACTTCTTCAATTCTATCAATAGTACTCCATTATCAAATAAACATGTGACATTTTGACAAACTTGTATGACGTGGATAGTAATAATGACGTGTATTCTATGTACGTCTTACACGTCCCAGACGCCACCAATCGGCATGTGCTGATAACTATAGATAACCACTGATAACAACAAACGGAACTGGAAGCAGCCGCGATTGTTTTGTTTACATCTCAAGCATGAAATGATGCTCTCAGCCTTACCCCAACCAACTCCATCAGAGCACACCCCAAGGATATACCCAACCGCCAACTACATATACAGACACAGCCAGGAGGAGCCCACGTGAATTAAACCTCATTAGCTGTTTATTGTTTTTGGTCCTTTGCCTCTATTTTCTTATCTTTAATCAGAAATTACTTTTTTCTAGGGGAGACATTGCCTTTTGGTATTGGTGCCAGCTGCACATGCTACTGACCTATTATGTACAAGCTGGGTCTGCCTGATACTGACAGAAACCAGATTAACCATTTAGGGGCAACATTGTGCTGTCACAGTGGACATTTTTTTTAATGCTGCATTCATTTGCAGTTTGGATTGCATTTATTGGCACTTTAGGCTGCATTTATTTCCATCCACATACCATGATGACCCCTTGTGTTTAACTTTGATATACATGTACTGCTGATGGCTTTGTAGTTTTTAACCAATGCAAATACACTATCAATAAGACCCTCACTTGTAGAGAGGTATACTGCAGCAGTTAGCCTACAAACATCGTGATCTTAAATCAAAAACCCTGAGACACACTTCAGTTCTCAAAGGATCCTTGGGAGTTTCATTCCTGATTCAAAACTCGAGTACTCCTACCTTGAGTTATCTTGAAGTCGTTAGACCCCGGGCGTTAGACTGAAGTATTATAGAGTAAACCCACCTAGATCCTAGACTAAACTCTCTATTCTGTCTTTAATCTCCTTCCATCCAACGTCCAGCAGGTTTGCTGGCAGGCAGAACACCTTAAACAAATAACGGACACTTCCAAAGTAACCAAGAGCCATATTCATTACCAGCTACTGGATAACTTCAGCTCAGCCAATCACCATCTTCTGACGCTGCACAGACCCTACCAACCTTCTACAGATAGCAAACTATATATATAGACTCATCAAAATATGAAGCTATAGGTGGTCTAAGTGCGTTGTATTATCAAACGATTGCTCAGGGTGTTGCACTGTTCTTGAAACACCCTACTGGAGGTACTGCAGTAGATCTTATATTGCCCCCAATGGCTCTGTAATATAAATGAGTAAAGGTTTAGAATACATCATTACAATGATTACATGTACCAGAACACAGGAAGCTAATGCAGAGTCTTATCTTAGAATAAAGTATTGGCCTGTATAAACGCTTGAATAAGCGCCGGTCTTGAATGAGCGCCGGGGGTAGAGCCTACTTGAAATCAATGAGTGCCTGGGCACTTATACAGCCCATTACGGTACAAGCTTTATAGTCTGTTCTGGGCGGCTGCTATTAAACGCTGTTTGTGGCTACCAGATGGCAGTCTACCGGAAGTGAGTGGGTCACGTGGCCGTGTCCTGAGGGCGGCGCATGCGCGATTAGACATGGCGCTGAGTTCTGTCACACTGCCATCTAGCGGCAAGATGTGTCGTGAGCCACTCGCGAGCAGAACCCACTTATCCTGAGCTACTCCTGAGCTGCTCTCCTGTCTACTGGCCCTGGTGCCAACCTCTTACCCTTTCTTCTGCCTGCACCATGGTTACTCCATTGCTAATCATTACAATTTTTTCCTCTGTCTCCAACACCCAAGATCTCTGGTTATTTGCTATCATTCTATCAGTTATCCAATAAATCAAATACTTTACATCCCAAATCAAGAAGAATCCATGACCTAGTCCTAGGTATTCATGAAAGACTGAAATTACTGATAGGAGAAAATTAGTGATAATCTGAGGCCACTCAAAAAACAATGGTTTTTCATCACCAACCTCTGAAAAATATGACGAGGTCGTTTATTTTTGTGTTTTTTTCTTCTTTGTGCTCTGGGCATATCGGGACAGAGCTGCATTGGGTCGTCACGGTCAAAATTTTGATTTTAGTACTTAAGAGTTCACTGATTACAAAACAAAAAGTTGTTAGAATGCACTCAATCTCCACTGCATTGTTGATATCGCCAGCTTTAATTTGATACCAAAATAATATACCCATATATCATTAAACTACATTTCTTAAATAGACCTTAAAGCCGATATATATGAAGGCCTAAATATATGAGGCAAACACATCTTCTATGTCTAAAATAAAACATAGAAACCATTCATTCCCCTTAATGGCACAGACAATAATATTCTGTTCTCATGGGCCTGTTATTACTCAACAGGCGCTACCACGACAGCGCCACCTATGCGGTGCATGTAGAACCTTGTTTACAGGGGATCTGCTCAGACCCCACAACCTGCTCCCTGTCTACCCCCTGAGCTGCTCCTCAGTCACTCACACTGACTCATCCTGGGTGCTAAACAACCAGCAACCTTCTCAGCACTGAACGTCTTCTTTATCTGCCCCTCAAAGCAACCACTTTGTTTGCTGTTTGACGGCGCCAGCAGTGGAATATGCCCTATAAGTATTATGATTGCACCCAAGTCAACTTTCTATGACGTCCTACATTTTATCAATACACTACTTTGGGGAGCAATATTAAAGGGAAAACTGCAACTTAAGTCAGACGTACTGTGCCTGAGGTGAAGGGAATTGCATCTTGACATTTTCTTGGTTGTATTGGGTAGCATAAAGCAAGGGAATATGATGATCTCTGCACATTTGTATTGACAGAGGAAAGGGTCATAGTGTGGAAATGAGCATACTGACCCCCCAGGGACTGAACCCCTGGATCCCCTCCCCAGGCCCTATACCCTCCCTGCAAGCACCCATCCCCATTCACAGCTGGTACAAAGATTACTGGATAATGGGTTGAAGATCAACTCACCTCCATGGCATGAGTTAGGATTTCTTCATGTCCCCAGTACTACTGAGATGGCAGTCAACTCTATGGTGCCTTATCAACGAGGCAAACACATGTCCAACATACCCCAATGGCTGGAGGGGATATCAGAAGCCTGCAGTGGTTAGTCTATGGTATAGGGGTGTAGGATAGGGTAGAGATGTAGGTCTACAGGGCACAGGTTGGGTTTGGGGTCATGATGAGGGTACTGTGTGAGGAAACTGACCTACCCCAGGTCGACCTTTCACCCCTTAGTACCCCACCCCTGTCTTCTCAGGCGCATCTTCCTGTATACCCCCTCCCACCCCCTTTTACTCCCCCGTCCTCTCCCCTCCACCTCACACCAGCTCCCTCCTCCAGGGTGTTTGACCTAGAAAGAAGGCATCTGTGGTGGCGGCCTAGCAACCAAGCCAAACATTCCTAGAAATACGCCCAGAAGTCCAACTGTATGGAATGTAGGTGGGGTGTATGTGTGTGACTAGGGTACAACTACCCCACCCCTCTCTCCTCTTCCAGGGCCACTCCATCCACTGAACCTGCCGCCCATCCTTCATACAAAGACATTTCTGGGATGTCACACTTTAAAACATCAAAGAGGGTGAAATGAATGACGGGAGAGTCTGCTGGGGACTTACCAGGTAGACTAGCTCCTGCCCCTGAATCTATCAAACGCATCCCCTAAAACTATGGAAGTAGTTTGAAAGTCAGTAGTATGGAAGATTGGAGAAGGCTCCTATTTTCACAGCAGAAAGCCTCACAGAAAGTATTTGAGAACACAGGCCTAAGGTAGATGGGAAAGTGTGATAATACGACAGAAACATATGTACAACATGGGGCTCATAGAAAGGTGTTCCTTACATGTAATACTTAGTTGATACTGACGATAAGGCCATCTACAAGACCTCCCCTTGTCTTCCATCGTCATCACATCCCAATCACGTGCAATCTTATGGCTTCAATCTGGACTCACTGACTGATATACTCTGGCAGTGGTGACAAGTCATCTTCTACCCCAGCCAGTAACTCCAGCAGCTTCAGCATCCTTCTCTCCCATCTCCCTTCAGACACCCACTATCGTCTTCACTTACACTTCTAAGGAAACAGAGACTGTAAGAATCACAACCTAGACAGGTTCAATCACCAGGAGAGGCTTCAAGACAGAACGATCTTTTATACACGTACCAGAAGACGTCATGTATCTGGTGCTGAGTGCCAAACTCTTTTTTTTTTAAACTGCATAATTTCTAGCTTTTTTTATTCCTTTAGAGACCATTATTCTGAGATTAAGGAGCAGCCATTAGTACATATATTAGGAGGCTCTACAAAACATTCCCCATTTGATTATTGTGATAGGTGACTTTTTGAATTGGTCTGTACACAGCAATGCAAGAAAGGCACAATGTAGCAGTGAAAGTGAAGAAAGGGAAAAAGTCATTACCACAGTATTCTTTACCTGGTTCTTTACCCATTGTGGCTCTCCATGGCTTGGGTGGACCTAAGATGGCTAGGGCAGTATTAAAGTAAACCTGTACTGTTCAACTTGTCATCACTTGGCACCATGGAGCCTTCGTTACTGGAGGTGCCCCTACATCCAACAGACAGGTATATCAGTAGACACCTTGGTAACCTACTTCTTTTCCCTTCATAGGTTGTCCTCAACAACTATGAAAACATCCTGAAAGACATCCACCCTTCCACTTTTTCATAAGTCTTCATTCTCACTTTTCCTTCTAAATCTTTCACTTCAGAGACCCCTTCAGCAATTCCCTGGGGGAGAAGGGGTATACATCCCAAAGCATATTTTCGCAGTGCTGAATAAGTACTGACTGTGCAAAGTGACAAAACTGTTGAGGGGAAGTGATTTGAACATGTGTGAGCTTCTGCAGGAGAGAGGGAAGACAGCACCTCCCTTATACCCAAAGCAAGCTATATAAAAACAGTAAACATATACAGTTGTATCATATTCAAAATGCTCTTTTCTGAGATGGTCCAATCAAAATTCCAGGGGAAATGATGTCCGCCACAGGAGTGGACTTACATGGAAATGTCATTCCTTCAAGCCCTCGCCCATTGCTTGCACAGGAACACAAAGACTTGGGGAATGTCCGAGAACTTCCGAGTCCATGGTAGATTAGACAGGGACATGTGTGGATTACCTAATGATGGAGGGGATTAAGGGAGTGTGGCTTAAGGTGGTATAGGGTCTGGAGAACATTGCTGTCCCCCGTAGCTCTATGTTTGTCCTTAGCCCACTCCATAAACAGCTCCCACACTTTGATGTTCCGCTGCTGGTTTTCGGCGTGGCTTTAATTATTATTTTAGCAGATGGGTACCAGCCAGCTGGGACTCTTGGGGGGGGGGGACCCACTTCAGAATTCCCTCTTCCCCTACCCTCTACACTCAGCATCAATTCCAGCCTGCTGCCCTCCCCCTCCCCGCTCTCCACGCACGGCAGCCTTCAGCTGTTGCCGCATGCCCTCATCCCGCCTAATTGCTAAAAGCAGATGTTAACCGACTCCAGCCCACTTCTAAATAGGCCTAACACTAGGTCAAACATCCCAACATTAAGCCTAATATTAGGGCTACATTAGTCATAATTTACCAGGGCTGGGGCACTCTAGACTATGGTTTCTGTTTACGTGCTGGACAAACAATAGTGGGGCGCAGGGGGCTGGTAGGGGTTGTCATAGTGGCTGGATATGTTGGAAATGCCGGGGGCGGGTAAAGGGTAGGGGAAGGGGTGCATTATTATGATTATGAATGACATAAAGAGAGAACAGGCCTATATAATACAGCCATACCCATGTAAACAATACTCAGTCTCCCTGCCCAGTATCCATGCGATAAGGGGGTATTTGACAACCGGAAACTCCCCCACCCACCACTCCCCAAGCAGTACTCAACCCCAACTACTAGACCACTACTAGGTCTTAGATCCGCTTGAAGCGCGAGCAATCGCAGTCGCGCACAAAAGGCGTTCAGCAGGGAATGGAGGGGCTGGTTTTGATTGGCGCAATCTGTTCACTGGTGGCGTCACCTGGAGGCCATTAGGTGAGTTTGTTTGATAATGGAGGCGGCTCGTGTCGGTAGGAGAAGGCTGAAAGTGACGCCACAGGTCGATAAGTCCTGCCCTACCCATAAAGCACTGTAACTGATAATACTCAACAGACCGCCATATTGTCTCCAAAAGAGGACGTCCTCTTAAACACCTCTTCAGTGCTTTCCTTTGGTGCAGGGTGGGGTGTAAGAGAACAAATTTACTCCAACACAGTACCATTATCAGCTGCCCCCATGCCACTGTTGTCATTTTGCTGGGTCTTTACTGTCAGGTTCATCCTTATCAATGGCACTGAGTTGTTACTGATATACAAATTACACGACAGGGCAAGACTAAAATGGAAGATTTCCTAGAATTCCTTAACTCAATGTCTCTTAGTTAATGTGAACTGAGTAAAAGTATTCATCAAGTCTAGTACTATTAATTGACGTTGGAAATATACCCATGGACCAAGGCAGTATCAAACAACCTATAGGCCAGCCATGAGGAATAGAGCTCCATACTGAGTGTGATGAGAGGGACACTAATGCATATTCTATTTGAGGTCTTGACACATACGCATTAATTGATTGATTGATTTTTATTGAACCAGTTACGCAGCTCTCACTATGAAATTTCATATAGTCAATACAGAGTAACATAAACAATTAGATATAACAGGAAAAGGTGCAAAAGGCAATAAATCCGTTATCGTAAGGATGGCACATCATTGTGTTAATATGTGGAAGATTAGGTATATCGAGTCAGATGGTGTATGAGTAAGATGGTGTAATCTTGGGCCAATGGGCAGTTATAGTGGTTTGGAAGACTGAGGGGCAGTGTTGAAACACTGAACCTACTCTCAATGCTTGTTGATATTGGCATGTATATGATGTGAAAATGAAAATAAGATAAACTAAACTATATAGGACATATACAGAAGCAAATTGAATATTATAGATCCGAATCAAGCTATAGGGGGGCAGTGTTGACACACTGAACCTACTCATATTAATAAATAAATAAATAAATATGTCCACTATTTGATGTTGAGGCTGATACCATAACTGGTGGGGGGGGCAGTGTTGACACACCCCAGCAAATTGTCGTTATCTGTCGCCATGATTGGTCATCAATGGTGACTCCTTTTTGAGTGATAACTCACTGTGTCATCTTTCGCCACTGGGTGTCAGTCTCACATGGCATGGCAATTTATCACAACAGTCACCAACATGATCTCACTCACTGCGTGAGTATGTGCCACCCCTTGTCATCCCTCACAAAGCATGGTGACTTATCACCACCATCGCCAACATGGATCTAACTCACTGCGTGAGTATGTGCCACTGCCTGTCAACTCTCACTCAGATTGGCGGCTTATCACAAGCATCGCCAACATGGATCTGACTCACTGTGTGATTATGTACCACTCACGGTCAGCTCTCAATCAGAATGGCAGGTTATCACCACCATCACCAACATAGATCTCACTCACTCCGTCAATATGTGCCACTGCCTGTCAACTCTCATTCAGAATGGCGGCTTATCACAAGCATTGCCAACATGGATCTGACTCACTGTGTGATTATGTACCACTCCCATGCCACTGGCATCAACTCTCACACAAAATGGCGACTTATCACTACCATTGCCAACATTGGTCTCACTCAATACGTGAACTTGTGTCACTCCATGTCAATGCTCTCTGAGGATTGCATCATCTGTCACTCACTCTCACTCAGAATGGCAACTTATCACCACCATTGCCAGCCTTTGTCTCACTCAATACGTGAATTTGTGTCACTCCAAGTCAATGCTCTCTGAGGATTGCATCATCTGTCACTCACTCTCACTCAGAATGGCAACTTATCACCACCATTGCCAAAGTTGTTGAGACAGCACCACTGTTGAACATGTAGCCTATCTAGGAAGTGTGGGCATGAAGTATAAGTCACATACTTATCAAATGTGCTTTGTTGCACACTGATTTCCATGTAATACTTCAGGGTTGAATCAAACAAGATTATATAGAGAAAATATCAATTGAATTTAGATAGAGGTATCTCTAAAATAAAAGCAACTATCCATAAACACCTTTTCTCTGGTTACAGGAAAAATACATAAGGAAGTATCTACATGAACACCTTGTCTGTGGTTAGAGGGAAGATACATATGGCAATACCTTCTCTGGCAAAACATACATTGATCTGGCAGATGTGAGGCTGCATGATTACCAATGTCGATGATCATGAGCTTTTCATCTAACAAGATGAGTGATCACCAGCAACGCCATCACTGGTGAGTCTGAGTGATCACCACTCTCGCCATCCATGGTGAACCTGCGCTATGACGTGGTGCGCATTTCATCTAGCAAGGTGAGTTATCAACCGCCTTGCCATCCCTGGTGAGTGTAAGTCATCACGATCCTCGCCAACCGTGGTGAACGTGCATTATGGCATGGTGTGCGTTTCATCTAGCGAGATGAATGATCACCTGAGTGACCATCCCCCGTGAGTGTGAGTGATCACGATCCTTGACATCTGTGGTGAACGTGCGTTATGACGTGGTGTGTGTCTCATCTAGCGAAGTGAGTGATCACTCATGTCACCATCCCTGGTGAGGATGAGTGATCACTCATGTCGCCATCCCTGGTGAACATGCACTATGACGAGGTGCGTGTTTCATCTAGCGAGGTGAGTGATCACCTGCGTCGCCATCCCTGGTGAGTCTGAGTGATCACCATCCTTGCCATCTGAGGTGAGGCCATGTGATCACCACCATTGCTATTCCTGGTGATCTTGTGCTATAGCGACGTCGTGTTCCATCTAGCGACATGTGTGAGCCACTTCACACAGGTTGACGAGGAATCACGACAATTTGCTGGGACTAAACCTACCCATATAAATATGCCATGCTTATATATAAATACACAGATAAATAAATAAATATGTCCGCTGATTTGATGAGGAGGTAGAAAATATTGGGACAACTATTATAAACAACCACCACTATCAATACACTTGACACCTATCTCTATAAATACAGGCTCTTTGTGTTCTATTCTAATACTATTAGATCAATACTGCCGTGCCAAGTGCAATAATAATACTGCAATTAGAACCATCTGCTCTGACCATGCTCCACTACCTCCTGCCTCTGTAATAAGTGATGATATATTAATCACCTTAGCCTCCCTGGTGGTCCATGGGCCCAGTCAGATATAGTAAACTGATAAATATTTCAATGGGTACCTTATACACGGTTAAATCAAATGAATGGATACATTCTGTCAGCGGTTTGAAAAAGGGAGGCGTGGCAAGGGAGAGTAAAAGGGAAAGAGAGATAGAGAGCAGTTGGTCGCCACCTTTCCTCTTCTTGGATTGTCTGAATGTAGGCCTATATCTGCTCTACTGCAAGTTTAATACATGCACTGGAATACCCATGTCCCGGCCTATGTCATTTGCTTTAGAAAACCCATGGTCCACTTGGCCTTTGTCGCGCCATACATTTCCATATAGATTTCTGCGACAGATTGAGAGGCCGAGTGGACTAACGACGGCAGGAAATGGCATCCTTAGTTCATATACATGTAATACATGTATCAATTACATGTATCATTATCTTCGATCATTTCTTTATTAACAACCTATGAGCAGCCAAGATGCTCAGCAGTTGCACTCAACATGGGCACGGCAGTGGCATTGCCTCTAGTTCTCCAATACTGATATGACTAAGGGTAACCATATTACTACACGAGGATGTGATTTAGGGACAGCTGACTGGGGGGTGGCGGCTAGGTCACACACAAATTTAGACCACAGTAATCAAGACAGATTGAGTGGAAGCCCACTAGACCATACCTAAATATTGATGAGTTCTATCTAAAGGCCATATGTCATGATGACCCGAACAGATAGACAGGCCCTCCTCCTGTATAACACATTCAAAATGGCCGACCAATGGCTGGGTGCAGGGTGTTAGGATAATCCCTGCTGCTGCAAGACCAGGCGTTGGAGATGGGATTAGAGGTCCAGATGCCCCAGTCCAAGATAATCCCCACCAGTTACCCCGTCCCACGCTCATCCCATACATATGTCCCTAATTGAAAAATGCCCCAATTAACTGCTCCCCACTCAAATCTATCCGCACCATATTGAGACCATATGTTTGGGACGTCCCAATTTTCCTAAATTTTACTGGTGTTGTGTCGTGCCACAATAGAACGCATATCCCTTCTTATCGTTATCTGATAGCAGTCAAATAGGTCATCGATGAGACAGGAAACTATATTGCCAGCATGACACTTTCTCAACCATAAACAGGATATTAATAAAAAATTTGAATTTTACAATGAAATGCTCTCTCCTTTCTTGTCCTAACCCCCTTGTAGCCAAATTCCGATGGTCTTGATACTCAACCACCACCCCCTCCCCTATTCTCCTCCAGGGTGCCCACGTGTCCTACCTTCCTCCAGGTGCCATGGGTACAGACAGGTGGGGCATGCTTTACACCTGAATGGTCAACTCACTGGAGGATCCAATCTCCATGGGATCCACCCAGCATGGGTACCAGCTATCCCCAGCATCAGAAGTCCATTGTTTCCAATATCCCTCAAATTGAGAAATGTCTGGCATTTTTGGTTAAGGCTCTTAAGCTTCTATTCAGTCATACATGGAATAGGCTACTATAAAGCAAAGATAGAAAATTGGTATCTGAGACATTAGTCAATGAACCCAATGTTTGTTATCTGGACAGGCCTAAAAGGAGTGTTGGGTGTGCCCCCGAGTCGGGTGTACTATTCCTCTACTACTGCTACTGCCAGAGGGAACCTGGAGGGGAGCTAAGGGAAATACCAGCAACCTGGGATGAATGGCTTAGCACTGTTCAGTGCAGGGAAAGGAGGTGAGAGTGTGTGGGAGGGGTATGGCTAGTTTGTATGGGGGTGTTTATGCCTTCTCTCTGCTATGTGAGGCAACTGCAGACCTGAACTGGGCTGCTGGAAACAAGGCCTCTATTGCGCAGGCGTCACTTTGTAATGCCCCCTGGCGAAAGAGGAGTCTCAAAAGCAACAGCTCAGCATAAAAGTCTTCAATATGGCCTTAGATATAATGATAGTATTATCCTTGCAAATGTATGTATAAATGGCCACCGGTGTCAATGATTCCAGGCTCTAGCATAATTTAATCAACACCTGGGAAGTTTTGCCACATAATCATAGATAGCTTAGACCTATGATTGTATGGATGCCAAGTGCTTTGTATATAAGAAATATCGTCTCTCACTACAATGTTTAGTAGTATAGATTGCTATCAGGATAAACCATTGAGAAACTGTTGCTACTAGGAGGCCCAGTTGATGTACTTTTGCATTGACACTGCATGCATTGACACCTAGGGTGTATGTACACGCACCAAAAACCAAAATCCCCATCCCTATACGCCACCTAGGGAACATACCAGATTTAGGTACCATTGCCCTGGTCATACAGGACACAGTAAACACTAATAAACACAGGGGCGACACCACGCGTCAGACTGGGACACTAGATGGCTGTGACGTCATCTGCCGTCAAAATGGCCGTGTTGTATTTCCTGGAGGGGTGGGTAAAACGAGAAGCCTTCTCTACTGAAGGAGGGCTGCCTCAACTGAGTGCCAACTTCTCACCTGGAACATTGGACCTATGGCAATATGGGTGAAAACAGCCAAAGTCTATCCAAAATATTGGATTATCAGTGAAGAGGTTGGGACCATTATAGAGACATTAACAAAGGGAAACCTCAAGCACAGAGTCCTTTTTGTGCTATTGTGCCTTAATGTTGATAGCAACATGGTACTGGAGGAGCTTTAAACACTACACAGGGGTTCAAGTGTTTAAAATGAGTGGTGGTTCAGTCCAATGTAGTGCCCAGGCTCTACACTGGGCAATAAACATTGACCTTTATGCAATATCGCATTCACCCACCTGCCTCAGGCTGAGACTAGCCAAATATCTGCTTCTTGTACTGTTAAGGGGGCGTAAGGGGCAGATTCCACTAAGACAGTTTTTCATGTGAAATGAGCATATGGCACATCAAGCATGTAGATATTATACATGGCTGGAACCGTAATTAGTGCTCAGGAAAAAATGAGGTTTCCAGCATCTCTCAGTATTTCACTCCTCACTTAAATTCATATTGATTTCTTTCTTGCAAGTAGTCCTGTCTTTGATATTTTGAAGCATAATTCTTTAACATTCTATCTAAGAAGACGATCCTAAATGAAGTCTAGAGATGTCGAACAAAGTTTTGAAAGTACTTATAATATTGGTTATCAATGTTAGTTCACTGACAATCTCAAACATTTTTCAAACCTCCTATTTTTAGAAATCACATCAGTCTTCTTAACAGTAACAATGGAATTGATAAATACGTGGAATAAGATCATTCAATATTCACATATAGCTTTCCCTACATGGTTAAACGACTATGAAAACACAGTATATATTATGGGGTGATAGCATTTTTATGAAGGTATATGATATTGTGTAGTGAAGGGTCGCAGAAATACATGTAAAAAGGAAATATCGGTGATAATTTCCCACAATGAAACAGTACACATCTATATGGAGGATGGAAAACAGAAGGTTTATAACTCGATGAAATGCAAATAGTCGGATCAAAAAACGGACACAAATTACACAGGTTCATTACGGGCTTGTATAGCATTGACAAACGGGGATGGGCGCCATTTTGGAGTAAAAAGCGCCCATCTTATCTCACAAAAACTGCAACAAGAGTTGACATACCACAAGCAGGCAACAAACCCAACAAAAAAAGTCAACTAAATACTATGGAAACGGCAGACAACGCAAGCAATATGTGAATCACCCCGTTGGACACCCGGTGGAAGTGGACAGAGCCGACGGTAGACCCTGCCGGAAGTTGTTAACATCATAGAGCACCGGAAGCGGGCCAATGCGCGTGCGCAGCGCACACCACACGTGACGTCACGAGCTTTAAGAGGTGGGTGGGTGGGTAATTTGTCCAGTCTCCACGGCTCAGTGAGTTTCTCACCACAGTGAGGAGTGTGATGCCTGCCTGCACATACCCCCTTTGGATGTTGTGAGGTTCAGGGTTTGTCCACCAGGGGGACAAGGGGCCCTCACCGTCTGGCGGGAAGGTAACAAAAGAACAGAGAGACACATGTCAAAAGGAGGCACTCCCAAGTACTTTATATGGAACACTTTTAATGAATAATATGGACATGAAATTTCAGTTTTGATTGTTTTTTTTTCTATTTTTTCCACAAGAAAGCTGCGCGCAGGTGCTGTACATTTGTAAGCCTACACAACACTGTTTCTATCCCTTTTTGTTTGATATCACAACATACACTCACTATCTGTATATGATTTTATCTGTTCATTATGAATTCATTGAGCAATTTGGAAAAGAATCCTGCAGCTTTTGAAGCAACTTTTCTTTTGTTATGTATGTAAATATCACACGTGGTAATAGGGTCTATGGATAGTATTGTCACTGCAAATACTGCAAGTATGTCATTCTGAGACTAATACCACTGATCTCAGATATTTGATGACGTCACTGGAATTAGGTCACGTGGTCGGCATGCTTACGTGCTGCCCTCTGTTGGTTAGGATGTTAGAGTGTGGATATTAAAGTGGGGGATTTGGAAGGGGGGGGAGTGAGGGGACAATATTCCTTCATAGAATTCCCAGTGGTATAATATAGTCCCAATCCCTTCTGTCATTGAGAGTGGGGATGTGTAGTGGACAATACTTAATTGCGCATGAGAGAGTGGGCACTTTACAGAGTACAGAGTATACGTGGTCCACGAGGCTGGACTCCATGGGGGATGAATAAAGATCATTAACATTGGATGCTGTACTTATAGGAAGCTATCCAAAATGGAATACATGGAAAGGAGTTGATATGAAAGATACAAGGTGGTTGAGGTATATTATCCACCACACTCATAATTTCAATATTAATTAACATAATACAGTCTTGCAAGGTTGGTTGAACCAAGCCATAGCTGTAAATAGTCAAAAAGAAGGTTGGGGTTTTATCTGTGATTCTGAATATTATTCTGTGAAGTGAAAAAGGTTTTAGCCGACCAACCAGTGACCCTCTGTCAAGTAATAAGGCTAATTAAAAGTGCACATTAACTCACCACAAGGGAACAAATGGCAGTAGAATGTTCCTCTATTTGATAGCCACATTAAGGCCGTCGATAGAGAGTATGTACACTCTCAGCAGTCAACTCATACCCATTTAGCCATGGCAGCGAATTATTGACTTTTAATTTGCAGATGCATTGGCGTCTACGTGTGTCTCTCAGCAGTGATGCTATCGATAACAGCATGGGGCCCACATTCACCCAAATACATATGCAGAAGAAACATGGGCCATTTATCTGTGTTGTATAGTTGAAGGTACTACTTTTTGTTGGGACTGGGAAGATAAGTTGGAGAAGAGGTAGTGAACACCACAGGACAACAAGTCAGACAGACCAAAGACAAGACCTGACTTACCCATACTGACCAGGCACTAGACCAGGGTAGGCTCCTTTCAATGCAAGTGGCAGTCCTGAAATAAAGGAAAGAAAATAGCCATTAATTATAGAATAATAGAAATAGCCATTAAATTAAATATGATGTCAATAGAGGAGCAGGAAGCAACAATGTATTTATCAATTCTACAAAACAGAACCATAGGGATTTCAAAGCCTTTATGATTTTGAATTGTGGGTGGGGTTGGGAGTTTTGGCAACTGATGATAATAATATGGGTACATGACATGTATACTATAGGTACCTTCTTTCCCGTCCATACCAATTCATTGGAAGTTGCTGTAATTGGCCAATCATTGGAGGAACAAGGATTGAAAAGGTAAAGCATTTACAGTGATGATAGGGCAAATAAAAGAAAAAGAATGCATGGAATTAACCATTAACAGGGAATGGGGTTAAGCTATTGATACCTGATATATAGAGAATGGCAGTATTGACAGTCCCTGGATCTGACCACGAAATTGCTGGGTGTAGGCACCAAAGGACAAAGTCCATGTGGCACTACTACATTGTATGTTCTACCTAAAACTATACCAGTTACACTTGTTACATGATAACAATAAATGTGCCTTCCCTTGTCAAAAGTGAGAACAGGCTCGTTTTAGGGCGGTTCCAAAGGGGTGATGGAGAGACCCCTGAAGTTGTTCCTCTAAATTATTATGGCATATTGAATAATTATTTCCATCCCTCTCTCCCATTGCTTCTTTCAAAACACAAGTTTCAATAAAAAGCATATATACCTCATCATAGACAGGTATCAACAACTTGAACCAAACACTGTTTTTCCTACCTCCCCCTCTTTACATATCTCTAACTCAATCCCACCTGAACTTCAGCTCAAAACACCTGGATATAACTCCCAAACATCCAGTAAATATGCCTGCTGAGTGAGTTCCAGTAGCTAACAGTGACACTTTTCACCTCTTACTTAGTTATACCCTAATGTCCCAGCCAATAAGCTTAACTTTACACTAATATCACAAGAAGGCACCACTCTTTACTCCTTGGTTACCATAGCAACTGACCCCGCCATCTTAAAGGTGAGGTGAAACCCCGGAAACGTAAATGTTGTTGCAGTGTGTGAACCTGATGGCAGATGGCGCATGGCAACCTAGCAACGGCGTGACGTCACACCTATGTGCACTGTATACGTCACATTTAATAAAACGTCACTTGTAGAGCCTATTGTCTGGAAGGTGGCTATATTACCCACTTCAACTGGCAAGACGAGATAAAATGGTGCAAGAAAAGGTGTTAGCTTTACCATGAGGTTTAGAGATGGAATCTCTAATCTATATTATCTTCCCCAACCCCTCCAAAATTAGCTGAGAAGCAATCATTGAATATGATACATTAGAGAGGATCGGTACTACCCGGCCAGATAGAGCTCCCCTCAGCCCCCCATCCTAACCCTCCTAACACATCTGTTGTAGAACTTTCGCATTTGATGCCAATATCATAGAATATCACGTAAAATTTGGTCAAATTCCTGTTAACTTTGCAAATTATCATGGTCACGACTGGTGTGTGAGGAATTGGGGGAGTGGGTGGGTGGTTTTGGTGATATAGAGGGTACAGGTCTGAGCTAATCAATGATAAAAATAGCAACGTTCAACCTCAAACCGGTCAATATCTGTTAGCTAACACCTGACTACTGCTACTGACCATTGCCCAGGTGTGTAATATAAGGCAGCAACACACCTACTGCAGCGCCATACAAGCAATGTCAATGACAGAGTAAAATAGAACCAAAGGGCAGTGGGAGAGAGAGAGAGACAGAGACAGAGACAGAGAGAGAGAGAGAGAGACAGAGAGAGACAGACAGACAGACAGATAGAGAGCGAGACAGAGACAGAGACAGAGAGACACAGAGAGAGATACAGACAGAGGGACAGAGAGAGACAGAGAGACAGAGACAGAGAGAGACAGAGATAGAGAGAAAGAGAGACAGAGACAGACAGACAGACAGAGACAGAGACAGACAGACAGACAGACAGACAGAGACAGGTAGGGAGACAGAGAGACCAGTGGCAGATGCAGGATTGGGAAAAGGAGGAGGCGCGGCCCAAATGGAGGGGTGAACCCCCTATTTTTGAGCAAATTTTAGGGTCCAAAATATGCAAATAAGCAGTTAAGTACTGACAAAAAGGAGGGGGTGCGTGCCCCCACGCCCCCGTCTAAATCTGCAACTGGAGACATAGACAGAGTATAACGCACCAAGGATCTGTTTGTCTGAGCACGACAAGATGGTTACACACAAAGAGGAACTAGTTACAGACGTATTGATAATGAAGGTGGTGTACATATAATGTAGGCCTTTTAATATGTATATTGTGTGTAGGGGTGGAAGGAAGGGGGGGGGTGCTGCTGGTGTGAAGGGTTGGGATATTTGGGGCAGCATGGATCTGCTACATCCACTTGAGACACTCCTCCAGGGTGTGCGCCCTCCTCCAGGGCAGGTAATCTCATCGTGTTTACCTGTGGTAAGGTATTATGGGGCCTTAATAGTACTGGGGAGGCCAGGGGTGGGATAGGGGTAAACTGAGGAAATCTAATCTCTGATAAATTATGATAAATTCCATATTGACGTTTTGTAATTCATTTAAATATCTATGATATTATATATAAATATACCCTGTGAGCCCTGTTGGTACCTGCCAAACAAGATACATATCAATGCTAGTTAGCCTACCGTACATTGCAAGTTACCAGTCACATTTCGTGATATAATATATACCCAAGTCAGTTTATTAGACTATGTCTACCATTGTGAAACCCCAGCCAGAACCCAAGTAAAAAATGTCAAGTGGACCAAAAGCGAAAACGACTTGACTAAAAACACTCGACATGCTGATGCTATTGAGTGACCCCTAGTGTTGACCCATGTGTCCGGTAGGGGTGTCAGTAAGTTGACGTTACGTCTTAGCCGTGCTAATGGCCACTAGGGGGGCAGTGTTGTGGCAGGTGGGACAGGTAAGACGTGTATCAGGGGTCTTTGTTATTTTACCCTTTGTGTTTAGAGGGACCTGGGTCCTATTGGGGGCAGCTGGGATGCAGACTAAGGATTGGTCATTACAGAAATGGGTGGGTTTCTTTTTCTGTCTTTTTTTTTTTTTTGGGGGGGATACAAAAGCGCACCCCTTCCTACGTTCTGTGTAGAAGAGTCTGCCCTTGCCGCCCCCCCCCCTTTAGTCTCTCTGGTCAAATTTAGGGTCAGCTTTTGTATCTCTCTTCTCTTATAATTGACACGATCATAGTAACTGTGAGTAATAGTAAACCATTGAATAATGAATCAATGTCTAAAGGTATTTTTTTGTGGAGAGGGGCAGTAATCATGTAGAAAGATGGGAAAACGTTTCTTCAAACAATAAATATATCAATATCAAATCAATAATGTAGCCTTTCGTCTGGACAACTTTTTACTCAAAGACCTAAGATGTCCTAAATAAAAAGAATCACAAATAGAATGATTCAGCTAGATTTGAAAAGAAGATCCATGTATGAATTCTATCATGTATGAGTTTATAGTTTAACTACCTTATAAAGTACCAGTTTTGAAGTTGGATTGAGATAACATAGACTTCCGTGTCACTGATAACTCCCCTCCCGAAACATACAAAGTGTATCTGATCTAGGCTATAGTCTTCTGGACCTACAGTGGAGGTCCTCTTGATTGATAGAAGACATGTAAAGATAAACAGAACTTTGACATTTTTAAAACTTGTAAGGGATATCACAACTCAATGGGCCAGATAAGAGGGTCAATAGCTGGCCGTGCAGGACAACGTGACGAACACATAGTTCACCCCCCCCCCTGCCTGCTAGACCTGCTTGATGCTTCATGGTTTATTAATTATTTGTTCTATAGCTGCAAAAATAATATATGGAAATTCTACAGAATGGAAGTCTGCTCTTATTTAGTCGCCATACAAGAGTTACAAAAGTATCAATCACCCAAAAGGAGTAACACCAAGAATAATATCAAAATCTACTAAAATATAGCAGCCACATAGTAAATATTGGTCAAGTGGGAGGTGTTGAAATCCCAATACAGCCCAATCAGCAGTTTTATAATAATTTATAGTCAGTGAATCATGTCTAGACCCAGACTTTAGATTTACACGGTGAGTCAGAACCAATAAAGACTACAGGAGGTCATTCCTAAAGGCACTACGATCGCACACAACACTACGACTACAAAATGCCAATGCTATTCCTATTGGAATTTTGGTACGACTAGGAGGGTGCAGTCATAGTCTGTTAAGAAATAGCCCCCAGACATGTTTTCAAATTGTCACAGAACCCCCACCTACCCCCTCCCACCTCCAGACATGAACATGTCACGTATCTGAGCACATGTATTGATCTATAGCCTAATTATACAGGGGGGGCCTTTCTCAATACATTGTCATAATGCTAATCAGAATAATTGAGAAATGCCCTTCAGGTCAGCTTATCTATTATTACTATCAGCCACAATGAAGTTTGCAGTAGGGGGAGGGGCCTCAACAACAGGAATCGAGTAGTTTTGTAAACCATGACTTTCACACTGTACGGCTACATGGTGTTTGACACATATACAAGATTATTTTATCACAAGCTGGTGTTATATAGATTGGGGGTTGGTGATGATAGATCCGTGGTGAATGGAGGTACAGCAGGTGGATATTATCATCTATATGTTGTCAGATCTATCTATAGATATAACTACTACATAACGAAATCTCTATTTACCCTAATAAGCTCTTATCTTTGTGGTTGAATTTTGATCACATTTACATAATGCCTGATCCGCCTAAACACGTCTAAATCAACTGGTAAAGAGTGAAGGAAACTTAAGAGGAAGCATCTACTCTGGAATTGGCTTCTGCTTAAACATAGCAGTAGAGGGCAATGTGGTACACTATATAGCTCATCCGGAGCAATACACAAGAACTGATGACGTCATCAACCATAAAGGTCAAACTGAAAGTGATAAAGGTCAACACCCACACTTCATCCCCTTTTGACATGGGATGTCAAAATGGACTTGACAGATCAAAAAGTCAGAAAACCTCAGAATCAGATATGAACTGCGATTAGGGTGGGGCAAATCTGGACAAAATTATATACGATGCTCCAAGATGCTTTCCCAAAGAAAGAAACGGAATGGGGATCACTCGCGAGGGCTCACCCTATCAATACTTGTCTGGTCTTTACTACACTCAACAGTATTAGAAGCATTAGAGCATTCTGTGAGTTATTCCTTTTCAATACAGAATTTTGAGTAGTAGGGGCAGTGATGAGTTGCTCACCTGTTTGAATACCGCGTGGCTTGGCGCCCAGGTAGGCTAAGTTGACGTTAGCCTTCCTCCCATCTATCACAGGGTTGGGTTCCTTGCACGCCCGCTCGGCGGCACCACGGTCTGCCATTGTTACCTGAAATATATGGAAAATGGGGAAAATGAACAAAATTGTTTAAAGGTCTAATCAATTGTTACATATCACAATACAGACAAAGCATGTGTGGTTTACAATCATAAATGCCTACATTGATTTAGCTGATATATCACACTTCTGACTTATTTTAGAGGTTTCTGCTTTATATTTGGAGGAGTTATTTTTTTTAAAATAGCATTTGGAGGAGGAGATATTTGATAAAGGGGCTAACTGAATTGCACATAGTAGAATTCTACAAAACTAACTTCCTAAGAAACCACTTTCAAATAATATAAAATCCCTATAGGCTTCCTCCACGTTGAATATTAAACTGTTAAACTAACCAAGGGTGCATCCATACAGTATACTGTTTGTGCATTTTCCAGATACTTCAGTTTGAAATGATCTTTTGAGAAAGGGCCTGTAAAAAGAATAGTCTTGCCCTGTTATCTTCTCAAAGATAACACTCCTGGTTCTAGCCTGGGTCACAGTTCCGCCTCATCAGTCCAGACACATCATCATGACTCAGAGCGATTTATGGCTAAAGATAAAATCACTAATAAAAAAAAAGCATACCATAGAAAACAAGACAACTATTTGAAACTAGTCCCTGGAGCTTCTCTTGTCCTGGTATACTAACCGTGCAGATATTGGTGAACTTACTGGTGCTATTTTATTTCAGTGATGACCCAGCATTTTCAACACCTGACCCCAGGAGCCGAAAAGTTGTTACTCTCCTCACAAAAATAGTTCTGTTTACGTCCGCTGTGGCTGAACTATCATATCAGTGGTATTTTTTTGTATGAACATTCTAACTGGACAAAGTACAGCAGGTAAAGACCTTGGACCAAATAGTTGGCACATCCAAGCTCTTTAGCTATGTATAATATCAAAAACTTAAGTGTAATGTCAGCTGGTGGGCGTTCCATTCTAAGTTACATCACTAAAAATCAACTTTTTTTCATTTGACTTTATTTTTCATTTTTTCTATCCTTAAAATTATCAAAGATAAAGACAGACTTGACATGTGTGTGATGCTATCATTGACCAATGCACCAAGTGGCTCCCTCCAGTGACGATTTAATTTGCCTGTAGTCGATATCTGCTAATACAGACTAGCCTAGTGCATACACCTAATTAGGTTTAACCGGCATGAGGTGGGTGGCGACCACCCATCCACAACTCAATTATTACTGCCACTCTTTAATTGTATTGGTGATGGAGTGTGTGGGGGGGGGGGAGTGCGGGGTAAGTGAGTGAGTGAGTGAGTGAGTGAGTAGAGAAGTGGGATGGATAGGAAACTTGGTTTTGATTAATTGAAAACTCATCTGTACTCTTCATGGTTTACATCTTGACAGGAATAATGTGATTTGTTGCAAAGTAATCTTATATTTTGTCCCCCATTCTGAGATTTATCCAAAGGCAATATAACAAGTAGTACGTATATAAGGCAACGATATTAATGATAAAGTGTGTCTACATGTATTTGCCTAGCAATAACTTGCATCATACAACCCAGGCCTATATATTCAGATAGGAATAACTTTAGTAGTTATATCTACATTAGATTGTTTATATGGGTCTGAATGGCATTGGTGGTAGGTGATTAATATACCAGCATGTGTACAATGTAGCATAAAACAATGTACATAAGGTTGTCACACATGGGACCAAGTATGTTCAAAATATCCTTTGTTACAGGTTTTTGGAAACCCACATATAAGCTGGACGGCCATCTTCTAACCCTTGCTTACAATTAAGCATTAGTTGGCTAGTGTAACTTGTATAAATTATTGTAAACTGTAGCCAAGAGGAAGTTAAGATAATAAAATGCGCACATATATGTACTATACATGTACCGATGTAGTTTCAGCTAGATTTTGATACATGTAATTATCATGTGATCACCCCGAAATAACCTCTGTGGATGAAATACATAACCCACTAATTCTATAGCCCCTTGACACATGGACTAATCCCTTTATATTTACCCCCCTCAAACACAGGAACATGGGTTCAACTATAGCCTGCCACCACACCCTATTTACTCCTCTGCAGAACACAACAGGTGACGACCAGGTCGATAAAGCCTGAACAAATTGCTTCTAGGTAGTCCCCAACCAAAGCCTGTGTCTGCACACAAGTAAAGCATCCTTAAGCCCCACCTGGGGGTGTTCTGGAGGATGAGGGTTAGTTTTCTGGTGATGGTGGGAGGTTTGATTACATCCTGTAGGTCTACAATACTGAGCAGTTATTGATTAACTCTCACTGACTGCTACTGCCTGCTGAGGGCTATAGTGTATCCGGAATGAGCTGCTCATTTACTGCTACTAGCTGATGACAGCTATAGTGTGTCCAGAATGAGTTTAACATCACTTAGTACAGCTCATATCTACTGAGGGCTAAAATGTATCAACAATGAGTTGCTCACTTACTGTTACATTGGCAGCTGACAGCTACAGTGTATCAACAATGGGTTGCCAATTTGCTGCAACTGGTGGCTGGGAACTATAGGGTGTCCACAATGGATTGCACAATTACTGCTACTGGCTGTTGAGGGCTATAGCGAGTACAGAATGACTTGCTCAAACTCTCGCCACTGAGTGCATTTTGCTGAACAGATGCCATGTTAATGCAGCTAGTACACAATACAGCAACCAGAACCAGGGTGTCTATGGTGCAAACTTATTCTGAGAAAGGCAATACACAATGGCATGTCTAAAATAAATGTTACTTCTATACAGAGACTACAACAACAAGAGGTGTATTCTCGCTGCTTTATACAAGTTCTCTGAAAATGCTGGACTCCATATCCAAGGCAGGGAGAACTGGAGACCATTTCTTAACGTACTACGACTGCACCCGCCAAGTCGTTCCAAAATTCCCATAGGAATAGCATTGGGATTTCAGGTCGTAGGACTGTGTGTATTCGTAGTGAACTAAGAAATGACCTCCAGCAATTCTCCAGACACAACTACAATGGAATACCAGACAGTGCCACAAAAGCAGTGCAACATTGGCCATATATAGTGGCTATATTTGATCAATGTACATACATACATGTGTAGCACATATCCCAATGGATACAAAGTTACCATTAAGGATCCCAAGGCATGGCGTCCATATCGACTGGTGGCTAGTAGGAATGAGAATGCTACACGTCAATATGAGCTCATGTGTACATTAACAGCTTCCGGTAAGTTTATTTACCAAACTAGCTGAGGCCGAGGCCACATTAAAACCATATGGAGGTGTATCGGACCATAACATGGAAGTCCCCATTTTGCCCTCCCCTGAAAATCGATCTTGTTCCCGAAGTTAAGTAATTCAGACAGAATGAATCCGGAGGCACCAAGAAAATTCACCTTCAACCTTGCCCACCCTCCTCTATGTCATGTTTAATTATGGCCACCATGGGCCACAGTCAGCCTGCAAGTCCCCTATAGAAATCACATTCCACTTACCAATGCAAACTTCATTAGTTTCAGTGTATGCTCCTGGTAGCTGGTGAAACACAACCCCTTTTTTATTGGTGTAAATGATACATATTCCATGGATATTACGAGGTTGTTATATATTTGTCTTTGGTCAGAATGGGACATTTCCCAGCAAATTGTCGTGAGTCCTCGTCAACCTGTGTGAAGTGGCTCACACATGTCGTTAGATGGAACACGACGTCGTTATAGCACAAGATCACCAGGAATAGCAATTGCTATGCCATGTGAGTCTAACACACAGTGGCGAAAGATGACGGAATGAGTGATCACTCAAAAAGGAGTCACCATTGATGACCAATCATGGCGACAGATCACGACAATTTGCTGGGTTCATGATAAACTGTCTCTGCCATCTCTAGTTGTATTCATATTGGCAAGAACCATCGCACACATAAAGATTCCCTTTGATACCTAACTTTACAAAACTATTGATGATACTTATTGTGATACATGTAGATGGATAGTTTCTCCCTTTCTCCCTTTTTCGTTTATTTTGGTCTAACACAATTTTTTACATGCTTAGTACATTGTAACTTAGTGGTTATCGTATTCATGTCATAGCTACTTTTTAATTTCATTATTCAATATCATTTCCATTCTTCTCATAATCCAGAAATGACTAAATACATTGCCACATTTCCCAGTAGAAGTAAATTACTCTCACACACCAACTTGGCAGCTAGGCACAGAATAGGCACAGGATACATCCTAGATTACCAGTAGCAGTGCATAACCATCCTCCAAGTACAAGAGCTTGATTATTTACCCAGGAGAGAGTTGAGGGTGCCTGGGGGCTGCTCTCCTGTCCCATGACATGCAGACCCTTGCTCCCCAACCCCGGAGCTCCTCAGCCATGAGATGAGCAGTTGGGATCTGCTCAGACCGCAGGAGGAGCAGTCTGTGGTCTAATGTGAGCAGCTCGTGCCCACCTTGATTTACCTGCACGCAAAAGCCTGCCTTCTGGCCGCACGCACAAACCTTAAGCAGCAACCCACCAACTACCTATACCCGCAAGTACACCGCCCCAGACCTCAACTACATCCCACCCTGATCCTCCTCAACATCCCCACATCCAACACAGCCGGCCCACACACAGGCAGGCAGCAGGCAACGGCTGATAGGAGGGGCTGGATGAGCAGGGTGTGAGTTTGTGTTTGGCAGCATTTGGCAAAGCCACTGATAACAAGAGTACAAGTATTATGTAGACTGGCAGTGAGTCTCTGAACAGGGAACTTGTTTGATATACCTGCTCAAATTGCACATTACAATTTAAGGTTGGAAGTCGCACTTCAGTGTTAGTGAAGTATTCATTTAACTTTTAAGTGTAGTCTAAGTATCGATACATTCAGAATAGACCTGATTCAATGGTAGTTTCAAACATTACAATATCTAGCTGTACATTTGGCATTGCTACCGGGTAGTGACCTTTATCAGGCAGAAGGGCTGACTTCCAAATGGCCGTCAAACTGACCAACTTTCACTCTCCTGCCCTACCCCTTGTTTACCAGCCGTTACTGGTGGCTAAAACTATGTCTGGAGGGTGTGGCTCACCTCTAAGCCCCTCCCACCCGTCCCAGGGGACCCTAGTCTCGCGTGAGTACCAGGAAATCAGAACAGCTTGCTTCATAAATATTAGATATGATCCTGGTAGGTCCAGGGCAACTTCTCATGATTTTATTTCATTTTGTTTGAATTCATCTTTAAAACAACACTATCCTTTTATTCACATGGAGTGCGTGATTGTGCTCTATTTTGAATCTGTATCAATATTGTGCACAAATAGTGCGATTTAACAATGAAGGGGCAAAATAACACCATTTTCTGACGACAGTTACACTAAGGGAGTGATCATTTTTTAACAACAGGGGGGCTGGTGGGATTGCGTGCGGACGCGCGAAAAAAAAATTGGGTCAAAATGTTTTCAACCCCCCCTCGGAAGGCAAAAATCGTGTGCGAATGTGCCTTTTTAACCTATAGTAACCCGCAGGCTTTTTCGCTGAAAACAGGTGAAATTTGACCCCCCTAGTCAAGGGGCCGAAAAAATTCTTACCCCCTGGTCAAGGGGTTGAATAAATTCTGCCCCCCTCAAACCCACCAGCCCCCCCCCTGTTGTTAAAAAATGATCACTCCCTAATTCCTCATTTAAGAAGACTCTGATCTTATGACTCTTTTCAAATGGTTTTCGCAGCAGTAAGTCAAGTAAGTCTATGGTATTCAGAAATTATTTTCAGACACTCGAGGTGGCCTAGTTTATGGGCAATATCAGTACATTGTATACCACAGCTGTTAAGTTCCCACATCAAATCCTGACCTGTCTACCTAACCCCACTACCCATAGTCAACACAGAAATGACGTCACAATAACCCTGTGCCACAATGCAACACTTAACCCCATCCAACGTGCCGTCTATACTGGACTACTGTGCGAGGTTACGCTCCATAGATCACATGTGTAGAGGTTACTACAGAGAACAAGGAGTCTGGCCATTTGAAATATGGGTTAGTCATGGACTAAAGCGTACTACATGTACCACATTACATGCTTATGCTTTTGCATTATGTGTGATGTATGATTATCACCAGTTTTCAACGATACATATAATGTAGCTTATTATCTCTGGGGGGTGTTTCAGAAGCAGGTAATGTTTACAACCGGTCATAAGGAGATATGATAGCAGTTTTAATAGTGATTGTAGGCTTATAACTGCATGTGTTTCTAAAGCATTACCATTATCTTACTGTGTCTATAACTATATGACTGGCGAGAGATGATAATGGTTGCAGTTGTAAGTTTAGAATCTAACAGTTTTAGAAACAGATATTTAATGTTCACTATCATGTCCGGCTTCTGAAACACCCCACTGGGGGGACAAAATGGCTGCTGGGGGACAGGATGGCTGCTGGGGGGGGGAGATGGCAGTTGGGGACAAGATGACTGGCCATACAGTGAGAACTGATACAGCATCATACATTTATGTTATTGTTGAGGTCACGGGCGTGTAATTATTGAAGACTTAACCCTTAATGTGAGAGTGCCCCTTTAATCCTCTTACAATACCCGTCCTTTATGCCGCCAGTGTTAAGGTAGGCCATATGGTGTCACTGTCACGGACATCACGCAAGGCATAACGGACAATACACACGCAACCACGGCACTTGACACTGACAGCTGTGAATGAATGAAAGGTTGACACCAATTGACGGCTATACAAATTCTCTTTGATATATGAAACTATATACATTTGTACAAATTTCTCTTCATTATTTTTTATGTTTCTTGTACATACTTCACTGAGTTTAGTGCAGATGAAACCTTGCTCGGTGAAGCTATTTTGTCGAGTAGCAATTTGAATGAAAAAAAAAATTAAAATAGATTTAGAAATGATTATCCCTCTGGTACCTGCTTCACAACTGCTTGGATTCCTCTGGGTCAAACTCATTGACCCATTCTATACCCTAGCGTTCTGGACAATATGTTTTCAGGGACAATGTTGAAGTAAAGTTGACCCCTTCCTTGTGTGCATAAAGCCCACCATTAACCTGCCAAAATCTAACTTGTAGAGGCCAGTTTGCAGCTAGTCTGTGGGTTTGTTTGAATAGTGTGTAAGGTGTACAGAATATAAACACAGGTTGTGTCATGGTCAACCCAAGGACCCCACCGTCTACACCCACTAATTTGAGACCTAAACTGCCTACCTAGTATAACACAGCTTTAGTCAACATATCGTATTCTATATGATTTTAACAGGTTATTCCTACTATGTGGCCATTTTGTCCGTTCTACAACTTTCTGTATTTTCTTTAAAGAATAATGAAATATAATTAAAGAAACTGTATTGTACATATTGACTCATACCGAAGACCTTTGCAAGATTTTGGAAAGATTTTAGCCCAATTTTAGTTCCTTTACATCCCTACCCAGGGCTGGTGCTACAGTCACCATGCTACATCCCTATGCCAATGTCAGGGGATAGGTACAGTTGTATGTATACAATCTAAATGGTGTGTGCCTTTATAACAGTAGACTGGTAGACCTGCTGGCCTAGTGATAGGGGGATATGTTTTTCTAGACCATGAAGATTTTGAAGCATAATAATTGGACTAGGCCGTGCCAGTTACCAACCTTCTCGCCATCAATCATCGAGGCTCCTCTTAAGTCCCAGAGTACGGCTATTAAATTACTAAAACCTTTAAGAAATTAACGTCTAATGTGTATCTTTTGGCGGCGTCATCGTGAACTCACGGTGCGTCTCATACGCGAGGTAGTATAATTAAAAAGAAGTATTGCCGGCGGTCGCGCCAATGGCTGCTACCTATCAATTCAAATGTAAGGTCATGGGATTCATGAATCCGCTTACGACACCATTAATAATTGTGGCTCAGATGGAGATTAAAAATAAAATGTTAGACTATTCTGTACAAAGCATACCTTGGTAAGTAACCAAGTAGAATAGCCAGGTAGTGCAGCATGAGTGCATAGCTGGTTTTATTACTCTATTACCCGACTTCACATTTTCTGCATCCTCTGCACTCTGATACATGTATGGCGTTATCAAGTGCTAGAAATTATCTATAACAGACAGTTATACATAAAGTACATTTGTACTGTGTGGACCCGTATCATATGGGGGATATACATCAGGGTTATATATGACATTTTTTTTTCTCATTTTGCTATTCCTAAAACCTCATTTCTCTCGGATTAATGAAGTAAAGGGCCTTGCACCTGGGTGCATGCATCTACATAGTCTCAGGAGGTGCTACATAGCATTTGTCCAAGGCCTTCAGCAGGGGACCCTGGGAGTGTGAGAAGGGGGGGGGGTATGGGTAACAGGAGGCAACAGCTGCATCGTTCCCACGTTAGGAGAGGCAGTTGATAAGTATGGAGGGATAAGGAACCCCCCTATATATAACTACTACATTCCCTAATACTAGTATCAATGCCACCCCCTCCCTCATCTATATGTGCCAGCCCCGGTCTTCTAGACGTCCTAACACTAGTATTCCAGTCACATAGAATGTACCCACAGTGTGCTTGGAGAGGCCCCCTTGGAGAGTAAGAAACCCTCCTGTGTCAGAGCAATGATCATGGGCCTCCCTGAGCAGTGTAGGTGTAGATATGTGATTACCTTTCCACTCCTGCATGGGGAGTCTAATAGGCTTGGTCTGGAGATTATGTGAGATTGATATATTACCTGTGTATGGAATACCTCTGCCTCTCCAGGGTGTCCTGCCTTTATTTACCTGCAAGGTTTGGTGCAGACTTGTTCAAAGTAGACTTGCTTATCGTGTGAAATGTGAATTATAGGTGCCTATTTAGATATTATTATAGGAACGATGGGCGTCAAAACAATAATTGTTATGATTATATGTATGTGTACATATTAATAATCTGACTGCTACTACCGTATTGGGCTGTATAAGCGCCAGGTTTTTGAATACGCGCTGGTCTCGAATGAAGGCTGGGGGTAGAGCCAGGTTGAAATCAATGAGTGCCCCGGCGCTTACACAGGCCAATACGGTATATAGAATCCTATATGTAATAACCATGAACCATAAATGAAGATATCAATGCAGACTTTTGTGATAAAGTGGAAGTTAGCACCGTGCTTATGATGCATAGACTATATATACAGCTATATTGTCAACTACCTGACCTGAATGTTACCTGGCTGCCATCAGCATCCACAGAAGTGTCATTTGTCTGTGCATTATTAATGTTAACATCTGCCCACTGCTCCCTCAGTCCACCCAGATGTACCAATACTACCTTTCAGGTGCACACCCCTATTGTCTGGGGGAGGCATTAATTCTAGTTTATGACCTGGGTGATGTTCTGGAGATATGAGAGCTATTTAGAGTGTATAATGGTAGGAGAGAGTGATGGTTATCTCATCCTTAGTCTTAGACTAACTGCAACAGCTGAGTGGGTGATTTGCCTGGCCCCTTAGATTTGGGCAATGCTCAATATATTTCAAATTGTATTTCCATTTTGGGTTCAATGTAGGCCCCGGAACTGCCCTGCATGCCCATCATATGTGACACAATCTGCTAAAAGTAGGCTTAGTGCAGAGGGTTCTAATATCCCTTCTCCCAGTCCATGCCAAATATTTTAACAAGTGTGTCTACCAAAGGGTTACCAAATAAACCATACAACAGCCCCGCTCTGCATAATAGACAGTACCTGAAGTGGCAACTAGTATATCATCACCAAAGGTAGAAAAGACCTAATTTCCACACGGTCTTATATATAGATGCATTTATGTCATGTCAGAATAGACACCAAGTGTATGATTGTGAGTTTTCTTGATATAAAGACCTTATAGAAGGATCAGTGTTGAAAGCATTCATAAGGAAGTCTCTATGACTAGCCCCACCCTATTCAGGCCGATAGTTTGCTGGGCCTTCTCTCAATACAATACAGCAACCCCCTTTTCCCATGATACACCTACTGCAGATCAATGTGGGAAACACACTTATCTTCTGAACCGTATCTTAAGCCATTAAAGCACTGTTATCAAAGGTGCAATATCCATTACAAAACCCTCGCAGCCCTGCCTATTAAACATTATTCTTCAATGTTAGATATTGGGTTCAAATTGAGACCATATTATCCTTGTTTCAGGCTCAAAGGATTTAGACCTGTCCCACAAATACCAAATTTAAACCATTACATAGAATAAAGAGTATGATGTTTGATATAGGATTAGTCAGTTGGCCTAGAGGGTCTCTGCCAGCTGTTTATGTTGCCCTGAAGCAGGTTCAGAAGGAGAGAAATGACCAGGGGTGTCAGGGGGTCAGGGTTGGGAATATTCAGTAGTAATGCAAGCAATGTAAACATAATTACTACAACTCCTGCCCAGACATACCCCATAGGGGTCTGTGAATCGTGTGAGGAGGTCCTTTCAACTGAGGAACTCAAATGTTGGAGACTTGGGGACCAGGAGGGCATTTCAAAATGATAGCTATTGATCATTTTGAAATGCCCTGTCCATCAATTGGAGAAACGGAGGTGTAGCTCGAGATTTAAATATGTATACTCAAGTAGAGAACCAAAACCCTCGGGGTATAAGGGCATTACATGTGTAATGTATTCCTTGTATACCTCCAATAATGTATAATTAGGACAAGCTGCAATCTATGAAAGATGCATTCATTTTATCCTTTTTGTTGTATTGAATCATATCTTTTGATGGCCATTACTTATCTAGCATAGCACCTGTTATGGCCCTAAAAGTACACCCCCTGCACAGAAAGAGTCCAAACATGCACCTGACCAAAAACATGTGCACCGCACAACCATCCATACGACATCAACAGAACAAAAGACCTGCGTTCCTGTCTGATTGGGGGAGATACACCCATTATCGCTCATTGGAATGGCGCCAAAACATCCGCAGCAGACGACACTGAAACTACGTCATCAATAATTCTAAATGCCACAATTTGAAGCGACTAAAACACAATTAGCATCAATTTATTCCCGTACAAACTCAACAGGGACGCACTGGAGGCATATGGAGTTGTTTTCTTTGGGAGAAAATTGCGGTTTTGTTTGTGTTTACATTGCCATTTTGAGGATTCAATGAGGCATAAGCATTTACCCAGACGACACAGTGACACATAACGGTATCCAGATGACACACCAGTTACTAAGGTTTCCTAATCCCCCTAATGCTAAGTGGTAACCAAGCAGTTACGTGGTAATAAAGGGTATTAGAAAACTTTGAGCGCCATAATCATTATAGGATTTATAGCTTACAACGCCTTGTGCCGTATAGTATACTTGACAAGCAATGAAAAGGTCATCCCAATAGGCATACATTGAATTCTCAATACGGAAAAGAATATGATCAGTGTGTAATGCTGTAACACACCAAAAGATAAAGGGAAGATGGGCCCACATGTCACCATACAGTCCCCGTAGATCTGACCCCCATGATCGGCCTAGATTATAATGTTATAAACTGACTAAACTGGTTCCTAGAGTTTAATGTCAGAGAGCCCTGCACATCCTCTAGGTTCACACGCCCTACATACTGCTGTTGGGGCCCTTTGTCTTCAAGCTACCGACTCCAGGTGCGGCCGACTGGAGGAGAACCGGCCGACCCCTGCTCTGCGGGGGGTAGCTATAACTTCAACTGTCGTCTGCCACACACAGAAAATAATCCAAGTTAGTAAATACTAATTTAATCTAGACAAAACTACTGATTAGGCAAAATACCCAACATGTTAGTAAAATCTTCCTAACGTGTTTAATCAACTAACCTATTAAGGCAAGCTGACTTGACTCAGCCAAGGGATAGTAGTTTTGTCTAAGGGGTAGTAGATTTCTTCACACCAGGTGGCAATGTGGTTTGCATGAGGATTTTTCTTGCAAATGTACAATCATGGAAAAGTCTATGCATGTGAAAATCATGGCATTTTCAATGACTATTGACATAATAAAACCTTTACAATTCAACCTGGCATAGGATTTAACATAATACACCGAATAAGTTTACATGTTATTGGAGGAGCAAGGAAGAAAATTGGAAACACCTTTTCTGTGGTAATTCAAATTACTCATATATCCAAAGCTGTGGCTTCATGACAAACCAGGAGCAACTTATTTCAGTGGTTGTGAATGAAAATGATATGAGGTATTGAACGTGCTTCTCAAATGGAGAGGCTCTGTTCAGGGTTGTCTTAAGCTATGTGGAGTTTGCACTAACCATTTCAATCAAGATAAAAGAATTCCTATATTGCTTGAAAGTCTATGGAGTTAGTGAAAAAGTCAAAGGCAAGTTAGGAGAAATCAGGCAAGTCAGGCATTTTTCCTAAGGGTTAGGCATGCGTAAACTCCCAAGAAAGCTTCGGTGGTTTGGGGACGTGCAAACTCCCAACTTGGGTTAGCAAGTCCAACAAATGTTAGGCGAAAGGTCTAAGATATTCAGTTTTTTTTTAAGTGTGTGCAGGATAGCAACAGACGCAGTCAGAGGGAGCGATCGTTATCTGTACACTCACATGGATGGGGTGCTGGGGGGGGGGGGTTAACATCTGACAAACTTAGCACAATTACCCAAAAGGTTAAAATTTCAATTTGAAGTTTGGGCTGCTCCCTACCTACCTCTCGCGTACAAATCACTAGTGACCATCTAAAGGGCGCAGATAGGGGTATACATAGGAATCAAACTCCGCCCCAATCCACCAATTTGACATAAAATTGCCCGTCCCCCTCCAGCCGTGTCGGAGCATCCTGTACCTACCCCTCTGGAGGCTGCGGATGACCTGTGGCAGGGGCTTTGGGGGAGGGGGGGTTGCTGGCAGGTCATGGGTGTATTTAGTTTCACACAGGGGAATACACTGGAGGAATGGTAGGGGATAGAGGGGTGGGGGAGGGGGGAGATATTAGTTACACATGTGTTTAGTGAGAGAGAATAGTGTCATATTGCTCTACATCTCCTTTCTTCCCAATCTTGTACTAGAATGGTATATGACTTAGTGATGTATTATAATTTTCAAAATGTTGCCATTCATGTTTTCAAATGGATTAGTTCCGCTATACGGACTTAGCAGGTTTAATTATTAGCCAATGAGATGATCCCAACTTTTCACTGCGGGCCTGTCCGGGGCCAACTGGTACCCATCTGATAGGTGTTATCAGTAGAACTCGCTGGTAATAAGCTCCAGCAATGGCGGCGCCCATGGGACAACCTGCTAAGGGTCTTATAGATAGAGAGGGAATAGTTTGTCGCTCTGTGTTTTATTCAATTGACCCCTCGGGAGTAGCACATCCGCTGGGTACCGCCCTGCATCCACACAAGACACCCCACCCCATCCTGCTCCTGTGTTGACTGCTGCCGCGTCATAACCCTTTCTTTCTCAGTTTCCGCCCACAAAATGTCTTACAATTATTGAAATACCACAATAACAAGAGACATAATTCCTTAGATAATTCTTCAGGGAGACACATGCGAGTACAACAAACATATCTCAGAGAAATTATTTCGCTGGGGATGTTTGAAATTCGGTGTAAATTGACTAAAAGGTTTTTGCGCGGGAAAGTTTTCTGGAAGTCTTCTTGGTGGGTTGCAGCAGGATGGGAAGGGCTGGCGGCTGGAGGAGACTGATACTGCCGCCTGGAGTCGTGTATGTTTTTGTTAGGCTTAACCTATATACTGGGTTTGGCTGGTGGGTACATGGCCATGCTTCTAGGAGCGTCAGCCTCCAAACTCTCCATGATGTGGTGGGGGGGGGGGGGGAGTCACTGGACGGGACCACATGGCACGTGGCAGAGGGTACTCCAGGGGATTGCTCCTGGTGCTATGGCTTCACCTTCAAGACAACTGAAAACTAGGGAGAGGGGGGGGGAGAGACAAGAGGAGTTTTGAGGTCTACCATGTTGGTGGCTCATCTTTATGGAGATGTTGGTCAAATTTATCACCACAAATCCACGAGCAGCCAAAATTGAAAAGAAAGAAAATGAGAAAAGTGTCGTCTGCTTGTGGACGCTGGTAGCACGTTATCAGCATCTTCGCCACTCCCTACCACCCACATAGATAACACGCCCACTCTGCTATAATTATGTTCTTCCTGTCTTCAGGAGCTTTCACTGTAGTCTCTACCAGTTTCATATCTATGATTTAGCGACTTGAGACAGGATCCCCCAACCCTGGTTGGTATTGTCTAAGGGAATGTTCAACAATTATGACACTGATTTTTTGTTGTTCTTTTTGTGTGTGTGTGTTTTTTTTTTCATTTTTCAGGACCTACCCTCCCCCTTGTGACTTCATGGAACAAACTAACCTTCTCAATGTACAGTATTTATTTGGTGCGAGGTCAGAACTCACATTTTTTAGTATGATAAAATATATAAGACTTTAGTATACCGCTATCATCATAAAGACAAAACCAAACCAGAGCAATGAGTCCATATACATGTAGTCTCCTAATTTCTCCTGTTGATAGTGGTTTTCCCTTGAGCATTGAGCCCTTGTCTAAATATCCTTCTCTCTTCCATGGTGTATTATTTTTATTCCGTGATCTCTTTATTCAGATCTTGTATGCAGGCTGACTGTAGTCACCTGTATCAAGTGGAGCGTTAAAAATGCACCACAAGCAATTGATATGGCACCCCTCCAATATGGCGATATCACCTCCCAACCCCTACCCTCATACAGGATTTTATAGTACGTCCATTTGAGGCTGACACCATGTGGGTTAATACTTGGGGTTATAATGTTTTTAAAGAGCACCTGCTACAATGCCTCTGGTTATTGCTTCTTTGTCATTACAAATATGATGCAACAATGCGTCATGCAGCTCTCAACTATTAGGGGCGGACCTTGTAATAAGGCCCATTTTCCACCAACCGTTATGGGCCTGGATCGGCCGACGGTAGCGTCCACTGTCGGCCAAGCCTCTCCATTGAAACCTATGGCAGCCCTGTCGGCCGAGGTGGTACTTTGGTGCAGCTGTCGGCTGACAGAGGGACCATATCGGGTGGTGGAAAACGGCCCTAAGTGAGTGGGCCAGCTGAGAGGATATCGCGTGAAATAGCTCGTGGCCTATCGTTTCTCCTTGCTTTATGACATATTGATGGAGTGAATGAATAGGCCCTTATGTAGCAGGTTGGTAGTATAAAATCTGAATGACTATAAATAGCCTCATAACAATTGGTATGATTGTAAATGTCCAATTTTGTTCTTACTAAGACAAGATGAGACACATTTCACCATCTCCTCTTAATAGAAGATTCTTGGGTGTATTTCACTTTGCCCCACGATGTGAAATGGAACCAAGATCCCACCAGGTGAAAAAGAATGTAATTGGATTATACACTTGTATCTTCTGATTATAGGAGACTTATTAAACGTCTCTTTGAAGTGTAGAGCCTACACAATGATATAACCTGCAGTATAGCCTGACTGCATGATTGGTGGATATGGGGGGGGGGGGGGCAACGGGCTCGATTTAAGGAAGTCTCCCTGTAGATCTACAGCTCTTACCCATGGATTACCATGAATCATCGTGGAGTATAGAACCAACCAGAAAGCTCCTTCCCATAGAAGATCACCATGGTCAGCTATGAAGACATGCCATTGAGGTCTGGATACACTATATCCCATAACCCTCCTCCTCCACCTTTACACCCTTCTACGAGCACCTCACTGACCTATCCACCGCCACTGCTTCCACTGGGGCCGGGCTGGTGCGAGCAGCTCCGGGACCAGATGTGGGCCAGGCTTCCTGCTCACCATGAGCTGCTCCCCAACTCCTCCCTCACACAGAATGATAAGCATTGCTGTCTGAAAGGGTGCAACGTGTCCAGGCCTTATAACATACAATAACATATAGGACTTTAACTGGTTGTTCATTTGTATGGTTTTCTAATGACTGTCCAGGCCATATCAGTGGGGATGGTTCACGCATCCAAATGATTTGAGATTGCCCTTAGATAAAGGTGCTTGTGAGAAAGACCAGCTGTATTTTACTGCCAAAGCCTACCACTGCTATGGCACTAAGGGCTCTGCTGCAGTGGGTCAGTTATTGTCCTATATTGGGGGTGGGAGGTAGGGGTGGTGCAGGGTTATGTAAGAGGGCACAGAGGCCTTCTAACCTTGTTTACTTTGCGGCCACCCCCGGCGGCACATTGCCTCATGTCCGCTACCCCACTATATACATATGGTGGCTTCTATGGGGCCACGTGCTTTGTTAGTACCGGTGCTCGGTGGAATGGAGGGGGGGGGGGGTAGAAGCCTAGTTCAAGCCTCTGTAACTTTGCCTACATAACTACATCTACTCTTCACATGGAGACTATGATATGGGTTCAATATGACACTAAGTGGTTTGAAATAAAGGCATCAATTAGAAACTGGTCACAAGAAGTTCATATAACTAGATGCCTTTCACAATGGTTGGCCTGGGGGGTCTTGTGTAGTTTTGCCTGGGGTAGAGCCCGGGGTAGAGCTATATCGTATAACCCCCTAGGCCATCCAAAGTATAAACCTTACTAATAACCCTAATCTTACCAGGATGTGGTTTCTTTGTTATGTTACAATAACCGTATTAGTTAGGCTTTATATCTTATTCAGTAGTTTTCTATGATACATATTATATGGGTTCCTACCATTATCTAAAAGTGGGCCTACATTCCTCCACATACTGAAGGCCTAAAACAGGTCCCTTTTATATATTATAGGCTTTGACTAATAGGCTTTGACTCAAAGTTTGAGATTTTTTGTGAATTGGTCATTTATATTCAAATGCATGGCAGTTTTCCTAATGATCCCAAAATTTCTAAAAAAAAACAAAAAAACTCAGGAAGCTTATCTAGCATAATTTATTAGCATTATCTACAATTTACTTCTAAACTACACTACACTAATTTAGTCTATTACAATTTGATTTTCTAAGCAATAGAAACCAAATCGTCTCTACTGCTAGACATGATTTAATACTTACAAAACCATAGCCTCTGCTCTTTCCAGTCTGGCGATCTGTGATGACAACGGCCTCTTCGATGTCCCCGAACTGTTCAAAGAACTCTCTAAGACTCTGGTCGGTGGTGTGGTAGGGCAGGCCCCCGACGAAGATCTTTGTAAAGGTGGTGTCCTTCTGCTGCACCCCCGTGGTGGCGGTGGCGCTGGCCATGGCGATGAGCGTTGAGTAGTCCGTGATGACTTAGTGAGTAGGACAAGTAAGGGAGAAAGTCTTATTATCTGTTTCTTTTGGTAAACCTGGAGTCGATGGGTGAGATTCCTGGGGTCTGTAAGAAGAAGTGAATGAAGGATTTGGGGTGGAGTAGACTGAGTTGGGACCTGATAAATGGTCAATGGATTCTCTGGTACTGGAGGAAGTGTTGTTCCTCCTGTGCTATCTCTGCTGTGGGGCTTACTGGAGAAACTCCGACGTAATAGCAGTCAGGTATCCAGAAGAGACAACTGTAGACTGTAGAGACAAGTCACAATTTCCTTGTGACTAGACAGAAGAAGAATGAGCAAATTAAACCTTATGGCACTGGTGTAGAAGTGGTACTGGCAGAATCGCTCCTGTAGGTCACTGGAGGTAGTGGTATACAACTCCTGTAAGTTACTGGAGGAGAGAGGTAGAGAGAGTCCCAGTGGAGATGTGTGAACAACTGAGGGCTTCTGTGTATGTTGCAGGGGTACACCTGGAGGAAGTAGTAGGGTCCTAGTGTGTGATAATACTCCTAATGGTAGTGGTAGGCTGTAAGACACTGGAGGACTGTACTGGAGAGAACACCGACAAACTCACACCCTCTCTCTCCCAGTGCTCCTGCTGCAATGACTCGTACCGGCTTCCTGCTCCCTTAGCCCGTGCACGCACCTCAAGACGCAGGCCTTCCAGGCTCCTGGGCGTCCCACAGCGGCAAGCCCCGCCCCTTCCCGGCACCGGTCCCGTTAGCCACGCCTCCTCTGCATACATTACCAGAGCCACGTGCTGCCGGGACTCCTCAACCAATCATGACTTGTTCCAGCACCCAGGCGGTGTCTTCTGGAGATGGGATGACCTCCGACACTGGAGTGACCCGTCAACTCTGACCCCTGTCCCTGGAGCTACCGGAAGGGGATTCCATGACGGCGGGCGTCTTCTTTTCTTCAAAAGTTTGGTGGCAGCCGACATTTTGACGGATCTGCCCATCGCGCTAGGGGACGCGCTGGAACAGGTTGAGACGCTTTGTCTCTGTGGTTAGGAATAGGCCGTAACTTGTGGTGAAGCCGAAGGCTGTTTAAAGGCAATAAGTCCATGTTGTGAGATCCAGAAGGGTCTCTATTAAATTTTAAATGACACCTCAATAGTGATCCAATAGTGTGCCAAATGCAAGCATGTGATGTTTAACAGGCTGTCCGTTCTCATGTTACCTAACTAGTGCTTGATTAAGATATGATTCTTGAACATGTGAATATAATTTAACTACAAACCCCCTCCCCCCCCCCAAAAAAAAGGAGAGGAAACAATGGTTATAGTTTTAAGAAAGAGGGAGAGACAGACAGAGAGGGGAGGGGGCACAGAGTGGCAGAGAGAAACTCATTTGTAGCCGAGATAAAGATAAAAATCTTTGTTCTGACCTAGGCCTATTACAGTATGGTATATAATATAATGGGTCCTCTGATATTTGCAGGGGGATGTAGATGAGGAAGGTCAAAGTCATCATACTTTTCTCGCAATAAAATTTAGGTATCATATGCATAGACGTATACCGACAGGTGCATATGGATTGAGGGCCGTTGAGGGCGTTTTTCGTTTTTTTTTTTTTTTTTTTTTTTTTGTCGTATAATGTATAGGATAACAGTCGATAAGGCCTAAACGGCCATACATGCAGGTAATTATACTTAAACTGATATAAATTGGTCATGCACATGCAATATTGGGTATGATTTCAAGTGCAAATGACCGCTGAATTGATTTATGTTTATAGACAAGTTATAGGACCATCAGCAGGTGTGTCTTTATTTATGTACTAAATGTACCCCCCCCCCCTTTTTTTCCTCCAACGCCCCTGCTGTATAGGGAACAGAGCCATTCCTGTATGGAGGTGGCCATCTTGAAATTAGTTATGTAACTGCCCCCCCACGGCCATCTTGGATCTGGCAGGGGATTGTGGGTAATCTCTTATCTTCCCCTCCACCCACAGAAAACAATGGAAAAATAAGACTGATAAGCTGCCCCTGCCTCTGTCTTCAAGTTCATCATCTTAAGTACCTGTCAATTGTTTTAGGTGTGAATGGAGGGGATTTCCCTGATAGGGAGACAATGGCTTGGTTTTACTCAGCCTGGATTATATGTGCCCTCTAAGAAAACTTTTAAAGTTTAATTTCTCTTGTATTTGAAGTACTAAATCTATATAAAGCTTATATTGTTTACGTTTAATGTATTTCCTATCCAAAGGTATAGATTTTTAGAGTATATCGTCATATAGACTATTACAAAGGGCCAACCAAAGTAAACTGCACAAAGAGGCCAACTGTTGATCTAGCCCCCGATTACATGAGCCCCCTAGCTAATTTGTTTGGTACTACACTGTAAAAAATCTGTTTAACTTTAAACACTTTATTCCTAAACACTTAACAAGCTTAAACGCTTTGAGCCATGCTAAACACTTTCTTGACAACTAAACACTTTTTTCTAAACACTTAAACACTTTTTCAGCAAATGTGTTCAGGTTCTAAAAGTGTTTAAAACCTAAATGCATCCAATAAAAGTGTTGGAACCTCCCAAAACAAACCTCTATAATTATAAGCTGCACATAAGCCACACACTGAATTTAGAAAATGATATAAGCCACACCTGAGGCCTGAAAAGGTCACCATTCCTTAATATTGTCTATACATACAAAACCCTGTGTATAAGCCACACCCTTATAAGCTGCACCAAAGCCATGGCTTATAATATGCAGTGCTTTACGGTATATAGTATCAGATCTCAAGATGAGCCTTGTAGCATAAAATGCCAGGTATTACGGTATCTATAGACTATAGTTTAAGTACTATAATTCCCCATGGCTCTTCCATGGAAATACTACAATATATCTAAAACACATAAGGTACAACACATCATACCAAGATACCTTGTGCATATAAGGGAGTGATCATTTTTAACAGTAGTTGGTTTGCGCACTGATAGAAAAAAAAGTTTGCCCTCCCCCCTCTTGAGGGTCAAAATCTCCCCTCCGGGGAGGCTGAATATCACACCTGAATGCGCCCTTTTCACCTATAGTAACACATGGGCTTTTTCACCGAAAACAGGTAAAATCATTTCGACCCCCCCCCCCTCAAAGAGGAGTTGAAAAAACTTTGATCCCCCCAGTCAAGGGGTCGGAAAAATGTTGACCCCCCTCTTCAAACCCACCAGCCCCCCCCCCTCCTGTTGTTAAAAAATGATCACTCCCAGTTAGGCAATATGAGAGATGGACGGAAAGATGCGAAGGAGGAGTGAGGGAATTTTTTTTTAATTACATCGGCAAATGATGCATTCTGCTGACTCCTTGGATTCACTTCATAACTTTGGTTCTAGTAGGAATTTTTGAAAAATTCTTTTGCCATTGGAGAGCCCAGAATTTCAGGAATGTGTGAGAATGCTTTAGGCATGCGTGAGAGTGTGGGAAGGGGTCAAAATCCGTGAGTGCCTTGCCGATTGCATGAAAGTTGGCAACCATCCCACACTGCCGGACACGGCTTTTAGCCTTATCAGCTCATTACATAACTCACTGATAACGACGCCCGCATGCCACCGACCGTTGACCTGGCCACAAGGGGCTCAGTATTGGTGTATATACTATGCACCCGGGCAGACTAACGGTTGACTGGCCAGTCAGTTTCAAACTGCAGCTGCTTGAGAGAGGATGTCTGAGTATAAGTGGGTAAGTAGATGGCATCATTATCCATATTTCTATTATGCTGCACTATATAACTATAAAGAATCATGTATTCTATGTATGCATCCATTTAACTATGTGTTATTTCAAGCAGTTGTTTGTTATTTCATGCAACAATCCCGATTTTCTGCTTCCAGATGAGCGTTCCTCTGACACTGTGACAGCTTGGCTCAGAACACCTCCCGAACGTGAGCAAGACCAGGTTTGGCAGGTATAAACAAATAATTAGGGTATTCGTTGTAAGAACATATTATAGTTCCCTGTAAATTTTAAAGCTGCACAGATCCCTGCTGCACTTTGTATACTTTGTATGCACAAAGTTTGGGCTGCCCAACGTGAGGATAGACATAATTTTGATTCATGGGTTAATTACAATTAAACTTTAAAGAAGCCTAAATCTTTTCTATCTTTGGAGAGTGATCTTGCAGACAAGCCAAAAAAATGCCCCCCCCCTTGCAGCAGACAAAAATTGTGCGCCCTTTTGACCTGTAGTAATCCATGGGCATATTACATGTAAATCAAAGCAGCTGAAATCATTTTGCCCCATCCCCCGAGGGCCTAAACAAATTTGCCTCCCCTAGTCCCTTTATTGTTAAAAAATGATTACTCCCTTATTTCAAAGTACTTTAGGTTTCTGGATTCGAATAATTCAATTTTACTTCTTCATGCAGCAATAATAGAATAGATAGTTGTTGAAAACAAAAGTAATTGACATCGTCACCATTGATAGATCAAGTTAGCCTCACGTCATCTGTACCTGCCTCACATCATCTGTACCTGCCTCACATCATCTGCACCTGCCTCACATCTCCTGTACCTGCCTCATGTCACCTATACCTGCATTACAATTTAAATCATCTGTATCTGCCTCACGTCACCTATACCTGCCTCATGTCATCTGTACCTGTCTCGTGTCACCTGCACATGCCTCACATCACCTGTACCTGCCTCATGTTATCTGTACCTGTCTCACCAGTACCTGTATCAGTCTCTGCTCACACCCAGTCCCCCTCACACACAGTCTCAGTCCTCACACCCAGTCTCAGTCCTCACACCCAGTGCCCCCCTCACACCCAGTGTCCCCCTCACACCCAGTGTCCCTCTCACAACCAGTGTCCCCCTCACACCCCTCCCACCCATTCTCAGTCTCACACCCAGTCTCAGTCCTCACACCAAGTGTCCCTCTCACACCCAGTGTCCCCTCACACCCAGTGTCCCTCTCACACCCAGTGTCCCCCTCACACCCCTCACACCCATTCTCAGTCTCACACCCAGTCTCAGTCCTCACACCAAGTGTCCCTCTCACACCCAGTGTCCCCCTCACACCCAGTGTCCCCTCACACCCAGTGTCCCCTCACACCCAGTGTCCCCTCACACCGAGTCCGCCTCACACTCATTCTTAGTCCTCACACCCATTCTCAGTCCTCACACTCATTCTCAGTCCTCCCACCCATTCTCAGACTCACACCCAGTCTCATTCCTCACACCCAGTGTCCCTCTCACACCCAGTCTCAGTCCTCACACCCAGTGTCCCTCTCACACCCAGTGCCCCCCTCACACCCAGTGTCCCTCTCACACCCAGTGTCCCTCTTGCACACCATTTTCAGTCCTCACACCCAATCTCAGTCCTCACACCCAGTGTCCCCCTCACACCCAGTCCCAGTCATCATACCCATTATCCACTTACACCCAGTCCTCTGCTTATTCTGTGCTGAACACAGAGTAAAACACTCAGCCTGCATTTTATTGTTTTTATTTGATGATGCATTTTTTTTCTGTTTCAGCTACTTTTGTCTAATCGATATCATGGTGCCATGGAAGCGAAAAACAACTTGTCTACTGATTATTGTCTGGCATCCAGTGGGAAAGAAAATGATGAAAAAAATAAAGAAACCCCCACCCCTATCCCAAACATGAAAATGATACTAAACACTTTATAAATCTAAACACATTATTCTCAACACTTTCTAGCACTAAACACATTCTTGTCCAATGTATCTAAACACTTATATCACTTAACAGATTGTAATCTAAACACTTTATGTCTAACACTTTTCACATTAAACACTTTTGGCAAAAGTGTTTAGTGTTTAGGGAAAAAAAAGCGTTTAGAAAAGTGTTGCAAGAAAGCATTTAGAAAATAGGCTAAAAGTGTTTAGAAGCTAAACACTTTTTTTGCAGTGCACTGTAAAAAATCTGTTTAACTTTAAACACTTTATTCCTAAACACTTAACAAGCTTAAACGCTTTGAGCCATGCTAAACACTTTCTTGACAACTAAACACTTTTTTCTAAACACTTAAACACTTTTTCAGCAAATGTGTTCAGGTTCTAAAAGTGTTTAAAACCTAAATGCATCCAATAAAAGTGTTGGAACCTCCCAAAACAAACCTCTATAATTATAAGCTGCACATAAGCCACACACTGAATTTAGAAAATGATATAAGCCACACCTGAGGCCTGAAAAGGTCACCATTCCTTAATATTGTCTATACATACAAAACCCTGTGTATAAGCCACACCCTTATAAGCTGCACCAAAGCCATGGCTTATAATATGCAGTGCTTTACGGTATATAGTATCAGATCTCAAGATGAGCCTTGTAGCATAAAATGCCAGGTATTACGGTATCTATAGACTATAGTTTAAGTACTATAATTCCCCATGGCTCTTCCATGGAAATACTACAATATATCTAAAACACATAAGGTACAACACATCATACCAAGATACCTTGTGCATATAAGGGAGTGATCATTTTTAACAGTAGTTGGTTTGCGCACTGATAGAAAAAAAAGTTTGCCCTCCCCCCTCTTGAGGGTCAAAATCTCCCCTCCGGGGAGGCTGAATATCACACCTGAATGCGCCCTTTTCACCTATAGTAACACATGGGCTTTTTCACCGAAAACAGGTAAAATCATTTCGACCCCCCCCCCTCAAAGAGGAGTTGAAAAAACTTTGATCCCCCCAGTCAAGGGGTCGGAAAAATGTTGACCCCCCTCTTCAAACCCACCAGCCCCCCCCCCTCCTGTTGTTAAAAAATGATCACTCCCAGTTAGGCAATATGAGAGATGGACGGAAAGATGCGAAGGAGGAGTGAGGGAATTTTTTTTTAATTACATCGGCAAATGATGCATTCTGCTGACTCCTTGGATTCACTTCATAACTTTGGTTCTAGTAGGAATTTTTGAAAAATTCTTTTGCCATTGGAGAGCCCAGAATTTCAGGAATGTGTGAGAATGCTTTAGGCATGCGTGAGAGTGTGGGAAGGGGTCAAAATCCGTGAGTGCCTTGCCGATTGCATGAAAGTTGGCAACCATCCCACACTGCCGGACACGGCTTTTAGCCTTATCAGCTCATTACATAACTCACTGATAACGACGCCCGCATGCCACCGACCGTTGACCTGGCCACAAGGGGCTCAGTATTGGTGTATATACTATGCACCCGGGCAGACTAACGGTTGACTGGCCAGTCAGTTTCAAACTGCAGCTGCTTGAGAGAGGATGTCTGAGTATAAGTGGGTAAGTAGATGGCATCATTATCCATATTTCTATTATGCTGCACTATATAACTATAAAGAATCATGTATTCTATGTATGCATCCATTTAACTATGTGTTATTTCAAGCAGTTGTTTGTTATTTCATGCAACAATCCCGATTTTCTGCTTCCAGATGAGCGTTCCTCTGACACTGTGACAGCTTGGCTCAGAACACCTCCCGAACGTGAGCAAGACCAGGTTTGGCAGGTATAAACAAATAATTAGGGTATTCGTTGTAAGAACATATTATAGTTCCCTGTAAATTTTAAAGCTGCACAGATCCCTGCTGCACTTTGTATACTTTGTATGCACAAAGTTTGGGCTGCCCAACGTGAGGATAGACATAATTTTGATTCATGGGTTAATTACAATTAAACTTTAAAGAAGCCTAAATCTTTTCTATCTTTGGAGAGTGATCTTGCAGACAAGCCAAAAAAATGCCCCCCCCCTTGCAGCAGACAAAAATTGTGCGCCCTTTTGACCTGTAGTAATCCATGGGCATATTACATGTAAATCAAAGCAGCTGAAATCATTTTGCCCCATCCCCCGAGGGCCTAAACAAATTTGCCTCCCCTAGTCCCTTTATTGTTAAAAAATGATTACTCCCTTATTTCAAAGTACTTTAGGTTTCTGGATTCGAATAATTCAATTTTACTTCTTCATGCAGCAATAATAGAATAGATAGTTGTTGAAAACAAAAGTAATTGACATCGTCACCATTGATAGATCAAGTTAGCCTCACGTCATCTGTACCTGCCTCACATCATCTGTACCTGCCTCACATCATCTGCACCTGCCTCACATCTCCTGTACCTGCCTCATGTCACCTATACCTGCATTACAATTTAAATCATCTGTATCTGCCTCACGTCACCTATACCTGCCTCATGTCATCTGTACCTGTCTCGTGTCACCTGCACATGCCTCACATCACCTGTACCTGCCTCATGTTATCTGTACCTGTCTCACCAGTACCTGTATCAGTCTCTGCTCACACCCAGTCCCCCTCACACACAGTCTCAGTCCTCACACCCAGTCTCAGTCCTCACACCCAGTGCCCCCCTCACACCCAGTGTCCCCCTCACACCCAGTGTCCCTCTCACAACCAGTGTCCCCCTCACACCCCTCCCACCCATTCTCAGTCTCACACCCAGTCTCAGTCCTCACACCAAGTGTCCCTCTCACACCCAGTGTCCCCTCACACCCAGTGTCCCTCTCACACCCAGTGTCCCCCTCACACCCCTCACACCCATTCTCAGTCTCACACCCAGTCTCAGTCCTCACACCAAGTGTCCCTCTCACACCCAGTGTCCCCCTCACACCCAGTGTCCCCTCACACCCAGTGTCCCCTCACACCCAGTGTCCCCTCACACCGAGTCCGCCTCACACTCATTCTTAGTCCTCACACCCATTCTCAGTCCTCACACTCATTCTCAGTCCTCCCACCCATTCTCAGACTCACACCCAGTCTCATTCCTCACACCCAGTGTCCCTCTCACACCCAGTCTCAGTCCTCACACCCAGTGTCCCTCTCACACCCAGTGCCCCCCTCACACCCAGTGTCCCTCTCACACCCAGTGTCCCTCTTGCACACCATTTTCAGTCCTCACACCCAATCTCAGTCCTCACACCCAGTGTCCCCCTCACACCCAGTCCCAGTCATCATACCCATTATCCACTTACACCCAGTCCTCTGCTTATTCTGTGCTGAACACAGAGTAAAACACTCAGCCTGCATTTTATTGTTTTTATTTGATGATGCATTTTTTTTCTGTTTCAGCTACTTTTGTCTAATCGATATCATGGTGCCATGGAAGCGAAAAACAACTTGTCTACTGATTATTGTCTGGCATCCAGTGGGAAAGAAAATGATGAAAAAAATAAAGAAACCCCCACCCCTATCCCAAACATGAAAATGATACTAAACACTTTATAAATCTAAACACATTATTCTCAACACTTTCTAGCACTAAACACATTCTTGTCCAATGTATCTAAACACTTATATCACTTAACAGATTGTAATCTAAACACTTTATGTCTAACACTTTTCACATTAAACACTTTTGGCAAAAGTGTTTAGTGTTTAGGGAAAAAAAAGCGTTTAGAAAAGTGTTGCAAGAAAGCATTTAGAAAATAGGCTAAAAGTGTTTAGAAGCTAAACACTTTTTTTGCAGTGTAGCAATGGCTCTGTCGCCCGGCTCTGTCCCGTATAGGGCCCTCGAATTATGTGCTTATGTTGAGAATAGATGTGAAATGGGTCATTTAATAAAAAAAAAGTTATGTGCCCGTCCTAGACCTCATTTACTCCATTTCATCCTATACAATTTTATAACTAATAATTACAACACTGCGTGGTGTTATCTGATGTTGTGTCACACCCACATTCCATCAACGTGCACCATGACACACCGACCACACAAAGAGACTGAGAGTACATCCAGTACCTACATATATAGCACAGCCACGGAGGGTTATCAGCCGGGGTTTTAGCATGAATGCACCACTGTTGATCACTCCAGGACCAGTGCTGCATTATGCATACCGACATTTGAAGGTCATACAAATGATAAAGGCATCGTCTTACAGCAAACTATATATGTATACATTACAGTGTACATGCCCTTGTGGATGCACGGTAAGCGTCAAGCATTTGCACAATTTCAAGTCTTAAATATGCACCGGTCTTGTACAAGCGCCTGGTGGACAGTTCAGGTTAGATTATTGAGTGGACCCAGGCATCAAAAGCATATTGTTGACTTGGTTGAGTTTTGTGAAGGAGGATACCAGAGAGACCGACCACAGGTGCAGCAAAGTGACGGGCTGTACTTTAACAGGCGCCGGTGACACTGAGGGCGAGCGGGCGGTCTCTGAGACAGATGGGGTGAAGATGAGTTACCGGGTGGCTGCCCCCCCCCCCCCCCACTCTCCACCCCCAACCCCACTACTCTACCTGCCCTCACCCCCCCCCCCCCGTCCCCATCTCCATCCTCCATACCTGGTGGGCACGTGCCAGGATGGGCCGCCTTATGCTGGCCCAACCTTGCATGTACAGCAGAAGGCAGTGTGTTTTGAAGGAATTCTTAATTTCATTTTTAAAAACAAGGGTCATGGTGGGAGGGTGTCATCATACAGTGAGGAGGAAGGGAGACCATATTGTGTTTTTAGATTGAATGAATGGCTTATTTATTGGTGTTATTATACATGTGTATTGGGAGGATAACATGAAAAGATGAAAAGGATCACCCACCATGTCCACCCCTTCACGCTCTGTATAGCTGTCTATGGTTAAGGGTTCAGTACTGGTTTCATTGGAGGAAGGGGGGGTGTGATTGTACCCATAAGGGACGAGTCATTCATTGTCAACTGGGGGCGGGGGGCTAGATGGATTTTAACCAATTGGCAGATTATTTTTTGACCCCCCCCCCCATCACTGTGACAAAAATGATCACCCCCCCCAACCAAGAACTGATTTTGTGGCCCTAAAAATCGAATACACGCATGGAATGTCATGTCGCGATGGGTATTTGAATTGCCCATATTTAGTTTTGACCCCCCAGTGTGAAGGTTTATTGGGTTTTAGCCCCCCCCCCCCAATCTGGCAATAAATGACTCTTCCATAAAAAGCTTGCGTCCCTCTGTCGTGTATTTTGGACAGGTGTCCCTAACATCGGCGTAAGGGTTGAGTTGGTTTTATCGACTGAACTCATGGATACTACAGAACCATTTAACCCCCCCACCCCCATCATTTTCATCCTTGTAAATTCTAGTCTAGCTCAGCATCCCAGATGTCATAACTCTCCCCTATAACGACCTCCCTTATCGAGACTGGGCCCGAGTCTATATATATAAATCCACGATTGAAATACATCTTCTAAATACTTAATCATTTCTCTGGCGAAAAAGGGAAACCAGTGCCATCCCAGCCCCACCCCTACACCCTCCCCCCCCATTCAAGACATTTCATTATATATAACAAGACAGTAAGGGCATTGTGCATGTTTTAAAAAATCCACAAACCGTTATCATATTCAATATAATTAATTATATCATGTTGGGTAAGGTGTCTTTCATACACGAATCCATGGATTATCTCCTTCCTCAATGGTCGTAAAATTGCCGTAATACCTAGCGTAGCTCGCGGAAAAGGCTTACCATGAGAAGGCGCACCTGGGGCCAAATATTGCTAATCCTTTTTTATTGTTAAGGCACACCCTGACTTAATATAGAGATATTTTGATTAGGCGCAGGTAGAGTCTATCTACACGAGGTATTACGGTACCTGTATACAGTAAACTCAATAAAGTGAGTCACATTAAACTTACAAAATGAATTTGAATTTTTATCTTAAAATAAGATTCAAATTTTGATGTCATGAAATGTTAAATGGACCCTGCCTACCCGGCAGCCTTGACTGAGGGAATCCCTGAGCCAATGATAATTTGAGAGTACATATAGGCTGCAGAAGTGAGAAATCACCATTGTGATACATCCAATACCATAATGTCTAGGCCTATACAAAACCAGCTATTCTACGAACATCAAATCGCTACTTAGATAGTCTAGCCAAATATGTAACAATTTAAGACTTGAGTTGGACCATAGAACAATCTGATCGAACAGAGGATGGCACATTACACTTGAGTCCAACTGACTCCTGACTAGGCTCAGTGCTACCACGTGGTGAGTAGACTTGGAACTATTCCATGAGGACACCCGACATGAAGGGGTTAGACCTGCATTGATTCCCTCCCCTACTGCAATACATACAGTTTTCTTTAGGCTGCATTGTGACCCAGGATTTAGATAGCTGGGGAGGCGGTTCATGTGCACAGTACAATATTACTGCATTGCACTACGAAATAATCGGCAATAATATTAGGACAATGCAGTATCTAGATCCCGGGATCTAGATGTATTGGTCTTATCCAAGCATCAAAAATCACATACTCGAAAAGTAAAATGTGTTAACAATGTGGTAGCAGTTTCTAGAGCAATATCGTCCCATTGTAATGGAGTACTCATTGAAACAGAGTTGATTATAATGCATTAGAGAGAAAGGGCAAGGAAAATATCCTCTTATATAAAGCAGTCTTTGTAGCCATTTCTTTGTGCACTTGTCAGCATCAAAACTTGAATACTCAAAAACTATGTTTGTACATTATTGTTGAAACAGATGCACTGTGCTCCCCATCGTATTATAATACAGGGCATGTTAGACTAGAATTAAGGGAGTGATCATTTTTTAACAACAGGGGGGGGGGCGGTGAATTTGAGGGGGGGGGTCAGAATTTTTTCAACCCCTTGACTGGGGGGGTCAGAATTTTTTCAATACCTCTGATGGGGGGGGGGTCAAAATAATTTCACCTGTTTTCAGTGGAAAACCCCGCGCGTTACTATAGGCTAGAAGGGGACGTTCGCGCACGATTTTTGTCCCTTATGGGGGGGTTGAAAAAATTATACCCCCTCAAGAGGGGGGGTCAAAATTTTTTTCGCACATCCGCGCGCAAACCCACCAGCCCCCCCCCTGTTGTTAAAAAATGATCACTCCCTAAGTATGGCCTACATTTCCTGACGGCATATGGTAAGCACTCAATCCTCCTAATACTGGATAAGTACGACTCCTGAGGTGTAATTTATCAATTATGAACGAGCGGATGGGATCTGAATTAATTTACTGAGTCCCGACAAAAGTTCTTATCATGAATTCTTATCTTATCATCATTCGCTAAGGTCTTTGAAAAATAAACAATCATGTATGTGGAATCAACATCTCACAAAAAATTATCATCCAGATGCTAGATGGAAGGCGAGATTAGTTTCCCACTTAGCCACTAGGTGGTAGCAGCTACCAGTCTCCTGACCCGCCCCTCCTGATCTCCGAGGCCCCTTTCTCTAAATGGTCTCTGGCAGAGAAAAATCTCCGACTATTGCAAACTGCCTTAAAGTGCGTACTACAACTATATAGATAAGTAGATATGTGTTTATAAAGGAATATGTTACATGAACAAATGTCAAATTTACTATAATTCATATTTATGAGTATATACATTAAGATTCAGTTATTACATTATAATCTGTTTAAAATGATGTCATACGTAAAACGACAGAGAAGTCCCTGCCCAATATACACATGTAACTAACTGACCTAGATTCTATTATACATTTTCTAGCAGTAGATATAACAGAGCCAAATTCTGCTACATGTACACAATACATAACAATATCATACATCAGGTAAGTCTAAGAACATACATACTGATACACCCCCAAACACTACCTCCAGCACCAAAGAAGGGAAAACAACTAGGGATTAACTACAATTCACGTTTTCAATTCCCACCACCAATATTATTCAGACCACAGGCCTGTTTTTGCAAATAATTATCAAGGGGTTGGAGCTGAAAAGGCCCAGGGGCGTGTTATGCTGTACATTGCTAAATAAATATATCAACGAATTAGGAAATAATACTACAGGTCGTGTTAGATTGGACACCTTCTTTATAATGTAGTTAGAAAAACAAAGATGGCGGTCCTGGAATAGTTCTCCCACCTCTGATGTGTTCCCCTAATAACACAATTATGTCATTAAAACCACATCCCTTTGGTACATGTTTAAGTCTGATTTTCTATAGACTAAGTTAGCTATATAAACTATTCTTTCAATTTGATTTAAATGTAACGTTCTTTTTAGGTGGTCGCATAGAATCTACAGTGATGGTCTACAACCCCCCAACACACACCAAAAATTAAGAAAATTAACCCTCTGAAAACTGAAGTTGAGGAGATCAATTCAGCTAGGCTTATTTGTCTGTATTACTATTTTATCTCTCAAAGTCAGTGGGGTACAGTGTAAAATATAACTGTTATATCTATACCAAGGATCCTTAGACAACTTAACAGTGGACAATACTTGTATAGTAATGAAATAGTGTTGTTTTTACATGAAGCGGCAGATGGTAGTAAAGTGATACACAAATGTACAAGGAATCTCTCTGAAAATGATGATGGATCGCTGGCAACTTTGGAACGAGGATTGCACCGTTATTTCGACAACATCTTTTTACAGTTTACGGATAGATGTGTGTGTGTGTGTGGGGGGGGGGGTCATGACAATACAGGGTCTCATAAACAGCTTTATACTCCATTCATATCAATAGATTCATCTGCCATGCCAAGCAAATATATGCCACATATCGACTAACACACAGAACACAATAGGATCCACTAAGTATTTATTTGGCAACGTCCGAACCTGGCCTTCGACCATCATATAGCATTAAAAAATAAAATTTCTCTATTCTGCGGCACCATAAATGCCCCATGTACCAAGCCCCATGTCTATACATCTAGGATATCTCTAAATTACTAGAGACATTAAGAGATGATATTAATTTGAAGTTATGATATAAGCTATGTGAAATGAAGAACAGAGCCATGAAGATCAAGTAGAATACACGGAGCAGTAGTAATGATCAGCAATAACGTTACCCACATGTATTTGAAAGGGTGTAGTACAATACATGTATACAGTAAAATTCCGTTATAACGAAGTTCCGTTTTACTGTATTTAGATATGCAGTCAGTGGCGGCGGAACAGGGGGGGGGGGCAAGGGGGCACATGCCCCCCCAACTTTCATAATCTTGCCCCCCCCCAACTTTTTCCAAAACTTTTTGACTTTTCAGCAAAGAACTATTGTCCCGTTATAGGGCCCACAATTTCAATCTAATACAGCATTCAACCATGCTCTTAAGACTCCCCAAAACGCACCATTTTACATCTAAAATTTTCGAGGATGGTGTAGATGGCTAGGTCCACATGAATAACATTATTAATGATGATACTTAGAAGGACAAAGCTCATGCAGGGTATATTAGTGGATCTGACGTAACAGAAAAGGGAACTGTGTGCAAAGTCTTTTTTCAGAATGCACTATTAAGTAGACATGTGACTGGGGTTCAATGTATTCATTCATGCAGCACAGAAGAGCTTTTAACCATCTTTGTGAATGTGAGTTGACCACACTCTTAGGCCCTATATTGGCTGCATAGTGTTGCATTTTTGTAATATTTCATTTGATATAATATTTTGTAATATTTCATTTGAGGACAGGTACTTAGGACTATCCGGTAGTGCTACGACTGTGACATTTTCTGAGGCTTTGTCAATTAGCCCTTAATTAGGCCTAAGGTTTATATGATGAGGAGGACTTACTCTTATAACAAATTTTAGTATTTATCATGCCCATGGTCGCTTACATGGGCAATGTTTTATTCCATCACCATTAAGTAAGTGAAAATACATCTAGAAACAGGGACACAGCGTCATTTGTAATTTGAGTATGCCCCCATCTAAAACAGACTATACTCCTAAATGCTTAAACTGTGCTTTGTAGATGTTATTCTGCATTCTAAATGGACAGCCCATGGTCGCTTACATGCCCATGGTTGCTTACATTAAATTTGTTATTTCCTCCTGAAAACTATTGAGATGATGGTATGATTCCAGTTAATGTCCTAAATGATTATGGCATAACTACTTTTATCATAGATATCAGGCGACTTTGTTAAATCTTATATATTCTTTTAAATATGTCCTAAGAGAAACCCACGGATGCTTTCATGCTGGAACTGCACCAAATTAAAGAACCAAATACCAGAGACATATAATGTAGAGTTTATAGTAGAAATGATAAGTCAATATTATAGCTCAACAACAGTGCTCCATATTCCTCTAATTCCATAAGTGCTAGACATCGTATTTATTGACTGGGGAGCACTTTATGCTGCCCATGGTCGCTTACACCTGAATTTTCCCATAAAATTTAAGGCTATAGGTCTCAAAATAACAAAAAATTATACACAATTTTGCTATTATTCAATCCTCATATTACACAGAATATCAATTTGTAGTAAAACCTGTGCCAATAATAATAATTATCTATAGACAAATATGTTGATAAAAAAGCACACCACTAACAATTTACCATCATAGGAATCTATGCAAAATACCTTCGTCCAGGCACATGAGGATCCCCTGTCAAAGTTATAGTCTACAACCTGGATTCCCCGTGCTGGCAGCCATTTTACAGCCCCCCCCCCACACCTCGATGCCCAAGTGATGCTGGCTCCCAGCATGATACCCTAGATTACGGAAGTGGTACTTTGATAATCTATATTGGAACAACCAGGAGTAATAAAGCCTCAATTTTAGGCCCTTCTAACAAATGATATGATCATATGCAATTGCCTTTACTGTAAACAGCAAGAAGAGGTATGCCTATCTACCAATATAGGAAGAGGATGTGCCCCTGGTATCTCAAACATAAAGGATATGACAGAATCAACATTTCCAAGACCAAGTGTCCCCATATCCTATCACCAAACTTTGGATAAAGGAATTGGTACAAGTATATCAAAGAAAACATTCAGTCTATGCATCAATACCACATGTATGCATAGGATGTGGATAATTTGAACAGATGAAAATTACTTGTGCATTAGTGCTGGATTAAGGCTTGGATTAGTGGCTTTGTGGACCCATGTAGGAGATTATTGGGAGTTAAACTAATAGTATTAACTGAACTCACTTACCTAAGCCTGCAACTGGAGGGTGGACCAACCATTAACACAAATATAACCAATTTGCACCAATATTATTATGTCTCTGATAGCTCAACTTACATCAATATAGAATAAATACACTTACAAATGCAGAATTATGAGGATATAGATATCTATGTCACTTAGGTAACCAAGTCATGAAAAAGGTGACGAGGGAGAATTTTCGATTTCTTTTTTTTTTCCTGTGCAGTTCATTAGGGTGTGATATGGATGTATCACGGGCCCGTCCCGGATAACCGTGCATGAGAAAACTGTATTATAATAGTTAAGCTATTATTGATATCTTCAAATTGTGAGAATGTATTATTGATGGCCAGCTACATTCCCTGGACCATGAGGTTTAGTTTGATACCAAATTCGTACATTTTTTTTTCAAAATGATGATTTTTCTGACGAGGGCGATGAGGAGAAAAGAGCTTTTAGTTGGAGTAGCCTAAATGATATAATTTATACGATTATTATAACTGTGGCCTGTGTGTATTTTAAGACACTTCAGAATACGCAATGTGGAGAGGGAGAGGGCTATATCAGGAGCTGTAGGAAGTGTTTGGACATGCTACCCCGGTATGCTACACTCATCAAAGCTCATAGTCTTGTGATAAATAGGTAAATGATGATGGTGATTTCCTATTTATCAGAAAACAATAGGGTTTAATGAGTGGAGTAAACCATAATTATACGTCGTATCATTGGTTACAGCCGGCCTTTTTTTCAAATTCACTTGTCCCAAATCCTGGATCATGTTTGAATAGTTTCCACGACAGGTTCAGCCAGCTATGACTGGAGATGGGTTAAATCAGCTGGTCTTAGGATTTTGGCCTTTGTGACTAAATAGCTGGCTACATTACTGGGTGATCGTATTGCCTGCTGGCTAAATAGCCACCACAGCAGTGACTCAATAAGGGATCCTGGTATGACACTCCTTCATGTGAATAATTAGTGGTTAGCCTTAGCTGCTGCCCTCTGCGCTCCTTTGCTCAAATGTACCCAATCTGGGCTCTTTACACTACTACCTATAACCCTGTGGCCAGTGCCTTTGGCTCTGGGATGGCAGGTATTTTTTTCAAAAAAATAAAATATCATTGGAAAAGTATGGTGTTTCACCTAAGAATTGAGCATTACGGCCACACATGGGCCACCTATGTAGTTACTAGTATGCAGTGGTGTAGATAGAGCGCTAGGCCTTACAAAGCTGTCATGCCTGTCATACCCAACCCTCACCCACCATGACTTTCTAATAAAATTACAAAGGATATCACACCTAGCTGACACTTCAGCCATTAAGAAAGAATAACAGAGCGTACATTGTTTTAGATACAGTTAGGTCATTAGATATAGATCTATCATATGTGATTTGAAAGGGAATTATCTAGAACAATTATACATCATTTGGGCTGGGGGGTCTAGGTCGTCTTCCTAAAAACACCTAAAACTGGCCCCACCAGGGCCCTGTTCAAGGCCCGTCCCCTATTGATTTGACAGCCCTTCTACCCCAGCCCCTATTCAAGGGAGACTGCTATTCAAGGCCCGGCTCCTATATGAGACATTACGGTAGTTACTGCAGTCCTATGCTCATTTGAACACAGGATTGCATACTAGACCATGAAGGAGGTGTGACTGGTCACTATGAAGGCAATAGTGGCCCCTACGACTGGGTGCTATGACTTCATAGTGGTGTGTATTGAGCCAGTAGTTGAATAAATAGTAGCTGCTATTTTGAGGCCTCTACTGGAGCTCACTATGTAGTCACTGGTATGGAGTCATTTCTTACACCTCCCACTACGATTTGAGGGAGTCTAGTCGTGGAAACTATTGAAACACGATCCTGGCCCCCATTGCAACGCACACATTCACATTTTTAAAAAAAAAAAAGAGCTCAATTGCTCCCGGAACTATCCCTTCCTCTTCAATCAATACCCTGCATACATCCCCAGTGCTCTTCCTTTCTTTGAATAGTGCCTTGCTGTGCACTGTGGTATCATTATAAATACATTCAAAGCACCTCTATAAAATCTGTCTGTCCGTATTGTGTGTGACCAATGATGCAAGACCATTATTTAAACATTAAGAGCTACATTGATACCTTCTCTGTAGGTGATCAGATGGGGCACTGCTGTACCCAGTGCTTGCAGAAGGAGAGGTGGAGGTGGAGGGAAGGGAAGGGAAGGGTTAGTATATATATATATTAACCATTTCACTACTTTATCGCACGTTCAACTCTGTTCGATTCTCTATTAGTACCAATGGCCAAGAAATCTCGTATTTTACATTCCCTTATATTATGTATGTTACACACACGAGCTATATAGTTCTAGGAACTTTGTGTGTGATTAGAAAATAATATAAATGCATGGATGATCTGTGTGTGCTTAAATGTGACGCCATAGATCATGCCGACTGATGAATTGATAATAAACCACAGATGTTTAGCCTCCACATGTAACAAAAGGCTGAGTAGCTTCCCCTTGAGGCCTGCCATACTGTCATCAAATATACATGCAAAAAGTTAAGAGTTATACAGATTGTATTCCTTCTATTCGCAATCAAAATGTTTCCGACACAAGAATTGCGTATTAAACAGTTTAGAAGCTACATTTTTTGTGCCATGATTCCAATAGTGGTGCGAAGAATTATGACGTTTTCTTTAGCTGTACAATGTTCTCATATCCTAGCCATTTGATAAGAAGTGTAATGAAATTGATAGGGCATTGAAAAATAGTGGCCATATCTTTGTAATTGAACTTTATTTGTTTAAAAATGAGTCTGTTTTTATTAAAGGCTCAGAAAGATGAGCCCTGCCTACGAAAGCACACAGATGGCATGTTTAGGTTAACAATGGAGACCTGTATTTATATCCCGGTAGTGATCATTAAGATGTAAGACTATGGGGTGATTCTCGAATGTAAAGGGGTCGGCTATATTGAAAAAGACCTCAAGAAAAGAAAGGAGTATACTTGTCATAATACATATTCAATTCTGGACATCTTTGTGGATAAGAAATATTTATAGACATACTGGATTGTGAGTGTTAACCCACTAGGCACTGCATAATGCATCAAATGCATCATGTCCATTAGTCGCCAAAATACTTGAATGCAGCCCTGGTGAATTGCATCACGAAGACCCTGTAGATCTAATTATAGTTGATAAAGACCCGAAGGGTTGGTAAATGTGCCAGTGCAGTGCTGGTGAGTAGATCAAGACTTGGCAGCATGCGGCCGATTGGGTAATTCAATAAGAATTCAAGGTCCATCATTTGACCTTGGCTCTTTAAGGGCCACTGATGCAGGAATGGATCATGCCAATTGTCATCATGATGAACAATGAAGTGCTGGCGAGCTCACCAGCACTTCATTGGAACGTCATACCGACCCTCCGGGACTGTATCAAGTCAGTATGGTATGATGCACGAATGTAGCCCTGGTGAGCTACTTGCCAGGTCTGCATTCAAGCATCACGACAACAAAGGGGCATGATGCATTATTGCATCAGCGGCCTTTAAAGGGTTAAAGGAGGGAGGAGGGACAACAGGACGAGTACAGAGGGGATGGGGTAGCGGGGGGGGGGGAGGTGAATGTAAAGGCCAACCACCCACATTGCACATTAATGGTTGTGCACCAGTGCTCCTCCCCACCATACGGCCCCGGACACACCTCACTGGTCACCTGACTTAATAATTCACCTCACACATGCAGCCTATATACAAGTTATGGACGTATTATAGCCTGTGAGGAACAATGGGAAGGAGAGGGGGGGGGGTCAGTTTACAACTTGTGGTACATGTTAATGTATACGTCTGCCATTCCACAGTATCACAGTATGAATGTAATGAGATCTTGCCATAGGAAATACCATTCATGTTTTGTTATTATAGTTATGTGTGATATTTTATTCATTGACCTCCAGACAGATTGGCATTCTTCAAGTATCTGGGACCAGTCTCTAATGGGGATTGGTGTGGTAACGTCACCGCCTACATTTATTATCATCAATAACTTTATCATTTCTTCATTAGACTTCTGCGTCATAAAGGGTATATGTAGAATGAATAGACAAAAGAAACAACATCTTTTGGCAATCATTTGAAATTCTATAGATTTGAATTTGACATTTGGTATTTTCTTTTCACATATCAATGTGCAGAAATTCAAATCCTATTTTTTTATGACAGGTATTCTCATGCCATTGCATCCTGTCTTAACACATTCAGGTCTATAGTGTTGTAGGGGCCAGCTCTGGCTGTGAGTCCATGGCGGTATGCTATCCGTCCCCGTTCCCTGGTTGCACCAGCCCCCACGGGCTGGTCAGCCAGTGAACACTGCCCCCCTTGTGTCATACCGATCCAGTTGTAGGTGAAAGGTAGAGAACGTCAGGTCTGGGGATGTATCTCAGTGGTAGAGCGCTCGCTTGCAAGTTGAGAGGTCCCGGGTTCGAAACCCGGTGTTCCCAAGTACGTTTTCGCCGACCTCTACAGTGTTTTACACTAAATTTTGGGCCTTAGAGGGTGTCATTACCTTTCAAAATCTGTTTGAATCATGTTGATATTCCCACTAGAAGTGAAATTTGAAGTTTTAACACTGTTTATTGGTAAATGGAAAGCACCACATAAGTAGTTATTACAATCATTCGCCAGATGAAATAATATCACATATTTTGAGTATTGTAGGATATCATGATTGGTATACAGATGGTTTCCGTGAACTTATAGTTCAATGAAATGGTGGTGGTCTAAGATAAACACATGGGTATAAAATCCCGGCATCCTGATTGTCTGTATCTATCATGATAAGGGAGATACAGCTTTGATAACATAGCATTCATATTCTCAAAAATAATGATTTGATAAAACTTCAAACATGTATATTTCAGGAACCCCTTTATCAATTGAGATGAAATAAAGTGCATATTGTAGCAATTCTTTTTAATTTTCAAATTCTGAAAATAGAATGATCTGCATCGCCACATGGTACCAATTCTATTTGGTTACATGGCAACCAAATTCATGCAAAATCACTCTTTTTAGAACTTTGGTTGCCATGGCAACCAGTATATTTGTTAAAAGTGGACCGAATACACAGAAAATTCCTCTACCCTATTTTTTTTGCATGGAAAAATCTCAAAAGTAGGTTTTCACTTAAAAAGATAAACTATTTTACATTTTTTATGATTTTTTTTATTAAATATTGTTTAAATTGGGATGGTATTTCTTGTCTCTTCCCTCATGTTTGGAAGCTAACCATATCTAAGAAATTAAAGATAGACTCCAATAATTCAGTTTCCCCAAGAGACCACCTCCCATATTTCAGACTTAGAAAATATGGTAAAGTTTGACTTATTCTTGAGGAAATGTGAGGATTCCGAAAATAGGCCAAAAATATGCCTTCATGTCAACTTTTAGGAACATTAGGCCTGAATGAGCTAATCTGTACCTGTTGCTGCTCTTCTCTTCGCGCTCGGCCAGTTTTCCAATTATATTTTTTTAAATATATCTAGACAAACCATTGAAATAAAAGAAAATAGAAGGACATAACTTGAGATACTCCTGAATTAGGACCAGTTTATCCCCGAATGGCTCTATTTTCTTTGTTCATAGGTCAGGTGCCTTTGTATGCTTTTGTTTTCTGTCATAGCTTTTCAGACACTCCCTCTGAACATATAACACACAGTTTCTCATTAAAGCATTTCGGTTCCGGCCATAGACCACATGTATAGTATGTTTGATGTCTTAGATAATGCAGTATAGACTAGCCTTTTTGTCAAAACTGGAGTATCTAAATCTGCGTTTCCAATAGGCTCCAGCCGCCCCGCCCCCTCATAAAAAAAGAAAAAAGAAAGGATCGTTTTTTAGGATAGGCATATAAACCAATTTCCTTGCCCCCAGGGCAAGAAGGGAGGGGTCTTAAGGCCCTAAAACAATGGCAATGCTTATGTTACGGCATATCAATGTAGCGATTTTTCAATAAACTATATGCTCGGGGATATATGTGGATCAACATGGTAAAAGGTACGCCCGCGAGGGGGTGCACGGGCATACCTTTTACCGTGTTGATCCACATATGCCCCTCTTACACCTCGTTTGAAAGCTATCCCAAATGGCCCTTTATCCACATATCACTCATCATAAAGATTGGCCAAAGTCCCAAAGATAAACTTTATATTAGTTCACGTAGACCTAATGTCAATGGGTTAATTTGTGGACGCTGTGACATTTATCTCATCCTCTGGTATTTCTGTGGGTATAGACGACATTTCATGACGTACACGTACCCATCTCGCCACCCATGACGTGTATGACGTCATGTCCCAACAGATAAGGTCATGGCGATAGAGCACGTGAAGTGCACGAGACTTAACCCTGACTAAACATGTAGACTTATCCACTTATACTCTTATTGGAATATGGTTAGAACATTCTAATTTCTATAGGCACATACGATGTGAAATGGCCACCACTATATCAAAGGATAATTACTATATTGAATATCGTTGACATTTTATATATAAAAACATTTTGTACCATTTCCTACTACATCCAGACATAATTCTCTATCACAATTGAACATTATGTCAGTAATCATAAGATGATTCAATTCTGGCCTTTGTCAATAGACTAAAAGAAAATGCATATTTTCTTTAATGCCAGTTTAAGAGATTCACCCTCAGGTACCGATCATATGTGCCCTATCAAGTCATTGCCTTTTCTCTAAAATATGAATATTTGATGGAGAACTTTCCATAAAGAAAATTACCATCTATCGACCAAAGAGGAGAGGTACAATGCCATGTCTACCACATCATCATGGTTTAGTTAACACTTCACAACATCAAATCTTATAGGGGCCTTCGTTGCTTAGTAGGCTACCCCTGCCCCCTCCCACCACCCACCCCTCGTAGACACACAGACCGGAAGATGCAAGACAATTGTTGTTTTTCCATCACAGGAAATAGCCCCGGTGTGGGGAGAACGAGCCAAGAAATGAATACCGCTATATTGCAATAATGGTAAGCCCTTAGTAATCCCCATCTTAACCCTTTCAAGGTCCTGGATGCATCTATGTTCCTTTGTTGTCATGAGGCACCGATAGGATGCTGGAGATTCTACTCCCCCACTAATTGGTGCATCACGACTTGTAAGCTTTGAGGGGTGTAGGTATAGTTGATGAGATACATAAAACGTATATAGCTCTAAGCAGATTCGCAATAGCTGTATTCATATATCACAAAGACTGATTGGGCATTGTTACAATCTCTATGCTGTCCTCCTAGGGTTAACACCAGATAACCCAACACATCCAGCTTCATTGGACAGTACATCATTTTGTATAATGAGATGTGTCAAATTATCTAAACCATTAAAATACGATTCTAGTAGACTCCCGTGTCTATCTGAGAACAATTAGTATGATACATTATACCTTAATACATGAGCAAGGCGATTCATAAAAACCGCCGACCAATATACCCAGTATGGTCGTCAGTTTTTATGAATCGCCCTCCAGAGGCAATTGCAGCAATCGTTTAACTAAAATTTGATACTCTAGATCAACCCCTCGCTCAGTTGCAAAACGATGGTTTTATCTAGTCACATAACCGGCAAATGAAGGGGTCACCTTGTCTTTTTTTCTTAATGGATAACTATATCAGTTGAGTAAATCATATTCAATTTCGATGAATATAGGCCTCATTGTGTACTATAAATACAGAACCTATCTTGAAGACTGGAGCCCCCTCCCCGCACAGCACCCATAGACTGCCCTCCCCAAATCCCCGACTCTCTGTAGTGGGTTTACGGCACACAAATCCTTATAAATCCTCTCAGAGAATTTTGCTTGATACAAATCCTCTTTTTTCCTGTCTGTGGACCACTGTTTGGGGGAGAGGGGATCTGGTTTGCGGCTTAATTTCTGTTCTAAAACCTCAGTAATGAGAGTTACAAAACGTCCGATGGATCGGGTTGGGGGGGGCTGTAGCATTAATATGTTTATATAATGGGTAAGCCGATTGGAAACTCTGTTGGAAATGTCTGATATATATGTTCCAGATACAAGGTCTTACATATATGTCAAGATATTTACCACGATATTGATTATTCTAATGCTATTAGAATCTGATTTCATTGATATTTCAGACCTTCCCCACAGTGTAGGCTACTGACTACAGACTGAACTACATTATCAAACATTATTTACAGGAATTGGAGACATTTATTTGATTCTCGATTGTTAAAGTAACGATGTACATGTATAAAGTTTCTTAAATGCACAACTGCCGAAATTGTATCAATGATAAGGAAATTCAAGCACATTAACCTAGATGACAAGAGCATTCCATGCATCCGAAGCCTGTCTCCTTAAGGATGGAATCTCCATTATACCTTTTGTGCCACTGTTGGTATAGGAAGCCGATGCGATTAGCTTTCTAAAACTGCAGAATTCACAGATATTCTAATTATTAGGGAATTCCTATAAAATTAGCAATCCCTATAAAATTTGCAACGGGAGTCAAAACTAAATATTGCTCCAAATGAACAAAATCACTCATTCTAGACATTCCGTCGACATGGAAACCACAAGCTCCTTCCAAAATGACTTAAAATGCACAATCGATTTTGCTGCCATGGCTTTTTTGAAAAACTGTCTAAACTCACTTTTGGTCATAGTGATGATGCATTTGCAACTCTTTTTATTTTGGCTTCTTAGCCTCCAATACCCTGGACCTGTTTAATGAAGGTCTACTCTTTAGATAGAATGGTGTATACATGCAACCCCCTCTTTTCATTCATACACTTATAGAAGACAGCAGGTACACTGAAATCTATAGGGATGAGACAAACAGTGTGGGAATAACAGGGGAATCAAATAATGTCCTTATGCAGTGGGTTTTCCCCAAAGCCCAGATTTGGGTGGTGTTGGAAAAAAATCTTCCGTATTTGATTGAAAGTGTCATAGCTGTCGCAATTTACTTTTTCAACTTGATGCATGATATACATTGTATTGTAGCTGTATATATTTTTGCGCAGCTAAATTTCCGTGCATTAGGCCCACACCGATGGTATGCAATTTTGATGGGGTCTGGCGGAAACATTGCAAAGGGTGTACGCCAGGATGATACATTTGCTTTTGTAAAATAATGTTTACCCAATATGCCACTTGTAAAATAATGTTTACCCAATATGCCACTTGTAAAATAATGTTTACCCAATATGCCACTTGTAAAATAATGTTTACCCAATATGCCACTTGTAAAATAATGTTTACCCAATATGCCACTTGTAAAATAATGTTTACCCAATATGCCACTTTAAAAAACTCATTGTCGAGAAGTCACGTTCTGAATTATCCACTGAAAACAATTTCAAAAGAAAGTGAAATTCATCAACATGATGACCACTTTGAGAATTTTCAGTCTAGGTACTACTGCATAGTATTTATTTCTAATAAATTGACTTATCAATCAGACATTTGCATTAAGTGCATTTTTCTATGGTCAATTAAATGACCCAACTCCTCCTTTTGGTTGCATTACTTTCCAAATAAATTTCCCATGGTACATGATATCCCCTTTATACAGTTCAGGATAGTGTGTCACCTGATGCAACCCTCATAGAGTAAATGAAGTGAATTCAGTATACGTCCCCCTTGATCCCATTTGTAATATCACCTTGTTTTTTAGCAATTTAATTAAAGTGGTTCACCTGTGATTTGGGCCTAGGGGAAGGGGTACACACAAAAAAAGTAGAGTTGCTATTGTCTTCCAGTTGGACAACATAAAATAAACCAGTCAAAAGCTGTCAAATATAACTTGTCAGCCCTGGCACAGACTATCAATCTTGACGACTACATGACGAACCTAGAGTGAAAAGCCATGAAGTTCACAACCTAGGCACATATGTTGTCAACGTGAAGAATGTGAGCCAGGACTGACAAGTTAAATCTGACAGGGTTTGCCTCGTTTATCCTTAGCCCTGCCCAGCTTTCTATAGTTTTATTAGAGCTTCGAGTATTCACAATTCATCCGGAATCTTTTTAATTTCACTATCAATGCACGCCGGCAGCTGACGGCCAGCCGCCATTGGTGCATGTGACGTCATGACCTTATGAATTAATTGGTCCGTCCATAGGGCTGCCAGATTTCAAGGGATATGAAGGCTCTGGTCTTTTGGCTCTGGAGTTTTGTTGGGTACCCCTTGTTTGCAGTGTTTGTATGACAGTTTTGAAACCATTTAGGACAGAGACAAACACTTAGTGCTCCAGGTATTCCCATGATATGCTAAATGAAATGTAATAGACCATCAGACAAGCCTAATTATAATATGATAAATTGGCAGACATGGACATGTATATACAGCCTCTATTAGTGGCTGTCTAGGGAGAGCCACTGAGACCTGTTTCATAAGCATTCTTTATTTAAGATCAATCTTTCCACTCTATGAGTGACGACTTAAGATCAGTCATTTTGGAATGACTACTATAGTGTTTCAGAACAAGCTGTCACTAGAATTGGAACTTAAGACTGGTCCTTTAGAAAAAGCTGTCAATTAGACATAGGGGCAGTAATCAAGATCAGTTGTAAGGTCACTCATAGGCCAATTATCCAGCTAGTAAGATCAATCACCCAGGTGCAGAACATGCCTCTACTTTGTTATTTCACAATAGAAAAAGGTATTATAAAAGGGTATTTTATTTTGATATATTCCTGACATCATGGATTTAAAAGATATGTGGGATTCCACTAATTGATATGATTTTTCCCATTTATGTGTACCCTTAACCTTCCACATAAATCAGCTACTTTCTGTTGGTCATATGTCATTCTTACATTGACTCTTTACTAGTAAGCGTCAATCCCAATTTCCTTTTGAATCACCTCCTACTAAGAGTGAGCTATGGAGATATGACCAATGAATCCAATGATTGATCTTAACACCACCTTACGAGTATCTTGCTCTTAAGTCTATGTCACTAGTATATGGCCCTTGTGAAACAGGTCTCTGTCTGTATCTTTACCTGGTTGCAACTACCAAAATCCTGTCTGCTTTTGTGCACACTCATTCTTCAAGCAGGTTCTTCAATTGCCTATGATGGCTTGGAGTGTATAGATTGTATGATTGGTGATTGTCTGCATGCTATTACTAGTACACTACCTATAGGCACACTAGGCACACTACAGACACACCAATACCAGCACTAGTTGAATGGTGGCATAATGACCTCTTCCTAAATATCCACTAACTCTCAAGTGCCCTTTCTTCTGGTACATTGTACCATAACAAGCAGTCACTCACTCTCCTAGCATAAAGGTGGGCACTACAGCCAGTGTGATGTATCTAAGATTCAGGTAAAGAGAAATCGGGACCTGAAAGGGAGTTTGGTGGTGAGTTCAATAAGGATGGGAAATGATGTGTTAACATTGCCTTCCATTAGACTGGACCATAATATTTTTCATGATACATCCCTCAGATGGCCAGGGAAATGTATACATCTTCCTTTGACTAGAATAGCCAGGATATATTGAAAGGTAAATAAAGAAACATAGAACAAGTTTTCCTGAAATCACTCCCACGTTTACAATAGAGTGATCTCAGTGTCAACCCCTTGAGACTGAGATTCAGTCTAATGTATGTAAGGATAAATATATTTCTATAAGGGTAATGTTTGTCCCTGGTACTATACTGGTTATGGGGGGAGGGGGTGGTTACCGGTTCCCATTTTTGAGGTACACTTTGACACCAGTCCCTGTTTTGAGCCTATGCGTCATCTCACCAGTCCTGGTTTTGATGGGTACCCGATCCTACCATGGTTACCTCCTTTCCCCCGGGATCTGGCATCTCATATGCAGGCCTGAAGAGTGCAATACTAGCCGAATTCTTGATCCTTATCATAATCCCCGGGCTGCGGGTCACTACCTATCTTTTCTATAGTTCCCATGTGGAAACAAGAAGCCCCCCTAATATTTTACACGCGTCACGGAAGCAAAATTAATTTTGGAAAGATTTGGACCATTTTGAGGGAGGAACCCCCCTAAAAGACCCCGAGAACACGAATAACTCCATAGATTACCTCCCCAGCCATGGTTTGTGACATTCATTAACTGCATCGGCTTTGCCTCGGAGGTTTTGTGGCAGATCCTCCAGGTCTAAGGAGGTTTTCTGTCTTATACTCCGTCCGTGGGAGATAATGAGAGAGTTTTATCCTATTTGCTTATACATACTTTAGAGTGATATTTATCCATTTACATGTTAATTAAAATGGGGTTTGCAGCTTTTCTGGGATTCGAACCCACACTGGTATAGATAATGTATAGACTACTCGAAATAAACTTAAGCCAATATCCATATCAAGACAGAGTCCCAGGGTCCTGTTTCTATAGTTGGTTTAGATGGCACCATTTGCATTAGTGTTTCCTAAGTTGCTTTATCTAAAATAGCTCAGTTCAAGTTCTATCTAAGTCTGTGTTGGCAAATACCTAAATCGAAATGAATACAGCAAGAAGTGCCACTGTTTCTAAAGTTTTGGATAGAACTCAAACTGTGTCCCATCTGTTTCATTGACAGAAGTAAATCTGTTGTTTTCCAACTGACTTTGCTGCCATCATGGCCCTGATTGTATACCTGAATGGCACCATCCATGTTTACTAATGCAAAGCTAATAATGCAGACCCAGCAAAACATGCTTCTGTTTCTTAACTTGAGTTCTGTTCTAATGCTCTATTGGCTAGAGCTGGATAGGACAACTTTTGGAACACTCATGCAATGGTGCCATCAAAATCCTTGAATTTCAGCTAGTCTATCATCAAATGAATCATCCAAGTTATTGTGTGTATTTCTCTTATCTAAAGTTTTGCTGACCACCTATAAGGGTTGGTGGCAAAGTTGTTTGAAAAGCAATAATTTTGCCTTCATCATTGGAGCAGATAAGACTGAGTTTGAGTTATATCCTAAGATTTAGAAACAGTGGCACATCCTGCTCTATTCATTTGGGTCTAGGTAGTTGCCTAAAATGAACTCAGCTAGAACTCAAACTGAGCCATTTTGGAGAGAGCAACTTAAGAAACACTAATGCAAACGGTGCCTTCCATAATGCACTATAAAACAGGATCCACATATTTCCATTGATTTAAACATATGATATAACACACAAATGAATAGGCGGAAGGCCCTAAGGATATACCAGTGAGAAGTGCACTAGAGGTGGATGCCACCATTGCATTAGCGTTTCTCAAGTTGTCCTATCCAGTTCTAGCCAATAGAACAGGAGAGTAGAACTCAAGTTAAGAAACAGAAAGCTGGTTTTGCTCTATCTGCACTTTTAGCTTTGCATTAGTGGACATGGATGGTGCCATTCTTTTTTGAAAAGTATAGAAACAGGGCCCAGAGCCTTATGGCTAGAGCATTCACCTCTAACACAAGAACAGAAGGGTTCAAATCCCACTCTGCCCCAGTATGGTTTTCCCTTACTTAAAGACAAATTTTGACCTCCATTTTTTTTAACAGATCAAACCATTAATGTTCTGAGCACATTGGGTTTTTAGATCAAAATGTATAAAAGATAGAAGTTTATCAATGAATTAGATGAAGAAATAAAATAGGATCAAATGGGATACAAACTCATGACCTGATGATTTGAAGTCTCATCTGTTATTCATTACACTATGGAGAACCGAGATCGAATGTGTGCAAACCATTTTAATTTTTTTAGTAGTTGATAATTACAGAATAGTCATAAGATATTCCAACACTCCCATGTCAGCTGAGGTTTCATGGTGTAATGGTTGGTACATAGAAGAATCAGATCCTATTCATGGGGTGCTATGGTAAAACACTCAGAAATGAAAGGATATTTTGATTCGGTATGGGGCCTAGATTAGAGGTAGAGTAGAGCAGTGGACCATGGACATCCAACACTGACATTGATGCCCATGACATTATTGAGTAGGATATCTAAGAAAAGCATGCATGTATATAGGTAATAGATATTTCATGTCAAATGAATTTTTTTTCTTGCCAAAACCGAAGTAAATTGTGATTTTTTGATGACATGATGTCATGCAGGCCATGACCCCCCTCCCCCCTTGTCATGCTTGGTCATGGGAAGTGGGACCCCCCTCCCCCTCCTGTATGACGTCATTTGTACACAACCCCATACCTCCAGAAGACATTCAGTTTTAACCATCTGTGCACGTTTTCCTCCCTAAACTGACGAGAATATTTTAGCAATACGAAAACGTGCACATTTTATTTTTTGGTTCACGTTTTGGTCTTTTGGCAAGACCCTCCAGGAACATCGGTCAGTATGATATACATGCCTATTAACGTGTTCATGTAACTGGGGTAGGCCTATGAGTGGAACTTCCCTTCAGAAGCCATTCCTTTTATAGCTTTGCTTTTCTTGGTATGTCAATGGCATATTGAATTGTTCCATCCTCTCCCTTACGACGCACCCCTCCCAGTGCTTGGCCTAACTCAATTACATTAAGCATTTAAAGGGGGGCTAGCACCGCAAACTAACAACATGGGTACCGGTTCAAAGAGTGATAATAAAATCGCGGGAATCAGCGGAAAAATCGCGGTGCTCTGATTGGTCAAGGGGTGGTCACATGACTTTTTAATGCCGGCATGCATTACCATGCCAGGGCCCCTTTAAGAGTATCAATCCTTCAGGCATACATTTGTTATTGCACGATCTAATTTCTTCAATTGATACATATCAGTGTAGAGAAAAAAAAACTTAACTAGCATTCCAGCAACGACGCAATATCAACCAATCACACATCAATGGTTAACTAACATCACTTCCGGTCGACCACCATCTTGGATTGGGCAGCCATCTTGTTTTTAAGCCATCTCTAAGGAAACAATCAAACAATGGGGATTGAGAAAAAGAAAACAACTACAGCAACCCATGCATTTTATTTAGTGCCACTCCTAGGTCTCCAAAATAACACCAATCAGGCCATCTTGTTGTGTGACGAGGAGTTAAGACAAATTCATGTCTATTGAAAGCTCAACACTCAAACAAACATGTCACAACAGCCACCAATCTTTCTGGAGAATTCTATAAGATCAGTCTCCAAATCTGAAGGTGGGGGGACTTCTATGATGGTAATGATACCAACTGGCAGGAGCAAAAAGGTACAATCGCGAGCTTTCATAACTCAGAAAACCCACACGCTCGCAGAAAAAAAAATATCACTACTAATTTAAAACCACCACAGCACATGTTCAGACCTCTCACCGAGTTGCTTTGAGTGGTAAACTCCTATATAATCTCCCCGTGATGTGGCTTTTCGCTGCATGTTGGTACTAATTAAAGCAATTTGAGAGAGTTTTAAGTACTCCCAGTTACAAAGGACTTAATAAGCGTGTACTTCTATCAGACGCACTGCCCGCTTTACTAATGTGGATGGCAGCAAAATGACGCAGCGTTCATTCCAGGACCGCTGCTCTTCATCATTACGGCGTGGGTTGACCTGATTGGCTGATTACTTGTCAATCATCCTACTGGGCTTGGCTACTGCCTGATCCTCTGGGATTGATTGACAGTTATGTCACAGTGCATTCTGATTGAGATGGATTGGCCTTGATCCAAATGTACTCTGCGTTGGTCCCGAGACCTGCAAGACACCTTGATTGAGACCCGTGTGGACAAGCTCAAAGAAACATTGCCAAACTGGGTGTGGGGTGGGAGAGGGTGGGTTGGGGATTGGATATAATACCGGCTGGCTGAAGGTGTGGGGGGCTATAAGCTTGTTTTCCAAGTATTGAATAACTGAACGATTGACCGGGAATTATCAAGACGTAGTTGACGATATACTCAATGATCTGTGCTGTATTAAGTGAAGAATGGACTCTACTATGTGGTCTACCTTCTACATTCCCCGTTTTAAATAACTCACAGAAGAAAATAAAAGTAGTTCCCCCTCCCCCATTCATTTATTTTAAAAAAAGAAACAGAGAAAAATAACCCTATTCTATACAGATGCTGCAACTATCTCGAATGTAGAGCCTACATCATAATCATTATCTGTATTGATCGACCGATTTTTTCTGATAAGTAGGACGCTAAGAGCAAAAAGATTTTACAGAAAGATCCTACTTCATGTAGAGTAAAGTGTGACTTAACAAGATCATATATAGTTTATATATTAGAAGAATATTAAGGCCTATACAATTCTACTCTTACGTTCAGTTCAGTTTTAATGATAACGTGTTGAACCAAAAGCCTTGAATGTCAGTCATTCTTACGGACCTCTGCAGACCAAGTTTAAACTCATATATTCTATAGAATTCATAATATCATCTGCCCTCATCAGATAACTGTCAAGCTCAAAATGATCAAAAGTCTGCAATATAAACTTTAGAGAATTCGTATTGAAATTCATTCATCAATCCTTTTTACACACTGAAAAAAGATGTGAAGTTGGCTAATTTGGACCAGTTTGAGTTTCCTAAATTTGACCGAAGTTGTAACTAGGTCCAATTTAGTTTCCTAGAGGATGGTCTCACAGAAGTAACCCTAAATAGGAGGACAGGCAGATATCCCAGGGTGGGGCTCCAGAAAATGTCCAATTTTGAGAAAAAATGATTAGATTTCTGAACTACACTTAGACTTTTATAGTTTTACATGTCTGTGGAGGAGGGGATAAACCATGAGAATACTAAATATTGTAAAGTTAGGATTTTTCCATGATTTTCTATTTTTGAGATAAAAATGAATATATTATTTTGATGATAAAGAGGGGTGTTATGTTCATCAGATCTGATTACATGAGATAGAATTGTGAAAAAAATGGTTTTTTTTTTTGTTGTTTTTTTCAAAATATATACCATGAAATATATTCACTGGATCCTGGTAGAGATGTGTCTCTTCCATATACATAATATCATATCTGTATTTTCCCTTAGTTTCCACATCTCTTGTGTCATGATTAAAATATCAGGTAAATCGAGAAAAGGGTGGATTTGCTCTGACTAAATATCAAAATCCTTGTAAACAACAAAAAGAATATAGTAGGAGGGGGGATCGAACACACCCAGTGGAGAAACCACACCATCAGGGCTTCTCAAGTTAATCATGGTTTAGGAACTCTCCTAGACTTCAGAAGGAGCTGGAACTCTGTGACAGGCAAGAACAAAGTGGGCGATAATAGGGAACAAGTGGGCGATAATAGGGAATTCCGTTTACGCAACGCTGTATCGCACATACACAAACATAGCAGATTTGAATACAGCAGGCTACTCTGATTCTCTGGAACTTACAGAATATCAGGAGAAACAAACTACAGGGCCTGAACTGAGACAATAACAGAGTTAGGCTGGGTGTGTTCAAGTGTACCAAAAAACATTACCATAAAAAACTAACAAGCACTACATGGAAAAGCACTGATGGTGGGCCCTATGTAACATGTAGTGGCTTTACATAGCTCCATGTCCATGTGTTTTCAATTGGTATAACATCAACTCACCATTAGAACTATGAACATATAACCCAGTGAACTACATCTAGCACAGGTCAATTTCTCATTAGCTGTCCCTCCCCAACCCTATTGTGACTAAATACCCAATATTTGTCAAGGTTTTGTCAGTTTCTGGGGGTTGACCTTGTGCATCTACATACTTTGCCCAGGTTATAAATATGTCAACATCAAGTGTCAGTGATCAATGTGGGGGTGCTGCATCCATTCCACCCAGTGCACCACTGGTCACAATGGAGGACGACTCGTCTGGCGAAGGGGAGGCCCCTATGGCCTGTAAAAACACTGACAAAGCAGTGAAAAAACGAATGTCGGATGAAGCCGGACTTTCAGATGACTAAGGGTCACTGAGGACACCCCCCAGCACCAGTCCAACAGCGGGGTAGCTAGTACTGCTAGCAAACCAACATCAACCCAAAACATCAATCCTGAGGAGATGAGTTTACTTACACTGGCCAGAACCTTAGCCAGGATCGAGGAGCGGCTTATCAGAGTCGATAACACAGGCTCTTTCTGAATATCTTGGACCAGAGGTGTTAGCCACACTAGAGAATGAGGACAATTTATTCTTCTTCAGTAAGGCCTCCCCTTTTAGCAACCACTACCAGCTACATTTAAGATAGGAGATAAGACCTACACATCAATGGAAAAGTACCTTGCCATACAAAGGTGCATTATCGCAAGGCGTGAAGACTTAGAGAAGCAGGCATGGCAGCTAGACATGCCAGCCAAGCTAAAGGGCATACTACATAAGTGCAGGGAGGAGCACAAGAACGGGTGGATAACTAAATGCAAGTCCATTGCAAAGGAAGGGATCAGGGCTAAGGTCCAACAAAATCCAAATATTCAACAACGTCTCCTCAGCACAGGAAATAAGGTCATTGGTGAAGCCTCAAAAAATCTGTATGGGGCATAGGGATGAAACTGACCGATAAGAACACCTTAAACCAGGAGCTATGGTCAGGAAAAAACCTGTTTGGTAAAATTCTCCAAGAGGTACGCCAGGAATTCGGGAACACTGCCTAACTTACCCCATCCAAACAGTTATGCAGAAGCTGTTATAGATATTGATGATAGTGACTACAACTGGGTATAACTACATGGTGCTCAAGATTCAATCAACTTAGGGATGGATCATAATAGTCTTAACCCTTTTGTGCCCAGAATTATTTTTGAAAAAGCTGATTTATTCAACAAACTTGACATAGTAGAGGCTATTAGCTATATATGTCCAGACTAAAATACTGATTCAAATGATAACAATTTCAAAGAGGGCAGTAAAATAGCTTTCAGAAAATGTAATAATTAAGCATAGGTTAGAGTATTCTATGAGTTATTAGGGAATGATGATGGCACAAGATGTTAATATAGGCTAATTTAGATGAAGGTGTCCAGAATATTTTCTTCTTTTTCTTTAGAATTTTGGTCAGGAATAGGCTATTTTCTATTCATAAAGCATTATTTTGACATTTTAAACAAAGCTATATCTATGGAAATTAAAAAAGATATGTATTATAATTGGATTCCTTGGAGAAAATCACAGGGAAAATATTTCATCAATATTTTTTGGTATTTCTATCAATATTTTTGTGTTTTTAAGTGAATATTCTGCATTTTCCCATTATTCTCATGGTCAGAGCGCACACTTTTCATGCATTTTAAGCCTATTTTCAATCCATTATTTTCTGCAATAGCATCTATTAATAATTATTTACCTAATGCACCATGACAAATTTGGTATCGTTGGAAAGCCCTTGATATTATGAGTCTTCTGGATTTGGAATTATCTTAATCTGATAAATATTAAACCCATGGTAGTCTATTGAACATATATTTACATGCTTAAGAGCACACTTTTGCTATAAGGGTTAATTGAAATACCCAACTAAAATGAGCATATGATCAAATAACTCTCCGAGTTACATAAAACACATGGTTTATGGAACAACTAATTGTGGATGCTCCACCTTTTTTTTTTTTTGTTTATTTATGTTTATATGTTATATGTGTGTGCAAGATTATGTATATCATTTTGGTAGTTGTGTTACTGTATTAAGTCTCTATCATGTACCAACATAAGGTTAACAAGGCTTATAAAATAACATGTGAACTTTGACCCGTTACAGTATTGCGGTGGCCGATTGTAAAAAGTCCCAAGCTAAAAAATGGTACCCCCCAAGTTTTGTGTAAAATTGAATATGACATAGCCCTTATTCTGAACCTAAAAGACTATGACCAATAACACGAGAGTGATTAACTTTTGTTCCTTCAATGTCAATGGTATAAGGGTGAGAGATATTTTCAAGAAGCTAAAGGATGAAAGCCATAATATTATCTTCCTTCAGGAAAACCCACTGTACACCAGAAGTAGAGAAGATTTGGAAGGCTGAGTGGGGTGGGGATATGGTATGTGCAAATGGTAGCTCATTGTCTAAAGGTGTAGCCATACGTTTTAGTAGAGATTGCCCTTACAAGTGCCTAGAAAAGACTATAGATGCCAACAGGAAGTACATTATATTACACATTGAGGTTCGGGGAGTGGAATACGTCCTATGCAATATCTATGCTCCAACACAAAACTATGAAGCAGACCAGATGGCTGTATTGATGAAATATCAGATAGATTAAAAGTTTATGAAGTTGAGAACCTTCTCCTTGGAGGTGACTTTAATGAGACCCCTGACCCATATATAGACAGAAGGGTAACCAATAGTATGAGGGCAGCTAATAAGCAATATAGGAAGCAAATATACAATCTACAAGATATTCTCAGCTTAGTGGATATATAAAGAGTTAGACACCCTAATTTACATAGATATTCTTTTCATAGGCAAAAGCAAGCATCAAGGATAGATTTCTGGCTAGTGTCTGAGCATTGGACAGGTTTTGTTTATAAAACAGATATCCGGCCTGCACTATCTGACCACAGTAAGGTAACACTGGGAATCTCCAGTACTGACCAGGACAGAGGTCCAAGTGTGTGGAAGTTTAATAACACCCTTCTCTCAGATAATGACTATGTGAAGCAACTTAAGACTATGCTTGGAAAATGCAAGATAGAATACCAGGATCTAGAGCCCAATACTAAGTGGGAGATTCTGAAATATGAGATAAGAAAATTTTCAATCAGTTAAAGTAAAAAGAAGAAGGCAGAATCTAAAAAAGTAGAGAGGGAATTAAAACAGTCTAAAAAAACTGTCCGCAGCCTTTGATGAGGGCCAGGATGTAATTGACGAAATGGAAAGTGTTTAGAGGGACCTGAAAGATATTGAATTAAAGAAAGCCAGAGCCATCATGTTTAGGTCAAAAGCAAATTGGTCTCAGGTTGGTGAATGACCTACCAAATACTTTTTGAATTTAGAAAAGAAGAATTTTATGGATTAACTTATTACTGAATTGAAAGATCAAAATTGACATATAGTCACAGAATGTAAAGATATCCTTAATGTCCAAAAGCAATTCTATAAAGATCTATACTCAGATAGCTATAGAGAGTTAGATGATATTGATGACAGGTGTCCCTTTATAGATACAAACAACTTGGCTACCTTGTCTGACAACCAGAGAGATATGATAGAGAGACCCTTATCAAAGTCAGATTTTCTCAATAGTCTAAAATCCTTAAAGAATGGGAACTTCACAAGCACAGATGGACTAAGTACGGAGTTCTATAAGTTCTTTTGGACTGATATTGGGGATGATGTTAGTCAAAGTCTTCTTTATGCCATGGAAATGGGAAGAACAAAAAAGTGGCATTATAACCCTAATCCCCAAAAAGGAAAAGAATAAGAAACTGGAGGCCAATCAGCCTAACTGACAATAGGAAATGATTGTATTCACTTTTATTGGCTATGCCTAAAGATATTTCTTTGATTTGCTTATGTGTTATAAAGGATTTCCACTTTGATAAGTGCTTAGCCTGAATCCGATGAACGTAACATTTTTGGGAAAGTGACAAAATATCATGAAATATCTCCTAAAAGAATACAACTATCCAGAAAATTCATGTTCCATAATTATTTAAATGAATTTCTCAACCATGCTGGTTGTTTAAAATTTTCATTATCGATAATTTATGCCATATATATGCTATCATCAGTTTATCCAATGAACGTAACAGGCTGAATGTAACACAATGAAAAATAAGGAAAAGGGTATCAAATATCTGCCTAAAAACAGTTTGATATAATCAGGAAGTCAAAGGTTTACCCTGGAGATATGCAATATTCTCATACTTGGAGCCATTATTGAAATTTTCCAATTTAAAAAATATCTGATGAACATAACATCACTTGAAATAGGGGACATGTAGCTTTGGTCTTAATGGAAAATATAGAAATTATTCAAATATTCTTATGAGTTTGAGTAAAATTGTCATGTTAATGACACACATGTTACCTACTAAAGAGGGTTGCTCAAAAATATATATAACTACGAAATATCTAATATTGCATAAAGGCCTAATGCAACTTCAAATGATCCAATGAACGTAACACACCATAATCTCTCACATATAAGGCACAGCCCGCCTATAAGGCACACCTTGAGTTTAGAGATTTGACCAGAAAAATAAAAAATTCATAACTTTTGTTCTACTGAATGGATTTTGAAAATTCAAAAACCTATGTGTTGCATGGACCCCCCAGACCCCCCTGGACCCCATATTCAGCTGATGAGGTTATTAGGGAGTGTAAGATATCAAAATGAAGGTCTTGATCTCCCCCTTGCGGATCCAGGGAGAACTAAAACCTCTCGTATAAGACGCGCATTGTACGCGTGAGATTACGGTAAATCTGATGAACGTAACATAAATCTGATGAATGTTACAATTATTATGGCATTCATGTTACAGCAGACCGATAATCTACATTGACAAAAATCTTACACTAGCTGGTGCAGTGCACTACTAGGTTACCCAATTGATATTTGTTTTCATTATTATGGAAGAATTAGGCATATTACAGCTAAATCATCAATGTGAATCCGATGAACATAACATCAATCTGATGAACGTTACATCACCATTTTACTGTCATTTATCATACTTTGAAGTGGAATTTCAGAAATCAAATGACAAGGTGCTGTAGAGCCCCCAAGCATACACAATGTCAACTGAATTTCTTCTCTATCTGCCTTATATTTATATAAAAAAAATAATTCCCTAAAGAAAATAGCCTTAAAAGGTCACTTTCCTACTCCTCTTTGGCCTCATTTACAGGGAGAAAACCATAAGATATTCAGGTTTTTGCATATCTGCTCCAATATATGGGTGTCAGTCTTCCACTTACTGTCAAAAGACTAACAGAAAATCAGTTTATTTATTTAAATAATCACTTCTTTAAATACAAATGTGATTTTGTGAGGAAAATTCTATTTTAAAAGATTTTCACCAAATGATGAAAAAAATTGAAAATTTTCTTGAAAATGTAGGGAAGTATCTCCATAATGTGTCATATGAATTGCAAAATGGGTAATCACATTGTGAATAGAGAAAAAAATTGAATGAAAATGATTTTTTCTCAGGGGACATGGATTTTTTGGTATTTTTCAAGCAAAATATTCAAAAATTCTGGAAAAGAGAGAAAAAATATTATGAATACCTTAATCGTTACATAAGGGGGCTTCCATTAATTATGTACGCACAAATTTGCCGAAAATTGACCCCCCCACCCCCCATGTTGCACCCTGTACGCATTTGGCCTACCCCCTCCCCCTATGCGTACATACTCAAGCCACATGGAGCCCCCCCCTCCTTTCCTGCGTGCAGAAAAATTTCCTTTACCCTCTGGTAAATATAAAATGGTATGCATACTTTGTAAGTATTCCCCTTATTTTTGTAGCCTTATTGGATACTAGAATGAGGGGTTGTTCTCCTACAGTCACCATATTTTGTACCAAGATACCTACCATCAACCTCCCTCTACCCCCCAAAAATGCCTCAATTTCTCCTAATTCATTAGGCCCTATGCGTACTTACTCATAGCCTCTGACCCCCCTCCCCCACCCTGTACGCATCTGTATGCATTTGGCCTGACCCCCCCACCCCTCCTAGATGCGTACATAATTAATGGATGCCCCCTAAGGGAGTGATCATTTTTTAACAACAGGGGGGGGGGGCTGGTGGGTTTGAGGGGGGGGTCAGAATTTTTTCAACCCCTTGACCGGGGGTCAGAATATTTTCAATACTGTCATACTAGTAATTGTGCATGATCAAGTTGTCATATGAGAAATATCATAAGACTAGTGGTATATAGTGTAAATACATTAAGCTCTCATAAAATAGTGTTATTTCCAGTTATCACTGGTTTATTCAGCTTTAGGCAACATGTAGGAAATATCAATCATACAGTAGTTAGTATGTAGGTAATTTGTACATACAGTAAATATACAGTAAGTTATAAAGTATAATGTTCTGTTCCACTCCACCTGTGAGGTAATAATAATACAATGTCCAGCATAGTTCTAGGTGGGTTCCCACACCTAGCTCCTGACCTGCTGCTTAGAGGAATAATGTAATAATGAATAACTTTACCCTCTGGTGGAAGTCTTGAGGAAGATACCCTCTGGCCACTAATGATAGAAACCAATGCCTGTCTAGCATAGTTTCACCATAGTGCAGTGGTATAGCAGGTAGCAGGAGATGACTGGAGATGTTACCTCTAGAGCGGTTCTTGGTGTTCTCTCCTCTAGGAGGTGCAGCCAGGCTATTTGTAGCAAATCTTGGAAAAGCACCTCCAGACTGACTGGGGCCAGTAGCATCTGCCTAACTCTGCAATTGTTTGAGGGGAGGCTTTCATGTGTCACTGGGTCCACAAAGGACCCCCATGGGCGCCGCTGTGTCCCCCTTTGTCTTGGTCGGTTCTGTGACTTCAGACCCTTATATCTCGGTCGTTTACGCCGCTATAACCGCCATTTTGTGCATGCGCGGAGTTGAATATGCCAAGTTTATAATGCTCGCTGGATAGGCGCGTAACTTGCGCCGGTTCGTCTGTAGTGCACTCGGAGCTTGATTCAGTCTCCATGGCGTAACTTCCTTAATAATGGGAGTTCCGCCTTGATCTTGGGCTCATTTTAACCGTCTAATTATGGGCTTTCCATAAATGCTTTGATATTTGACCTAGCATGCTCAGGAGTGACGCTAGAGCGACCGGACGGTTATGGCGTCGTGCTTATGTAACCCATTGTTCAGTTATTAGAGTGCTCAGACACTCATGACGGCGTCAGCGGTGCTCAGGCACCCGTGACGGCCGGTTGCATTCACTTACAACTTATTAGTTTGTGCACTGAACCATGAGGTCGCACACTGAGACCCTCATTTTTATTATATTGTGCAGTGAACCATTAGGTCGGAGCCTTTGATGTCATAAAGTGTGTTGTAACTGACCTGGCTGGTGTGCAGTGGGGCATGAACGCTCTTATACAAAGTTTGAGCGCTCTTATAGCTCTTAGAACCAACCTATGTATTAATTTCATAGATATTCTTTGATTAATACAAAATATGTTAGAATTTATGCAATAATAAAATGGTATATCATAGAATACTCCCTCTCCCCCGAGAGAATGCGAAACTCCGTCATTTCGCCGAGGGAATGTACAATCTATACAATTTTTACCTTATTTTGGAGTTGTATACTGTTTGTAAGAGGATTTGAAGTAATGGGGAGTGCTTCAAATGCAATTTTTGTGGTAGAGCTTTGTCAGTATAAACAATTTTCTCCTGGGTATAAGTACATTTCCGAGTTTCTATATCTTACCATACCTGAGCGTATTTGCTTATGTAACATCAATTTTGGGTACAATTTTCCATTTTTATGTACAACATACAATTTGGCAAATAGTGTGTAATTTTGGCATTCAATGTTCAATTTAGCATGCAAATTGAACATAAATGACAATTTAGTGTGCAAATTTACAATTTCGCGTGTAATTGCGTTCAATTAACAATTTTAGTATACAAATATATAATTTCCGCGTACGTTTGGCAATTTTAGTATGCAAATATATAATTTCGCGTACATTTGGCAATTTTAGTATGCAAATATATAATTTTGCGTTCAATTGATAATTTCTGCATGCACATGTGTAATTTTGCGTACAGCTTGGTTACACATAAAAATGTTGATTTTTGTTAAAAAAAATCTGATTTTAGTGTATGAATTGGGTACAGACATACAGTATAATGTGCAACATACAATTCAAGTGTGCAAATTGGGTACAAACTTACAATCTAGTGTGCAAACATACAATTTTAGTGTGCAAATTGGGTACAAGCGTACAATCTGGTGTGCAAACATACAATTTTAGTGTGCAAATTGGGTACAAGCGTACAATCTGGTGTGCAAACATACAATTTTAGTGTGCAAATTGGGTACAAGCGTACAATCTGGTGTGCAAACATACAATTTTAGTGTGCAAATTGGGTACAAGCGTACAATCTAGTTTACACTATACAATTTTTGGGATTTGAGACAAATTTTTCCGAGGACCGGAAAAACAAAGTACTTCATGTACAATAGGCTTGTTTGTCTCTGAGTTACTCTTTGATTTTGCTATATGGGTGTATTAATTGGCAATTTCGGCAGTGGGCCGCTGCTTAATTGACTTTTCCCTAGCCTTCTTGAGTATGTGTCCCTGAAAGAGATTCTTTGGTGAGTATCTTAAGTAAACATTTTTCATGTCAACAATTTTCCTCAACATTTTTTTTTTTTTTTCATTCATTTTTCCAACAATTTTCTATACCAAGGTTTACTTTAAGTAAACCTTGGTATAGTATACAAGTGCTAGTGGGTACAAAAACTGTCTTAGTTATCTACCTGCATTCATGTATATTTGTGTTGGATTTGTACAATTTATAATTTTTAAATTGCAATTTCGCAATTTTGCGCGTATATGCGCGCATTAATCATCGATTTTGTGAGAATACCATAGATTTTCATATTATACATCAACAAGTGGCTGTGTATATTTTCTAAATTTTTTTCTAATACTTTGATAATTTCATTGACAGTGGAGGTGTGTCAGGAGTAAGATGTGAGTCTCCTCCCTGATGTGCTCATGCAGTGGTGGCACTTGAGGTGTTAGGTGCCAGATTCTGGCATGTGTCTGTGGCAGTGCCTAGCTTGGTGTCAGTGGACAGTTCAGGGTGGGGGGGGGGTGTGTGTGTGTCCATTTAAGGAGTGGGTGGCTGGTATTGGAGTATCAGTTTCTCTCTGGAAACCTCTGCTGCAACACCATGGCTCACCTTCAAGCTATCTTTGCTTTGCCTGTCTCCCAGGTGATGGTGGTGGGGAGTCTGGCTAGGGCCCTGGTGGAGGCCAACCAGACCATACACTATGGCTACATAGTGAGGAATTTCAGAGAGATCAGTGAGCATGGTGATGTGTTGGTCAACATGTATTCCTGCCACTATTTCTTGGGCTCAGCCTTGCGTCGGGGGGCCACTGTGGCCCTTTTGGCTAGGGCCTTGAGTAATCTAGGGTTCTGGCCCATGGACTCTAACTTCGGACCGCGGGAGCGAGTGTTGTGGGATTATTTGTTGGCAGTGTCCTTCATCGATCTCGCGGCATCCGGGGACCCATCTATGGCAGCCGAGTATGGACTGGGATTGATGGAGGCCCGGCTTGTTGAGTGGGAACAGGACCACGGCCATATGTATGGATCGGACTCGGACTCCCACTCTCCCATCGATGTTGAACCCGAGGATCTGTGGTAGGATCCCGACTGACTGAAAACTAGGGTGTAAAAACCCGCCATCCCAAAGGCCCTTTTCAGGGCCGGCAAATTGTCCGAAAAGTTCTGAATACTGTCTCTGATATGTTGTCTCCTGGTGGTGGACTGGGGGCAGTCTAGGCTGTGGGCAGTCTAGGCTGTTTCCACAGTCACCGGGGAGGGCTGGTGGTTTAGAAAATTAGCAATGTTTGACCTTGCGGTCTCCTCCTGTTGTTCGTCAATAATTATATCTGTTGTATTTTCCAGTGCTGTCATGGTCACCGGGCTGGTGCCACAATCATTCTGGAGAAGCATGGAGTAGTACAGTCCTTTGTTTTTAAGGACTGGTATGGTACTGAACCTAGTGCGCCAAGGTAGGTGTATCACCTGAGGGAGGTGATAAGCAAATTCTCCTCTCTGTGTTGTTATAACTGCTGGTCCATTCCAGGTAAATATAGCCTTAGGTAGTGGGAAGGTTTTAACCACTATATCCTTATAGGTCGGGGCAGCTGCTGATTTAATCTCATCAAATTCATGTGGTATTGGCCTCAGGGGTAGCGCGAAGTTTGAGTCTCCACAATATATTTTAAAATATATTGTGGGATTTGTGCGCTTGGCCACATTTTTCTTGCCACAGTGTGTCTGCGCAAATTTCTTAAGGTACTTCATTATTCTGTAGGCTGAGTAGATGGTCAGGGTGAATAATATGGCAATTATCAGGGTGTGGGTTTCCTGAATTGTGAGGAAAGGGGTGTGGGTTTCCTCCGTAGGGGTTAATTTGGTAGGATTCTTATCTGGGAGCAATTTGTGTAGGGGCAGCTCAGTGACTAGTCTAAATGCTTTGGCTGTAGGCAGGTAGGCTACAGTCCCTCCTAGTCTGTATAGTTTGAGTAGTATGTATACTATAAAAATGTGAGCTGATATCCCTAGGATGAGTCCTAAGCTTTGGAAGATTGGATGCTCTGTAACTCGACGTAGGTATGATTCTACGTAGCGTGTTTCCATTGCCTTATCAAGGTTGGAGGCATCTTTTAATAATGTTTTGGCAAAGGGCTCTAAATTTAGTTGAGTAATATCATCCATGATTGGATTTTCCTGTAGTTTTTCTAAGGTTTTAGAAAGGTTTACTACTGGGAAATTTGGAAGATTCTCTCTTTCATCTGGTTTGGTTTCAGTAATTTGGTTAAGTGCTGCCATGAATGGTAAATTAATTGTCTTGAGAATGTAGTGAAATGATAAGGTTGAGTTACAGGGCAACCTTGTGTTTGGAAGAGAAAATTCTCCTACACTGATTGTGCACCCACAGGGTACACCTATGATTGAGTAGGACTGGGCTTTTCGAGTTTCAGACGTTTTACCATGGCAGTTGATAAAGTAATGGGGTTCATTAGTAGTGACCAGATACTCATCTTCAGAAATGGAAATAGCATGGGTGGTAGGTGCTTGCAGTGGTGAAACTGTAAACTTGCAATGTTCCTTAATCTGTTGAGCCTGGTTAGTAAAAATGGCTACAGGGCATGTAGGCCTGTGTTTATAGATTCTACCATTTACATCTCTGCATACCTTTACTGTAGTACCTTCACATGCCTGCATATCTGCTGAGTCCAATTCGATGAATAACGATTCGTCGTAAGATACTGCTAGAAACTCAGTTGTGGTTTGCAATTTGGTGACTCCTCTGGTGGGGGTCTCCTGTGTGTCTATAGGCATGGGTGATGTAATCATTTGGTACAGTTTGAAGGTAGAGGTGGTAGATTGAATTATAATGTCCAGATGAATATATATATGGTGAGCTGAGTAAGTGTATGAGGTCAGCTTCTGTGAATAATAGAAATCTAAGTCATTAATTGCGACTTGTGCTCCAGGGTGTGTAATCCTAGGTTTGTTATTAATGTCAATTAAGTATCTAGCAAGGTCTGAGGGTGGTACTATATCATGGGTTAGGATTCCTGATGATAGCATCCTCAGGGCTGCATTTGTCCTTTGCAGTGATTGAACTGTATTCATTCTTGCTGCTATGATAATTAATGCATCATTTAATACTTGCATTTTTTCCCTTTGAGTTTTCTCGTGCCTTGAATATGAGTCAAGTGACCTGGACATGTTAGAGGCCCACAGGTTGACGGTGTCACCTATGGTGTTGATTGTGCTGTCCAGTACCTTCTTATCTTGGATGTATGCCTTAACAAACTTATCTTGTCTGTCTGTGATCTTTTCAATGAGACTAGCTGCTTCCTGATCTTGTTTAGCAAATTTTCTTAGTATTTCATCTATGTTCTTGAGCTGTCCCATTACTTGGTTCACATTTTCCACCGTGGCTAGACCTAGCACACCGCGAAACAGGGGTGCTAGAAAACCCAGTATGGCCTCTCTTTTGGCCTTGTCCAATGTGTTTATGGGGTTGGATAGGAACAATTTGATGGAGGCTAATGTTTCATTTATCTCCTTGTCTGCAATTTCCAGCAAGGTGTCAAGCTCTTTGGCTTGTTGGATAATTTGACCGGAGGTATGATCTTGTAGAGTAGGAGTGGTCAATTGGAGTATTCTATCCCTTATGGATCCTTGGGTAACGGGTGCCCGAGGTATCTTGTAGGGGATAGCTAACAACAGTGTTGTGGTTGTATGTCCATTGACCAATGGTTGAGAGCTAGGTTTGAATACTACTCCTATGTTTTGTCTCACCACAGGTGTATAACCTGCAGTAAGTGGTTCTATAGTATATAATAACAGCATAGTTAGCAGTATGGGTGAAACTCTCAGTCTCCCCATGGTGCTTGTGTAAAGCAAGTTTGCTGTTTAAAGTCTTGTCAAATTTGTAGTGATTTGGTGCTAGTAAAGTCTAAGTGTATGGTGCAACACTTTAAATGAAGTGGTTCAAACTGTACCTTTGCAAGATTGAGCTGTCTTGGCAATATGTCCGGTGAGTCTATAGAGATTGACCAGTAAATGGTAAGGTCAGGTTGAAGGTGAAGTAGGTGTGTTCTTTATCCTAGTGCAGTCTCTCCTAATGGAGAAGTGGGCTGGCTAATTCCCAAGTGGGGTCCTGTAGACTTGTGTTCCAGACTGCAGCTGGATGAAGACTGATGGTGGGCTATGGTCCACAGTGCTTCTTATGTATCCTACCTTACCCACATCCATTGTGGGCCTGGTATTGTGTCTCTGGAGTCAAGGCCTTGATCTCCAGTGTCTGCACCTGTGGGGTTCTATTGTGTAATCTGTGTACTGGTAATTAGCTCCTCCTGTCATCCAGGACAGCCATTCATGACCGTCTAGACAGTTGTCTGAGTGTAGCTTATAAGGTCAATTGATCTCTATAGACTGCTGTGTTGGCATAGCGCGCTCTTTCATGTGGGGATTAGGCTTTAGACACTCCATTGTGTTACCCTTACTCTTCTTAGACTTCATGTCTGCTTTACTTGGAGGGTCCCAGTCTTTGACCATTCAGAGGCAATAACCTACTGATATATTTACAAATTTGATTGGCTTTATATACATATAAGTAATTCATTATCAGTCACACATGTCTTATGTGTGGATGAAGAGAATTTGTAATACATTTTGAAAATCTTATGTTCTTTTGGTATCTCAATCTGTTTCTAATTTCTTGAAACTGCACCACACCTAGATGTTTTTCTTAGTATGTGGTGTGCAGGCCTAGGCTTGATAGGGCCTATGCCTGTGGTTTCTCTTGTAAGGGTGATATCATTTTTGTTCCTTACAATTTTGTTGTAGTATTTGGCTTCATGTGGAATAAGCCTGTGTGCAAATTCATTGTTTCTGACAGCCACAACCTTTTTCAGTCTGTCTATGTGCACTGGTCTGGACACCAATAGATTGGTGTCCAAGTTTTTGAGTTTTGCACTTGTCAAACTAGGTCTATCTACTACAACATATGGTCCCATAAAAAGGGGTTGAAGTTTCTTACACTCTGTGTTGGTCAGGATTCTTGGTATGTTTAGGTACACCATGTCGGTGACCTTGATTTCCTGTGGTGTAAGTTTCTTATCATATCTATCCTTCCTTTCCTTTTGTAGCTTGGCGACCTTTTCTATAGCTTTCCTCCTAGAGGTATCTTGATTTGTTATCATGTTAGCTACATGGTCTGCTACGGTGGATATGTCTTCCTGTATCCCCAGCCCTAAGTCCATTGGAGTGGCTGGGTTTCTTCCATGAAGTAGGAAGAAAGGGGTGAATCCTGTGGTTTGGGATTCAGTGTTGTTTAATGCAAAGGTTATGGGTTCAATAAATGAGTCCCAATTGTTTTGGTGCTTTGAGCAAAATGCTCTGAGCGCTGTGCCTATGCTAGCATTGAATCTCTCTACAAGCCCATTTGATTGTGGCCTGTATGGTGAGGAGAATTTATGTTTGATCTTGAGGTGTTTAGTTAACTTTGCACCTGTATAACATGTTCCATTGTCTGTTTGAAGAGTGGCTGGTGTTCCATGATGACAACTTATATTCTTGTAGAACTCTGCTGCTGTTGTCTCAGCTTTTAAGTCAGTAGTAGCCCAAGCTGTTGCATATCTGGTAGCATAATCTATGCAGACTTGTATATGTTTGTTTCCCCTGGCAGTTGTGGGAAGTGGTCCCACCGCGTCGAGGTTTAGGAACTTCATTGGTGAAGCCATGTACTCTCTCACTGTCATTGGTGTTTTGTGTGAGTGTACTTGCCTTTTTGCTGTGAGGCATGTGTGGCAGGTGGAAACATATTTTGTTGTGTCTGCTAGCATAGACTTCCAATATACCCTAGGTCGGAGTGCTGACAGCATCCTACTGGAACCAAGATGGCCGCCAGTAGGTGAGTCATGGAAATACTGTAGTGTACTTGTTACCCATTGCTGTGGTATAACAATTTGAAGTGGTACAGTATTGGTTTTTCTCCAATTTATGGGGCATATATGGACTAATGTACCATTTACCAAGGTGTATGTCTGGCCTTGGTTGATGATTCTGTTTCCTTGTGCTTTTGGTGCAGGCAAGGTTCCATCCTCAAGATATTGTATGAGGGGCAATAGTTCCTTATCCTTCCTTTGTTCCAAGCCAAGGTTTGTACCTGAGATGGATGTGTCGGGAATCTGATCCAGTAGTTGATTTATATCTAGCACATGTTGTTTTATTCTGTCTCTTTCTTTTTCTTTTTCATCGACTATTGGCCTATCTTGTGCCTTTTGTTGGGGTGTGTCACTCTTGTTTTGGTGTGTAGGCTCCTTTGGAGGGCCTATTCTCGCCTTGATGGGAGTGGCAACCTTTTTCTTTAAAGGCACAATTTGCTTTTTGTCAATCTTCTTTGTCTCAGAGTTCTTTGACTTAGTAGATGCAGTGTTTTTTGTGACATTTTTCCTGGCAGGTGGGGTTTTGGTAGGTTTGTTTCCTGTGACCTTTTTCTCATTTAGAATAGTTTGTGATTGTGTGGGGGGTTTTGGTGTGCCCTCCTGAATCATTTCTCTAGTCTTTGAGCGTGTGGTCATAGGACACAAATGGTTTGATGTTTCCTCTCCCTGCATTGGTTCAAAGAATCTGACTGATTTGGAAGTTGCTTGAGTAATAGCATATATTGTGTCTTCTGGATCTTCATCTTCTGAGTCAGGTGGGGTGAAGGGTGGTTCTTTAGGAGTTGCCTTCACCATCTGATTGAGTGATGAGAATTCAATAGGCTCGAAGTCATTATCTGGAAAGAGTTGTGAGTATTCTCTCTCACAGTGGCAAAACACATAGTGTGTAGATTGCTTCAAGATACCCCTAATGGGTGTCTCTGGCCTTTCAATGGTGCTGGGTGGATCATCCCTTTTGAATGGTACTTTCTTTGTTACTTTTGCAAACTTGGTTCTACTGGCTGCTCTAACTCTCCTTGGTGGGGGTGGAGGGTTAGTCATGGGTCCAGAATCTGGGTATTCTCTTCTAGACATAGCATCTGGTGGTGTGTTATCATCACCTTTCAAGTGTTGGATGGTGAATGAAAATTGTTGTATGTCTAGAGCCCATCTGGCCCATCTATGTGTGAGTCCTGTATTGGTTAATAGTGGGATTAGGGCTGCATGGTCTGTGTATAATTGGAAGTGTCTAGTCTCTAGATAGTGTCTGAAGTGTAATACTCCGTACACTACTCCCAGTAGTTCTCTCTCTGTGGTATTGTAATTTCTCTCATGTTTGGTGAGGGTTCTACCTGCAAAGGCTACTGGTCTGAGCACTCCTTCATTATCTCTCTGTGAGAGTACAGCTCCTAAACTCACGTTGGAAGCATCAGTTGCCAAACTGAACTCTTTCTCATAGTTTGGATATCTGAGAAGAGCATTGGTACAGAGGGCATGCTTTAATGTTTTGAAAGCATTATCTGCCTCTTCTGTCCAGACAAATGCTTTGAGATGTGTCTGTAGATCACACAATGGTCTAGCAATTTGGGCATAACCTTTGATAAACTTTTTGAAGTATTGGCATAGGCCTGTGAAGGATCTGACATTTTTGACTGATTTTGGTGTTGGGAAGGTTTTGATTGATTCCACCTTTGTGGGAGACGGTTGCAGTCCCATGGGTGTGACTCTCATTCCCAAGAAGTCTATTCTGTCTATGAAGTATTCACATTTTGATTTCTTCAGTTTGAGTTTGCCAACTCTTAGGCTGTTGAACACATCTTCCAGGTCATGGAAGTGTTGTTCGATTGATGGTGATAATACCAATATGTCATCTAGGTATGGTAGGGCACATTTGTATTTGAGTTTGTTCAGAATTAATGTGACTAGATGGCAGAATCCCGCCGGTGCGGTCGCCAAACCCATCGGCATCCTTTCGTAGACATATTTTTTGTCATTTGCTATGAATGCGGTTTTATGCTGGTCCTCCTGTCTTATAGGAATTTGAAAAAATCCCTGTTGGGCGTCTAGCTTACTGAATACTCTTGGTCTGAGTGACCCTATCATGTCTAGAGTGTCATCGGCTCGGGGTGTAGATAAGGCTTGATTTATCGTGTTCTGGTTCAGATAACGAAAATCTGTGACGAGCCTATGGCCTCCCGATGATTTTTGTACTAAAAAGGATCTGGAAGCCCAGGGGCCCTCAGCACATTCTCTTAGAATGCCCTGTTGTACTAGCCTTTCACACTCTTCCCCTATTGCGGCCTGTTTTTCTGGTGTTTGTCTATATGGTAGGAAATGACATGGTACTGCCTCAGGTTTTACATGTATTGAGTGTGTATACAGGTGTGTGGCACCAATGTCTCCATCTTTTCCTACAAATATATCATCATACTTGGTCGGCAGTGATTCTAATCTATCATGCTGATCTTTGGATGTGAGCACAGATTTTGGTGGAACATTCTCTTCCAATTCTGGCTCGAGGTCATGTGCCTCACTATGTATAGCAGCTATTTCAGAGAGTCTGATTGAGTTGGGTTCAGGGTCAGCATATGTGGACTCACAGTCTGAGTCTGTGTCGCTGAATTGAGTTACATCCTCAGGCCGTATGGCTGAGATGGATTGATCAGTGTGTGGGGTAGTGTCTGACACCTGTTGAGGTTTTTCTAAATCAGATTCCTTCACTTCCTGAAATAGAGCTATGATGGCACCCTTTTTGATTTTATGTGGGCGCCTGCTGGTGTTGAGTAACACTAGGGGATGTTTGTTATTTTCCCTGGGGGTTACTGCTGCCCTTTGAACTAGATATGGGGCATTGTTATTTCTTTGGAGGTTATCTACTACTCCAGTTTTCCCTTGCAGTGATTGAGTAGAAGTGATTTTACCCAATACTGCAAGTTCAGAGAATGGAGGGATGGTAAAATCCCTCACTGCCCTAATGGGTTTGAGAATTTGTTCAGGATCAACATTAAATTCAATTTGAGATTTTGTAGTGCTTAAGAAATCTGTGCCGAGAACAACGGGCTGTGTGAGGTTGGGTATTACAGCAAATTGGTATTGGAATCTGACACCTTGGATTCTAAAGTTCAGCATAGCTGAATGTCTCACATGACACACCGATCCATCTGCCAAATGGATGTTGATTTTAGATTTCCTCAGTTGGATATGGAATCTCTTTTGGAGGTCCATGAGGAATGATTGTCTGACACAGGTGATAGTAGCACCTGTATCAACCAAACATTGTACATCTGAAACATCATATAGATTTGCATTGATACAGCCATTTTGAAGAAGTACAATAGAAAGCTTGGTACTCTCACCTGTATCCTTTGATGATGAATCTGGTGGGGTGATGTGTATCACTGATGGACGTCTCTGTCTGTTAGATGGTAGATTGGCACTAGCAATTGTCTCTGGTTGGATCTTTGTTAATCCTGATTGATTGTTTGTATTTAGGGTGTCACAGCGCACTGGCCCATCGGCACTGTGACATCCTAGTTTTCCTGGTTCTGTGGGGTGGTTGAGATGCTTGCCACCAGGAGCTTGGAGATTTGATCCATTACATGAGGTGGTATTTGGGGGTTACTGTGTTGGTTCCCCTGGTAACCTCTTGTGTCAGGTTTGTAATCCTCCTGGCGTGAGTTGGAACCCTGGTTATATTGACCAGAGTTGCTGTATTGACCGGAGTTGTTGGATCTCTGGTTGTTGTAGGCACCATTGTTGTTGTAGGATCCACTGTTGTAGTTCCTGTGTGGACTATGGCTTCTACTGTTGGATCCTTGATTATAGGATCCAGAGTTGTAGCTCCTATGTGGACTATGGCTTCTACTCTTGGATCCTTGATTATAGGATCCAGAGTTGTTTGAACCCTGGCTGTTGTTGTAGGAACCATTGTTGTTGTAGGATCCAGAGTTGTAGTTCCTATGTGGACTATGGCTCCTACTGTTGGATCCTTGATTATAGGATCTGCCATTACTTGGGGTTCTGTCTCTCCTATCACTGTATGAAGAGTCACCATTGTTGGAGTTGGAAGAGCTGTTGTCTTTCCTACTGTTGTGACCCCCCCGGTTGTTGTTGTTGCCCCCCCTACCTCTACCTCTATTGGATTGGTAGTTGGTGTCATAGTTATTTCCTCTATATCTACCGGTAGGGTCTTTTGATGTAACCTTAGCCTCCTGTTGCCTTACATGGGCACTAGACATTAGGTTAACATCTTCATCTGCACTAGTGCTGATTTCCTGGATCTTTTTCTTAGTAGGCTGTGGGTTAGACTCTGCCTCCCTTATTTTCCTAGATCTTTCTTGGGTCTCAACCTCTAAGGCTAGGTCTAGGGCTTGGTCAAAAGAGTCTATTTTCTTGTTTTCAAGAGCTACAGAGATCCAGGGCCTCATGCCTTAGGTAAATGCCTTGCTTAGGATTTCATCGCTTTGGCGTTGGGCATTACACACTTTCCTGAGATGGCATGCATAGTCTAGGACAGGTTCATCTACCTTTTGTGCACGGAGTGCTGTCCTTGAGATGATATTGTCTCGAGTAGCAAAATACTCTTTTAATTTATTTACTACATTGGTCCATGTCAACATATCAGGTGTGGCACTTTCCCTGAAGGATTCAAACCAAGCTAGTGCTTGTCCTTCAAGGTACTTGGGTAAATATGTTACCATGGTGTCACTGTCTGTTACTTTGTACTTATCCTTCAGATATTCTGGGAATTTGTGATCAATAAATAATGCTGTTGACATGAGTGGTGATGGGTGTGAAAAAGTTTTGGGTTTTGTTACCTCATGTAGCCTGATCTTTCTGTCGTCCTGTTGTTTTCTGTCTATGAGTTTGGTCATGTTGGACACCATGGAGATTATGATGTCATCCTTGGATCCAGAGGCAGATGGTGTGACAACAGGTGTGATGGCAGGTGTGGGAGGCTGTGGGGTCTGGGATGATACCATCTTCATGAGATCTGCTATCTGTTGTTGTTGTCTCTCTAGGGACTTCCGCTGATCTTCCATGGCCTTCTGTTGGGCATCTATTGCTGCATTCCTCTCTGCCAGTTGTTGGTTGAGGATCCTCTCCCTTTCCTCCTGCTGGGACTTGTTGGTCTCTAGGGCAGTAACTGCATCTTGGATGGCCTTCTCATAGGCCCTTATCTTCTCAGCTGTCTGATTAGGTTGGGGGCCTTCATCGGTGTCCATGATGGAGGGTGTGGGAGAAGTGTCTCTGGAGGAGTGGCTGTCAAAGGCCGGAGCTGGGGTGGAGGATCTAGATGAGGGTGTGGATCCACCCCCTGAGGCAGATCCTTCTTCCCCTGAGGTAGATAGCGTGAGTTGAGCGTCCTGTAGAGATCCCTGGGAAATGTTGGATCCCTGAGAACTGGTTGTTCCCTGAGTAGACAGGGTGGGTGGTGTGGGGTCTACTGAGTGTGGGTCTGTTGTACTGGAGGCTGATTTGCCCCCTGTGGGTCTCCTAGATCTAGGTGGGAGGGAGACCTCTTCAACAGGCCCCTGACTACGTAAGGTCTTTGTGTGTTGTTCTGCCAGCTTGACTGATAAGACCTTGATGTGTGGGGTAGACCTCACTGACTAGTGGGAGACCTCACTGACGGGTGGGAGACCTCTCTGACGTGTGGGAGACCTCTCTGACGTGTGGGAGACCTCACTGACGTGTGGGAGACCTCACTGATGTGTGGGAGACCTCACTGACGTGTAGGAGACCTCACTGACGTTTGGGAGACCTCACTGACGTGTGGGAGACCTCACTGACATGTGGGAGACCTCACTGACGTGTGGGAGACCTCACTGACGTGTGGGAGACCTCACTGACATGTGGGGAGATCTCACTGATATGTGGGAGACCTCACTGACGTTTGGGAGACCTCACTGACGTTTGGGAGACCTCACTGACGTGTGGGGAGATCTCACTGATATGTGGGAGACCTCACTGACGTTTGGGAGACCTCACTGACGTTTGGGAGACCTCACTGACGTGTGGGAGACCTCACTGACGTGTGGGAGACCTCACTGACGTGTGGGGAGATCTCACTGATATGTCGGAGATCTTACTGTTGTGTGAGAGATCTCATTGATGTGTGGTAGATCTCATTGATGTGAGGGAGATCTCACTGATGTGTGGGAGATCTCACTGATGTGTGGGAGATCTCACTGATGTGTGGGAGATCTCACTGGTGTGTGGGAGATCTCACTGGTATGTGGGGAGATCTCACTGGTGACCTTGGTGGGCATGGTGTCAAGGTCACTGGGTGGGTGGAGTGGGGTTTACTGTGTGTATGATTGTTTTCAGTAATGTTGCCAGCTTAAATTTTAGAGAGCATTGGGTAATTTGGGATCTTAGTAGGATGTTCTCCACCACTTTGTCATACTAGTAATTGTGCATGATCAAGTTGTAATATGAGAAATATCATAAGACTAGTGGTATATAGTGTAAATACATTAAGCTCTCATAAAATAGTGTTATTTCCAGTTATCACTGGTTTATTCAGCTTTAGGCAACATGTAGGAAATATCAATCATACAGTAGTTAGTATGTAGGTAATTTGTACATACAGTAAATATACAGTAAGTTATAAAGTATAATGTTCTGTTCCACTCCACCTGTGAGGTAATAATAATACAATGTCCAGCATAGTTCTAGGTGGGTTCCCACACCTAGCTCCTGACCTGCTGCTTAGAGGAATAATGTAATAATGAATAACTTTACCCTCTGGTGGAAGTCTTGAGGAAGATACCCTCTGGCCACTAATGATAGAAACCAATGCCTGTCTAGCATAGTTTCACCATAGTGCAGTGGTATAGCAGGTAGCAGGAGATGACTGGAGATGTTACCTCTAGAGCGGTTCTTGGTGTTCTCTCCTCTAGGAGGTGCAGCCAGGCTATTTGTAGCAAATCTTGGAAAAGCACCTCCAGACTGACTGGGGCCAGTAGCATCTACCTAACTCTGCAATTGTTTGAGGGGAGGCTTTCATGTGTCACTGGGTCCACAAAGGACCCCCATGGGCGCCGCTGTGTCCCCCTTTGTCTTGGTCGGTTCTGTGACTTCAGACCCTTATATCTCGGTCGTTTACGCCGCTATAACCGCCATTTTGTGCATGCGCGGAGTTGAATATGCCAAGTTTATAATGCTTGCTGGATAGGCGCGTAACTTGCGCCGGTTTGTCTGTAGTGCACTCGGAGCTTGATTCAGTCTCCATGGCGTAACTTCCTTAATAATGGGAGTTCCGCCTTGATCTTGGGCTCATTTTGACCGTCTAATTATGGGCTTTCCATAAATGCTTTGATATTTGACCTAGCTTGCTCAGGAGCGACGCTAGAGTGACCGGACGGTTATGGCGTTGTGCTTATGTAACCCATTGTTCAGTTATTAGAGTGCTCAGACACTCATGACGGCGTCAGCGGTGCTCAGGCACCCGTGACGGCCGGTTGCATTCACTTACAACTTATTAGTTTGTGCACTGAACCATGAGGTCGCACACTGAGACCCTCATTTTTATTATATTGTGCAGTGAACCATTAGGTCGGAGCCTTTGATGTCATAAAGTGTATTGTAACTGACCTGGCTGGTGTGCAGTGGGGCATGAATGCTCTTATACAAAGTTTGAGCGCTCTTATAGCTCTCAGAACCAACCTATGTATTAATTTCATAGATATTCTTTGATTAATACAAAATATGTTAGAATTTATGCAATAATAAAATGGTATATCATAATACCTCTGATGGGGGGGTCAAAATAATTTCACCTGTTTTCAGTGGAAAACCCTGCACGTTACTATAGGCTAAAAGGGGACGTTCGCGCGCGATTTTTGTCCCTTATGGGGGGGTCGAAAAAATTTCACCCCCTCAAGAGGGGGGGGTCGAAAAATTTTTTGCGCGTCCGCGCGCAAATCCACCAGCCCCCCCCCTGTTGTTAAAAAATGAACGCTCCCTAAGCACTCATTGAGATCTTTGTAACCATGCAGTATATATTACCTGAAATGATCTTATGACAAAGTTATTAAAGAAAACATGACAAATTTGATTCATGGACATTTTCCCACCCCCAAACATTTGACGTCAAGGCGATAATAAATAATTGATGCTTTAGATAAATTTGAAGAAAAAATATAGCAAAAATATAGTTGCAGGCCCTCGCGGAAGCGATAGGACGATATCCAGTATGTATATTAATCACAGGTGAATGAGGGAGTTATTGAAAACAGATAGATGGAAATATTGATTTAAATCTTTGAGAGGTTCTGGGTTATTCACTAAGTTGACATCCGGTGGCTGGTTTCTGGTGTGTATGGTCAGTGAGGCATATACAGAGAGGAAGCCGACTGGAACCAACACTTCACGCTTACATACCTAATCACTTGTTATATTCAACATTTAAACTTTTCTTTACTACCTTTACCACCTTTTCTTTACAACTAATCAAATTTATGTGACGCTGCTACTATGACAACATCAATCTTTCATTTTCTGCAGACGTGATCTTTAGCCTTGGAATGCATTGGTGACATCGCAACCAGTTTTATCGGTTTTAACTTCAAAGAAACAGATGATAAATATTTTGCAATGGGAGCCTGGCCGGGAAACCTGGCTGCCCTGCCTGCGGACGGATCATTGCTGACACCTGACGTTTGCATATATCTATATGTCCCAATCACACTGACGTCAAAGTAACCAAACACAAGTTAACCAAAAACGATAAAGAAATGTCGAAAACGTCAAGGCAACATTAAAAGTTCTTTTTGATAATTTTCTAAGATCGCAGCATAATTCTTCTAGTTGAAATTCATTGGTTGACAATGCTAACATGTTTTATGTTACTTAAACAGGTCTGATGCCTCATGTCGTTTGTTGTTTCAATGTCATTGACATTGCTTTAATTTTCTGTTGTTGCTTAAATAATATATTGTGCCTTTTTCTAACATCATTTATAAGGTCTAAACAAATTGGAATGTTTACAGTGTTTACACATATTGACATTTCTTTGATGTTTTGATGTTGTATTAATTTTCATTGTTCCATGTTCCATTAACAAGATTTGACAATGCAAACATCTCCTATTCCCTCGCACTCCCTACTCCATCATCCCCTGATTCTTTTATTACCCTTCTACTCCCTCATCCGCAGGGGCGAATCCAAAAGGGGTGGTCTAGGGGGGGGGCACAGCCAATGAAATTTGGTCTAGGGGGGCACAATGTTTTGCACACCACATTATGACCGCACTGAATTACGACCCAACTCACACATTATGACCGCGCACCGCATTATGACTGCACCCAACTCACACATTATGACCGCACCGCATTATGACCACACCCAACTCACACATTATGACCGCGCACCGCATTATGACTGCACCCAACTCACACATTATGACCGCACCGCATTATGACCACACCCAACTCACACATTATGACCGGGCACCGCATTATGACCACACCCAACTCACACATTATGACAGCGCACCGCATTATGACTGCACCCAACTCACACATTATGACAGCGCACCGCATTATGACTGCACCCAACTCACACATTATGACCGCGCACCGCATTATGACTGCACCCAACTCACACATTATGACCGCGCACCGCATTATGACCGCGCCCAACTCACATTATGACCGCACCGCATTATGACCGCACCCAACTCACACATTATGACAGCGCACCGCATTATGACCGCACCCAACTCACACATTATGACAGTGCACCGCATAATGATCGCCCCCCCCCCCTTCTCTCTCACTCCCTATCCTAGTACTTCCTCACACCTACTCCCCTACTCACTCACTCACATACTCCTGCACATCCCAACTATTTCATCCCTGGTTTCCCTCGTCCCCTACTCCCTCACTCTCTTCCTGTTTAATCCCCGTACTCCCTCACTCCCCTTCTGTCTCATCTCATTACTCCCTCATTCCCTACTAGTTCAATCCCCCTACCCCCTCTCTAACAACCTGAGATTCCATAAGGTTTTTGTCCCAGGTCATTGCTAAGGAAAATCCGTCACAAGTTGTTCTGTGAATCAACAGACGAACATCACCATTTTCAAATGAAAATCACGTTTGACTGAAGTCTTTTGACCTTTGAATTCAAATGCAAAATTCTTCATTGAACATTAAATTGAAAATCACTTTTTGATTCATTAATTTACGTTTCATATTTGAAAGCGCATTTCGGCCCTCCTTTAGGCACAGTTTCCGTTGCAGAGAGTTTCTTTTTGTTGTTGTAAGGTCAAAGTTTACTACATCATTTTAGCCCATGCCCTATCGGATAGCGTATCGGGGTTATTTACAGTGTCAATCCTCAACAGAGATATGCCAGCAGTGCCAGGAGGCCTATAAATGAGCAGCATTCAAATAGACAAATGTGCGCAGTTACCACTGAGGTGCATCCCGGGGTGCATCTGTGCATTTAGGCCAATTTGACTTTCCACATGCAACAGATAAGTACACATGTACTACCCTTATATAATGACAGATGTGTCAGTAAGCATGTCCGGGCTTCCCTAACCCACTTAAAAGGGTCTATATCTTCTCTTTGCTATCCCCTCAGGATGTGTGTGATGCACATATATATATATGTGTGCGGGCACTGACACATTCCTCTGTGAAATTATGTGATGTAGTTCTCGCCATGAATATGACCTTAGCTGTCGAAATGGCGTTAAACATCTATTACTCACTCACTCAGTAAGCATGTCAGAATCATTTTCTTGAATGCATATTCTACTAGAAATTTCAACAAGGTGGGGGTGGGTTGGAGCGACTGAGGCAACATTACTTTTATGCCTTTTGATGGATAGGGGGAGGCGATTTTTCTATGTATGTCTCCTATGCGTAAAGACCCATACCAGTGGGGTGTTTCAGAAGCAGGTAAGGTTTACAACTGGTCATAAGGAGATATGATAGCAGTTTTAATAGTGATTGTAGGCTTATAACTGCATGTGTTTCTAAAGCATTACCATTACCTTACTGTGTCTATAACTATATGACTGGCGAGAGATGATAATGGTTGCAGTTGTAAGTTTAGAATGTAACAGTTTTAGAAACAGATATTTAATGTTCATTATCATATCCGGTTTCTGAAACACCTCACAGGAACTGTCCACAGAGTACACAGCTCCCCATATCATAGCTGACACCTTGTGGATAAATGGCAAACCACAGGGCAGAAAATGTAAGTGTAATTCGGTAGGTAGTGACACCTGGTGTCATACCTGTGATTTCTCCTGTACCTCGATGATGACAATGATAGTACGGAATCAAACTGGCGTCCTGAAATTTATAGAGGCATTTATGAGTAATGCTTTACAGGTTACCTTCTCCAGACCAGTTTTTCATGCAGTTTCTGAAAAACAATCTCGTTAGACTGAAAAATTAATGGCAAGGGCCAAACAACCCCCTTTTTAAAATTGTCATCAATGTACAGTATTTCCCCCCTGGAATAGCAATCGTTCTTTAATATCATGAAGTGATATTTTAGGTAATAATACCTTATTTTTTTTACTTTTCAATACCGATATTTTTTGTACATAGGATACATATAAAAATCACTCATTCACTACCCTAGGGTTGTTTTGAAGATATATTGAACTTAAATAATGACCACACTGATATTTCTGTAGTTATTGACAGGTCTGATGAATTTACTGCATCTCAATTATGAAGAGACAAAGTACACTTTCACAAAAACTATTTTACAAGTAAATTTGCAAAAGCCAATCTTAGTACAAGGTTCATCTTTCCCTTTTGATTGTCTTCAAACATTTATATCCTGACAGTGAGAGGGGGCATCTGGCATGGCAGTTAATAGTGCAGGGGAAGCTAGATTTCCTACAGCCACAGTGGAAGTTGCGGCACCTGGTCTTGCACTGGCAAGCTACTAAAGACAAGTATGCTTCTGGAATGGCTTCTTTCACCATCAACACAGGTACCAACAAATTGTCTTCCAACTTCCATCCCATGTCTGTAGGATAGGGAAAACAGGATGACCCTTGCATCATCCACTGACTACTGCAAAGAAGCCCTCATGCACGGCCTAACACCCTTCTCGTGTTCCCCACCCCTCCTCCCGCCCACAGAGGGGTGAGGGCGGATAAAGAAGCCCTCGTGCACAGCCTAACACCCTTCTGATGTTCCCCACTCCTCCTCCTGCCCACAGAGGGTGAGGGCGGGTAAAGAAGCCCTCATGCACGGCCTAATGCCCTTTTGATGTTCCCCACTCCTCCTCCCACCCACAGAGGGTGAGGGCGGGTAAAGAAGCCCTCGTGCATGACCTAACACCCTTCTCGTGTTCCCCACTCCTCCTCCCGCCCACAGATGGGTGAGGGCGGGTAAAGAAGCCCTCAAGCACAGCCTAACACCCTTCTCGTGTTCCCCACTCCTCCTCCCGCCCACAGAGGGGTGAGGGCGGGTAAAGAAGCCCTCGTGCACAGCCTAACACCCTTCTGATGTTCCCCACTCCTCCTCCTGCCCACAGAGGGTGAGGGTGGGTAAAGAAGCCCTCATGCACGGCCTAACACCCTTCTGATGTTCCCCACTCCTCCTCCTGCCCACAGAGGGTGAGGGCGGGTAAAGAAGCCCTCGTGCACGGCCTAACACCCTTCTGATGTTCCCCACTCCTCCTCCCGCCCACAGATGGGTGAGGGCGGGTAAAGAAGCCCTCATGCACGGCCTAACACCCTTCTCGTGTTCCCCACTCCTCCTCCCGCCCACAGATGGGTGAGGGCGGGTAAAGAAGCCCTCAAGCACAGCCTAACACCCTTCTCGTGTTCCCCACTCCTCCTCCCGCCCACAGAGGGGTGAGGGCAGGTAAAGAAGCCCTCGTGCACAGCCTAACACCCTTCTGATGTTCCCCACTCCTCCTCCTGCCCACAGAGGGTGAGGGCGGGTAAAGAAGCCCTCATGCACGGCCTAACACCCTTCTCATGTTCCCCACTCCTCCCGCCCACAGATGGGTGAGGGCGGGTAAAGAAGCCCTCAAGCACAGCCTAACACCCTTCTCGTGTTCCCCACTCCTCCTCCCGCCCACAGATGGGTGAGGGCGGGTAAAGAAGCCCTCGTGCACAGCCTAACACCCTTCTGATGTTCCCCACTCCTCCTCCTGCCCACAGAGGGTGAGGGTGGGTAAAGAAGCCCTCATGCACGGCCTAACACCCTTCTGATGTTCCCCACTCCTCCTCCTGCCCACAGAGGGTGAGGGCGGGTAAAGAAGCCCTCGTGCACGGCCTAACACCCTTCTGATGTTCCCCACTCCTCCTCCCGCCCACAGGGAGAAGGTGAGGGAGGTACTGATACACGGCATAACATCCCTCTGATGAAATTTTTTCAATGTTATTGATTTATTCAGTGCTCTGCACACATAGATTACCTAAAGAAATACTAAGTCTTCATTATATCCGAATTATGGTAGCAAGACTTCACTATTAAAGGGATTATTTTACTATAGAGGCATCGTTCAAATAACTTTGCTTTATTAAAATTCGAGTGTGGATGCTACAATAGGATTATCATGTGATAAAAATGTATGGGATGATTTGGGACAAATAAATTAGGAGGGAGCGTCACAGTCAATAGCCAAATAGATCTCCTGCCTGTGTGAGGTATATATTTGTCTATTTATATAATGAATTCTTTATGAAGGGATTTCATTATTGCAAGTCCCAGAATTCTCTTATGATATGATGAGCTAAAGGAAAACAACCATGATAATTCGTGGACATTTTATATCTACATCTCAGTACATGGATCTTATGGACTCCCTTCAATGCGACCACCTCTCTAATGCGACCACTTTCCCTAAGTCCCTAGGGTGGTCGCAATAGAGGGAGTTGACTGTATCTTGGGCCTGTGGGATAAATAGCACCAACTTATGCTAGGCATCAATGAAAGGTACTATTTTTAGCCTAAAGAATGATGGCAGGTTGGTATTGGTGTTTCGTCTGCTTCCTGAGAAAATGGCCAACAAAATAGGGGAAAAGTTGTTGTTACCGCTGACATATATCCCTCATATAGAGTTAATTTCAGCTGACTCTGGGGCCTCAAATACTGTGTTTTGACCACTTCAGGCACAATTAGAGGAGAGTTTATAATAGGAGGAAATAATGTTGCAATGGTATTATGACTCCTTCTTGTAGAGTGATGAAACATTATAATGAAAGTATAAATTTCCGAAAACTTCCAGTCAAAATGCTGGAATTTATAAAACCTCAGCATGTCAAGTATATATGACCAATTGTCATGGATCGTCCAGATCTGCCCTTTTCTTGCTCTCCCATTAATATAAAAATTCAAATAAAGTTATATATGTGTCTTTATCATTTATTCTGGTCAGGATGGGATAGAGCTACAAGTGGTACATGTATACGGGTTTTGTCTATCTACGAGACATATTTAGGCAGCTGGGGGCCTAAAACTGCCCAAAATGAGGGTTTTTCAAGAAAAAAAACCATAAAAATCTGTATTGCAACTTGTAGAAAATGAAAAATAAAAGGCCAATAGGTTCCCTATTGTGTTTTGGTATTTCCCCCAAAGCAAAGGGAAAATTTTAAGACCATATAGGTGTATGTAGGCAAATCGTCTTTTATGCTGGGGGCACAATTGTATTTGTGTAGTTTCATGTGGCACCCGTCATAGACCCTAACATGGCTCCCCTGCTCTATTTTAAATAGAGCAGGGGGATGAGAGAGATGTACCATGCAAAGTCTTAACATGTCTGTATATGCATAGAAAAAAAATTGGGACCCTAGCTGTAATATCCTAGCTTGGGTGATCCAATGATACATTTAGGGTAGTTTTCGCGGCACCTGCTGCCCCTGCAGCACAGGAGCCCGCTGCCCCTGCAGCAAAGGAGCCCGCTGCCCCTGCAGCACAGGAGCCTGCTGCCCCTGCAGCACAGGAGCCTGCTGCCCCTGCAGCACAGGAGCCCACTGCCCCTGCAGCACAGGAGCCCGCTTTCCCTGCAGCACAGGAGCCCACTGCCCCTGCAGCACAGGAGCCCACTGCCCCTGCAGCACAGGAGCCCACTGCCCCTGCAGCACAGGAGCCCGCTGCCCCTGCAGCACAGGAGCCCGCTGCCCCTGCAGCACAGGAGCCCGCTGCCCCTGCAGCACAGGAGCCCGCTGCCCCTGCAGCACAGGAGCCTGCTTTCCCTGCAGCACAGGAGCCCGCTGCCCCTGCAGCACAGGAGCCCACTGCCCCTGCAGCACAGGAGCCCGCTGCCCCTGCAGCACAGGAGCCCGCTGTCCCTGCAGCACAGGAGCCCGCTGCCCCTGCAGCACAGGAGCCCGCTGCCCCTGCAGCACAGGAGCCCGCTGCCCCTGCAGCACAGGAGCCCGCTGCCCCTGCAGCACAGGAGCCCGCTGCCCCTGCAGCACAGGAGCCCGCTGCCCCTGCAGCACAGGAGCCCGCTGCCCCTGCAGCACAGGAGCCCACTGCCCCTGCAGCACAGGAGCTGGCTGGCCCAGCTGCACCCACAACATCAGCTGTACAAAAGAAACAACAGAGGCCTGCCCCGGAGTCTCCAATGACAGAGACCAGGCTGGTTCTCAAGATTTTGGACATAACACCAACTAAACAGTGCCTGGATGAACTGGCCACATATGTAATGGTCTCACAGCAGGTGAAAGTCAGCTCGACCAAGGTCAAGCCTGATGGCAGAGCCAGCCATAAAAAAAAGTGTATGGTTAGCATAGCAGCTTAGCAAGAAGGTTGGCATCTCACCCGAGTACATCTTTAAGACCCCAGAGCCATCTCGCGGCTGTCAGGATAAATCCAAAGAGACCCACCAGGAAATTATCACATTTATGAGGCCACTGCCATGATTATAATATGAATAATGTACTATGGGTGGGGTGGGGGGATAGGAAGTGTTAGCTGGATTAAGTCATAACTTAGATGGATTAAGTTGTTATATATAGATGGATTAAGTCATTACGGTTGGGGTGGGTGGGCAGGGGTGGGTGATAGGGAGTGCAATCCTGAATTTTAAAGAAAATGAATTAAGTCAGTGTCATAATTATATATAAATGATTATAACAATAATTAGGTCATTGCCATGATTATAATATGAATAATGTTCCATGGGTGGGGTGGGGTGGGGGATAGGGAGTGTTAGCTGGATTTAGTCCTGTCCCTCCTGGCCACTTCCTGGGAAATTTTAGATATTGTTGGTTGCTAGCAACCAATGGGTTTGTAAATATAAGTCCTTAGTTACGGCCAGTTAAACAAACAATTATGACTTTTTGAGTTTGCCTAGCCACCTAAAGTAATACCAAGGAATCCAGTGGTGTGCTTTTCTGGTTGCCATGGTACCCAGATCCCTAGCAACATCACCTCTATATTGAAATTTCCTTAGCAACCAATGCTTTCCCTCACTATTGATCTGGTGGGAAAATGATATTCCACATCCCCCATCCCAGGCACCTTCCTATCACACCCTGCCTTGTTCTGCCATTCTCCCTATGCCTCTTCCCAATCCCACCCTGTCTCTTTCCTGCTCCTCCCTTCCACTGTATACCTAACCTACTCCCTACGCCTTCTGGTCTCCCCCATACTTCTCAGTGGCTCCTACATACTCCTTCCTGCCTCAACCCATTCTTCTCCATACGCTTTCCTGCCATCCCCTACCACATCTGTCCTCCTCTGTGTCCCCTCCTGCATCCTATCCACCCCTCAATGCATCACCAGGCTTCCAGCCTCATTCCTCATTCTTCCTGACTCCCCAATCCCATCCTGCCTTCTACCTAACCCTTCTTCTTGCCATTCAATACTCCTTCCTGCCTCCTTCCCCTACCCCTGTTTGCCTGCAATATACTCCTTTGGCATCCTCCCTTACCTTTCTGTCTCCTCCCCGCCTCCCTAATTGTTTCTTTCTCTTCCATTTCTGCCTTCTGCCTCCCCTATCCCTTTTGCCTCCTAACTACCTCTCCAGCATCCTCCTTCCCCTATCTCCCTTCTCCCTACCCCTTTTTGCCAGTTACTTCTTCTTTGAGCCTCCCTCAGCTATTTTTTGCCTCTTCCCTCTCCCTTAATGCCACCTCCTGACCATGTGCTGCATTATTTCAACCCTTTCCTAGAGCTATCCATCTTTGGTTCCTCCAAGAATAGTCCACAATATCCATGGACACTAGGTTGTGGTTATAGATTATACGACACCAGAGGAAAATCAACACTTCTGTCCATAACTCTCAGCCTACCCTACTATGAGTTACAGCTATTTTCCTCCTTACCTCTTCCTCACTTCTCCATACATTATCAACTGCTTCCATGACTTTGATGTATTCTTTGGACACCTGTCTGCCTCCTCACTACCCCTTTTGGCCACTCCCCACCCCTTCCTGTCTCCCCAAACTTTGACCCCCGACTCCCTGTTGCATGCATTGCCCAACCCCCCCCCCCCAACCCCTGGTGTACACTCAGGTCACTAACCCCCCTCCTAAATGGATGAGCAGGTATGCAGGCGAATTGAAACCACATATATAGTCTTTTATAGAAGCATTTTTATAGTAAACAGTAATTCAGGACTACAGTCATAATGAATTGATATAAGAGATAAGTATTATCCCCTCTAAGACCCTCCCCCTGCGTCCACATGTCTTCTTTCAACACTCCCAGCTGGTGCGTATGTAATTGATGGATAGTCCCCTTCCTCCTTGCTACCCCTATTTGCCTCCTCCCTGTCTTTCTATGCCTCCCACCTACCCCTTCCTGCCTTTTCTGATTCTTTACACCTTCTCCATACCCCTTCCTGTCTTTAGCTTTTTGCTTCCTCCTTATCTCCCCCCTGCCAATACCTTCTCACTTCCCCTCTATAGGCCTTAGGCAAATCCTTCATAGTTAACCGCAACCCCAATGGGGGTGCTGCAGCAGCACATGCCTCACTGAGAGTACTGTAGATCATTCTTGTTGTATCCCTACTCGGGCTACTGTTGGATTTCCACATGGTTGTTCAAATACAAGTACCGGGTACCATGAATTCCCTGATATATGCAGTGGCTTATACGAAAAGAAAAAAAAAAACGGAAAAAAGAACAATCCCAATGTGTGGCTTATAGGATTAGGCCCTAAGTCAAGGTGTGTATGTATGGCATATCTACGTGAGTTTGTGGAAACTTAAATTGGTAGACAGCATCAGACACCAGAAAACCTACTAAAAGTATAGCTGGGCATCGGGAAAGTTTTGAAGGTGAGTGTGGGGTGGCTATGGTATGGGAAGACATGGAAGCTTAAAATCCTTGGCCATGCCTGCCTGCTACTGGCAGGTTTGGCCAAAAGTGGCTTCACAAGTGGGCCTTCCCCATCCCCCCGGCTAGCCCTGAAAGTGGCAAAGGCACTGCAGAGCCACTCACGCTCATTATGTGACACCAATTTTAAAAATGGAGGCGGGATATGGAGGGCAGTGCTTGGGGTTAGGTGTGTAGCTATTTGGCAAAGTTGTAAGCTTGAGACGATTCAGGCACTTTTCCATTGCAATTTGTAATGCAGATTTTGAGGGTATGTTAATACCTTGACTGTCACCCAAACAGCTCCAAACTTATCCTGGCACCTGTACTGTGATTGGTGCATGCATGACCCCTAGCCACACAATATCTTGCACAAGGTGAGACCATTATGGCGAATGCCACTAGAGCCATTCTGCTCTGGGCTATACCTCTTCCCTACTCAGTGTTGCCTCCTCTCTATTCCTTCCTGCCTCCTTCCTACCTTTCTAGGCATCATGCCTCTCCCATCCTGACTCCCACCTTTAGGGATGGGTTAGGAGCTAATCCAGACCAATTTCTGGTTTTCTGCACAATAAGGACCATTATGACCCTCCAAATGTCTGTGGCACTTCTTAAACCTTTAGGCTAATTAGATATGGATAGAAAGTGACTCAGTCATGCCTCAGTGGTAGAAACCTTTTTCATTGCAAGTAAATGATGTTATTCAATAGTAGTAACCTATATGACCATTGTTATCTCAAAAAAGGTTAGCTCCTAACCCATCTTTAATTTCAAAAATCCAAATCTGCCTGCTTGAAATTAATACAAGAATCCTAACATCACTGGTCCCAATTCAAGGCAGTTGCCTATTTGTAACCACAACTGGGAAAAGGCAAGTCATCTAATATGTTGCAGGTAATCCAATATGTAAGATATATTTTTTTCTGGCAGTGAGGTCTCTTCAATTCAACCTCTAATAGTCAACCACCCTTCATATGTGCCAGGTTCTCAAGGGAGACCATATTTAAACAACTTTATTTTCACTTGATAATAGGCCAGTCTCAGATATGACCAATATGAAGATTTTACCATGGAAGAATATTGAGATCTCACTGTATAAATATCATAAGAAAGTGTCTATGTAATTTGATATTTGTTACATATTGAGGGCCCCTTTTTCTCATAATATAAGGAAGACAGGAGGCAGGCAATGGGTTGGGGCGTGGATTATGGAGTAGACAGGGAGCAGGAAAGAGCTGCAGGTGATATCTTTTAGGCAGCGAAGGAGAGAAAGAAGTCAGGGAGGGATAGGGAGGATGCATGCAGAGATACATGCATGGGATTATTCAGGATACATCCAACATCTCAGGCATTTGAAGAAAAAAAATACCATTCTTGTGATTTGCACAGGATCTGTTAAGAAAATATTTTACTATTAAAAGAGAGAGGATGGCCTTACACCCATGAAGAGACTCATTCCATGTATCCCATCGCAAATACCACCTGGAGGAGACATTTAGCCATCTTGGTCTTTCTTCAAATCCCTGCCTCATGCTTCATGCTTAGGGGAAGAAAGGAGGCAGGAAGCAGGATGGAGTAGGTAGAAGTGATGGGGGGCGAGAGAGGAGGCAGGACAGGATCTTGAGAGGAGTCACCAATCGGTAGGTAGAGGATGTAATAGGGAAGTGAAGACGCAGGAAGCAGTATTGGGAAGATGGGATAGTAAGAAAGAAGGAAGGGGTAGGTGGGAGGTGTTTCAGGAAGTATAAAATGCACGTGGGGGAGGCAGGAAGGGTAGAGAGAAGGAAAAGGATGGTGAATAAAAAGGAAAGGGGTATGTGGTAAGTTGTAAAAAGAAGGCAAGAAAGGGGACGAGGCAGAGGAAGTGTTAGGAAGTAGGCATAAGGTTAGGGGGAGGTGCAAATGGGTATGGGAGGAGGTGAAAAGAATGCAAAAAGGTGCCGGGAGGAGGCATAGAGAGGTAGGGATGAGTCCGGCTGGGTTAAGGTAGAGGCAAAAAGCAGTTGAGGGGGGGAGGTACTTGAAAGCATAGCGAGGGTCAGGAAAAGTGTAGGGAGGAGGCAAAGAGAAGTAAGGGGACGGGAAGGGGACTGCAACACTACTGCCCCCCCCCCCCCCCAAATCTGTACATGACAAAAACCACTGGTCTGCTATTTCAGCTCTGGAAGCTTGACCGGTCCTCCATCTATCCCCCTTCCCCGAGCTACAGAAAGCTGACAGCCTACTACATAAAGAAGATGCTTGTCTAATATCAAGGTGTGAAAAGCTTAGCATTTAGAACAGTGCTCTCATTACAAACTGTGTTTTGGATGGGTTATTTTATGCAGGGAAGCCTAAAACAACAGGTTGGTAGTTGGCACTCTTGAGATTTACTGGTCCCCTTTATTGGACCTTGAGTAACCCCCCTAGCAGGAATGGGTAGGGAAAAGATAGGAATGGGCCAGGAGAGCTGGTAATAGTTGGGGGAGTAAGGAAGAAAGTAGGATAGGTTGCAGGCAGGCTGGAAGGGATATATGCAGGGGGCATTGAGGGGTATGGAGGAAGCTGGGAGGGGTAAAGAGGCAGCACAGAGGGGTAGGGAGTACAAAAGGCAGGGGTGATAGGTAGGAGGCAGAGGATAGGGTTGAACATTATGTGACATTTAGCATTTACAGAAAAACACTGGTTACTGAGGAAATGTCAATGTAAAAGTGATGTTGCTAGGTAACTGGGTACTCTAGCAACCAGAAATCCACACCACTGGATTCCTTGGTATTGCTATAGGGGGCCCCAGGTGAACTCATAAACATCATAATTGCTTGTTTGAACAGCTGTAACTAAGGACTTTTATGGAAACTGGTTGGTTGCTAAGCAACCACCAATATCCAAAATGTCCCATGAAACGGCCAGGAAGGACAGGATGGAGACAGGAAAGCCGCAGAAATGGATAGGGTGGACTAGGGAAGAGGCCATAAAGTATGAAAAATGTAGCTACCTGAAAGGAAAGTGATTTACCGTAATCTCCCGCGTATAAGGCGCGTCTTATACGCGAGGTTTTAGTACTTCCTGGATCCGCAAGGGGGACTCCAAGAGCTTTCTTTCGATATGTTACACTCCCCTTAACTCAAAAAATGACAGAGGGGGTTTGAAGGTGGTGCAGGGGGCCCTAGCTACACGTAGTTTTTTGAATTTTGAAAATCCATTCAATAGAACCAAAGGTATGATTTTTTTATTTTTTTGACAATATTCTTCAACTCTAGGTGCGTCTTATACGCGAGGTGCACCTTATACACGGGAGATTACGGTACTAGCAATTGAAAATAATCTCACATATCTTACTAGGTTATTCGGTTGCTAAGGACATTTAACTGCAACAGGGGGATTATTTTGGAAATACAATTTATTGTGAAGCCAAAAATGCCTTATTGGACTAATAGCCATACATCAACATCATTATTTGCCTATTCAGTATGAGCATAACAAAGGAAAACACTGGTTGCTAAGGAAATATGATTTATAAGTGCTGTTGCTAGGGAATCGGTAAGCATAGCAACATAATTCCAACATCACTGGATTCCTTGGTATCACTTTGGGGGGGGGGTAGGTGAACCCAAATCCTAATAATTATCTAATAAAATGGTCGTAACTAAGGATATTTGTGGATATAGGCTGGTTGCTAAGCAACCATCAATATCTCAAATTCCCCAAAGGTACCCTTGGGCTACCCACCTGGAATAAGTTACTAGGACCCCTCTCTATCAAAATCAGCAGAGAAAAAATTTAGGCAGTAAAAGCGAGGTCAGGCCAAATTTGGGGGGTTTGGCTGCCAGACTATTTGTAAGATTCCCTTACTTTCCCTGACCACTTTATTTTCCCTGACCTGTGGGAGCACTGTATCGTCAATGCTGTATAGTTGACATTGGCCCTAAAACTGTTAATATCACCCTACCCATTCTACTTTTTCGTCCAAGCTAAATTCATATTACGCCCTTCCAGAAAAAAAACCTAGAAAAATGCATTAAATTTAGAATCCTGAGCACAAAAAATTGGCATAAGCCCTAAAAACAAAAGGTTTGTTTCCAGTTACCCGACTGACCCTACCATAACAGCAAGAAGCTTCAATAGATAGGAGGTGAAACTCAGAGCTTTACCTATGGACACAGTGTAACAGACCCCCCCCCCCTCTACCCCCCCCTTCAAAGTAGGCTCCCTTTTGTGTTCAGTATCGAGTCCTATGTAGGATAAGGGGGTTTATAGAGATGTCAGGAATCTTTATCAGAATGATATCAAATGGAAACAAGGGGCCACCTATACCAAAAACTCCTGCTGAATCCAAAATTTGTGATCTTGATTCTCAAAATTTGACCAAAAGTACCTAAAAATGAGGTTTGATGATGAGAATATTTTAAAAATGTACAAAAGTTATATTGAAAATGATATGAAATTTTTATAGATGCAACATGCTAATCAAAGTCAATACCTCAATCTACAAATCCCAATGTCTGCCTATCTCCACCTGACAAGTACTCTACCTGTGTATGGCTCTGCCTCTCCAACATACTGCCTATCCCTTAGTCTACCTATCACTCATACTACATGTACCTATCCCTTGAAACATCTAGAGTTTAATTAGGTTTTCCCGCAAATGGCTTAAAGGATTAAAGTTTACCCCTCACCTTTGTACCTAATTTTCTCTGTACATTCTTACCATTAGTCTACCTATCCTCAATCTGCCTATCATTCACTTTACCTATCCCTCACGGTGACTATCCCCCAACTCTGCACATCCCTCATGTTTGACTGGCACATCTGTGATATTACCTAGCACCAATGTACCTTTTGAATATGCTCACTTCACAAGGTACTCTCTATGCCTATCTCTTAAACTGTTTATTACACATGCTACCTATCCTCCTTGCTACCCATCCTCTTCAATACCTATCCCTCATGTTCAGCTGGGATAGCTCACAACCAACCTTCATTTTGATCTCTTAGTCAACCTCTCCCCTAAGGAAAAAATTTAACATTCTACCTCACGCATACATCTACCTATCACTCATGCTTCAGGCTACCTATCCTTCAGGCTACCTATCCTTCATGGTATAGAGCCCTCAGTTTATTACCTTAAAAAATGTTTTGTTGTCAAGTGGGATAGCATGAATGATATGCAGCATGGAGGGTAGGAAGAGGGGAATAAACAACAGACATGTAGGATAGGAAGTTAGCTAGTCTAATGATAGCCATGGTGAGGCATTTAAGAAAAGCATGATAATTCAATGGGCTGAGGGATATGTAAGGTAAACATGAGTGATATGCAGACTTGAGGATAGGTACAATGAGCGATAGGTATATTTCACAAGGCATAGACTATAAGAGCTATTATAAAGGTAGTAAGAATAGAATACAAGGTGAGAGATACATAGATAGCTGGTTAGGTAGACTGAAGGCTATATACCTCAAGGATATATAACATGAGTGATCAGTAGATGTATGCTTGAGGTAGGCTGTTGGATATGTTCTTCAGGGGATAGGTTGACTAAGAGATCATAATAAAGGTTGGATGTGAGCTATCCCAGCTGATCAAGCTGTGATAGGTAGGAAAGCTATAAATTGAGCTTGAGGGATAGGCATTGAAGAGGATGGGTAGCAAGGAGGATAGATAATAAACAGTTTAAGAGATAGGCACAGAGGGTACCTTGTAAGATGAGCATATTCAAAAGATACATTGGTGCTAGGTAATATCACAGATGTGCCAGTCAAACATGAGGGATGTGAAGAGTTGGGGGATAGTCACCATGAGCGATAGGTAAAGTGAATGATAGGCAGATTGAGGATAGGTAGACTAATGGTAAGAATGTACAGAGAAAATTAGGTACAAAGGTGAGGGGTAAACTTTAATCCTTTAAGCCATTTGCGGGAAAACCTAATTAAACTCTAGATGTTTCAAGGGATAGGTAGTATGAGTGATAGGCAGACTAAGGGATAGGCAGTTTGTTGGAGAGGCAGAGCCATATGCAGGCAGAGTACTTGTCAGGTTGGGATAGGCAAACATTGGGATATGTAGATTGAGGTACTGACTTTGATTAGCATGTTGCATCTATAAAAATTTCAAATCATTTTCAATATAACTTTTGTACATTTTTCAAATATTCTTATCATCAAACCTCATTTTTAGGTACCTTTGGCCAAATTGTGAGAATCAATACCACAAATCTTGGATTCAGCAGGAGTTTTTGGTATAGGTGGCCCCTTGTTTCCATATGATATCACTCTGATAGAGATTCCTGACATCTCCATAAACCCCCTTATCTTACATAGGACTCAGTACTGAACACAAAAGGTAGCCTACTTTGAAGGGGGGGTAGAGGGGGGTGGCTTGCACTATAGGACTCTATGGAGTAACATATCCTAGGGAACCTATACTATTCTTGATAACAGGGCCAAAATGTTTTGTTTTTTTTTATTTTGAGAATTTTTTCAGAATTTTTCGTGAATTTCCATCTGTTTTTGATGATTTTCTCCCATTTTCAAAATTTTCTATGGGTCTTGAGTTTTATAAGGCATGTCTTCTCCATATTTTTTTACATTTCTCAAAACTTTTCGTATTTCTACAGTAAAATAAAAGAACTTGGCATATTTGACCGTGAATTGGTATACAAACTCAACAAAAAAAATTAAAAAAAAAAGAAAAAAAATCCGACCTACCGACCCTAGCCCTTTGAGCCATGTCACTGGAAACACACCTTTTTTTTTGCCTAATTGTCTTAAATCAAATGTAGGGATGTCAGCCAAAGTGTATGAGAAATTCTGAAATTACATATAGAAATTATAAATTCTTTGCTAACTTATCCTGCACACCGTCAAATTCGAATTAGTGGTCTTCCATAGTCTGTATTTTTTCGCCAAGAATATAACAGTAGCAGTCGTACTGGCAGGCATGGGATTTGATTTAGGAGAAATATCCGAGATGGTACCCCTGTCCCTTCTCTGGGATAGTATCAAGGATGGGATAGAAGCCTAAAAACCTATAGACCCACCCCACTTTATTAGTGTTAAATCATTTTCTCATTGGATCTGTACAAACCACAATGATGATAAATTTAGTCTTCAAATATTTAAGATTCCGGATATATCCTAAAGAATCCCAAGCCTGTACTGGAGTGAAACTAACGTTACTCAGTCATTCCTTGAGGGGGGCTAACACAACGAATTCCAACATGCTTACCGGTTCAAAGAGCGTTCATAGATTTGTGGGACCCAGCAGAAAAATTGCAACACCCTGATTGGTCAATGGGTGGTTACGTGACTTGCTAAGGCGGGTAGGTCTTAGCGTGCTAGACCCCCTTTAAATATGTGGCTTCTCCATGTTGTCACACATGAATAGCCATGGTTTGATGCCAGTATGGAAAACAGCAAGTATTTTAAACCAACAAATGAGAAAAGAAAATTAGACCAATTCTTCATTGAAAACAAGTTTATTGACAAATGCATATATCCCTCATATTGTGGGTGCACCTCGGTGAGTTTATGTCACTCCCTATACACACAGATCTACACTGCAGAAAGGATGAAAACTGAAGATCGCGTTCAAGTTAATTAAGTTCCCTTCAATTGGGTACAATATTCAAAGGAAGATCTGCAACATCTCTATTCCTATCCAAACTCATTAGGGAGTATCACTATCACAATGTATCTTTACATAAGTCAAGAAAATGCCTGGTCACAACGTTTCTTTTCGCATTTGAAATTGTTCCCATGCAGACCACTGCAACTGGCACCAAATGATCCGAATTTCAAGATAACCTGGTTATGCTAACAACGTCAATATGAAAATCTACCTAATCACTTTGGCCTGGCAACAATTCATTTCAATTTACACGGCATGTGATGAAATGAGCAAACAGTGAATTACATCTACAGATAAAGAATAAGGGTTTACTGCGTGAGAAATTCCACTACTAGTAAATGAGAAATTGCCTCAGGCTCTTCATCTTGTTTGAAATGTGAAACCCTGTCGGTTTTATCCAAATACAAATCAGGCCGCAAGAGAAAAACAGGCCACACGACACAACCTACAAGAAGCACCATCTTAGGTTCTATAAATATCTTTATACATACTGCTTATCTACACTCATATCTTATCTTAAGGCCTACCATAAAGCCTCGCATGTAAGCCATACCTATGTATAAGCTGCACCCTCACCTGTGACAAATTTTACGGTAAGTATGTGTTGCCAGGAAATAGCTAATTCAGTCAATTGTATGTACCGTAATCTCCCGCGTATAAGACGCGTCCTCTACGCCAAACAAATGCCTTGTGCGTCTTATAGGATTTCTACAAGTTGGGGGGGCGTCTTATAGGAGGGGTACTTTTACTATAGAAATGTACTTATCTTACAAATATCACCATTAAAATGTGCGTCTTATACGCGAAAATGCATGTGCTGTGTTTGGGGTGCGTCTTATACGCGCAACGCGTCTTCTATGCGGGAGATTACGGTAGTATACATTTAAAACCCCTATACACCTTATATAGACAAACTTGATGTAAACTTAAAGCTGATTTTAAATCATGCATATTATGTACAAGCCCCCGGCTTATATGCGAGGTTTTATGGTACTTGAAGTCAGCCCCCCCCTCAGCAGCACAGTCCCATCATCAGTCACTACCCTTGTACTCTTCCTATCTTTTCATAATTACATTGTATTCACATAAAGAAAGGTTCATATTTTTTTTCTTCAGAGTCAACCACATATGTATTCATGTTTTTCTTTTTGTTTGACAAAACTACATGTATACTGACTTATAGATATACTTGATGCAGATATGTAACACATCCTTTTCATACCTGTTTTCTCAATGAAATTTCACATAAATAAAGTAATATAAAGAATACCATAGTTACCATAGCTATTATAATCGTGCAAGGTCTTTCAGCTAATACACAATATAGGTATGTGCTTTCTGTCCACTTATAAAGTACATTTGTTACAAATTTGACATTGAGATTTTCTGTGGCACCCTTTCTTGCCTGAAACGATACTACTACCGGGGTATATAACCTTGTGTATAAACTGTAGCTCACATATAAACCACACTGACTTTAGGGAAATCCCATAGATCAAAACCAGGGCGTGAAAATATTCCTTTCATTAGCATAATGTACATAATGTTATACCTCAGGTATAATCCGCCCTTTGATTCAATGGGTTTACAAAAGCCAAAATATAAGCATCTGATCCGCACCTTACACGCAAGAATTTACTGTAAATTATAAATGCAGGTTTTCCATAAACCCATGTGAAAAAGCCTCCTCATAATAGTTTACATATAGATACAAACTTTACATAGATACTTGGTCCTTCATGTTCATGATATAATACTTTTAAGTTTATAAATAACATGTAGCAATACATAATTGGCAGCTAGAAAATAGGAAACATAAATATCACTTAATTGATATTTCATGACTGCATACTTATTATCACATGACCCAAAGTCTTTAAACTACATTTATAAACTTAATGTGATGCGATTTTCACTTCATTATCAGTTTGTAGGGTGATGAATAGTTATTTTCTTTTAAATATGAGCAACTATCAGTTTGAATGTTTTATCATGAATTTCTCATGTTAACCTAGGTTAGCCAATGCTAACCTAATTTAGCCAATGCTAACCTAAGTTAGCCAACACTTTACAAAAACAATACACTCATATTGTTGAGTTTATAAGGAGTTGATAAGACTGCAGCGACATGGCGGACACAATAAATAGAGGAAATATTAACACTGGCAATATCAATGAAGACTGACCAGTGTCTTACCCTCCACCATATCCAGTGTTGCTGAAAAGTTTTTCCCGACGCGGGCCAAAGTGGCCTGTGTCATGGCATCTTATGCAGGCTATTTCTGTCTTAAGCAGGCCATATGAACATTGATGTTTTATGGTACCCATATGATCTTCAATTTAATTAAAAAGAAATCAGGGAATGCTTGAATATTATAGAACAAATTCATAAAATTGCCCTATCTTTGCTGGCCATCTAGAAGCCGCCGTCATTTTGGCAACACTGCATCTCATACATATCAACCTCATAGCGTTTTAATGCATTATTTCCTCATCATGAATCATAAATGCAGCATCGGCGAGTAACTCATCAGTGCTGCATTCATGCATCATGTTGACCCCATTCCATCAATACCTCTATCAAAGATTTGGCATGATGCAGTGCTGACAAGTAGATGCATCGTGACAACCATGGGACATGGAGGTAAGCTACAGACAAAGCGCGTCCCACGCACCTTTAACCTTTAGCACATGGGCGTGAGACAAAGGAAGCACTACATTTACATAATACTCAAGGAAAGACATTATTAAGAGAAGACATCATGATCACTTTTTCTTCATAACATGTTTAATCCTATTTCAAAATTTGTTAATTTTTAAATTTCTATATTTATAGGGCCATACCGGGTAGTTTTGATTAACATTCACATGATGTAGAATTGAGACAAACTTGTATTTCATGTTGACACAAATGGGAACTATCTATGCGTAGAGAATGTAACCCAAGTATTCAGGTTAATAGACACTTAACATTGTGAAAACTACATCTTTACAGAATGTGATTACCTGAGTTCCCAAAGGGATCTATCAGGCGAGCCGCAACACCATCATGGCTATAGGAAAAGATATTCACATTGTTGCCAAGTCATAAGATGTAGTTTATATTAGAAAAAAAAAAGAATTAAAAAAACCCAAAAGAACTCATGACTATAGTCGTGACAATGCGTTTGCATGAAGAAATTACCAACAAAATAGGTTGTATATAATTTCGCCAGCTATGTGCACGGTGGTTTCAACAGCCTGCTGCATGATGGCATGATAAGTAACATTAGCGTGAAAATGGCTTTGGTCAAATGGTGATATTCCATTTATGATGCAGTACTCCTTCTACATTCATCTCTTATAATATTCGTGATATAGATTAATGCTGATTTCTCTGCAACCGTTTAGGAGTTTCTATTCTGGTAACTTGATGACTACACCACAAGGCTACCTGTAGGTGAACGTCACCATGGCACAGACAGGGTTCCCACTATTTATGGATCATGGTATTAACTGACTTTTACCTGACATTTATCGACTTTTAATTGACCAAATAGCGGATGATTTACGGCGCCCACGAAAAAAAATTTATCCACTCTCACGCACAAGCATTTCAGAAATTTTGTGAATAGCGTGGAATTTGAAAATTAACCCCCTAAATTAGTCAAAATTTATTTTTTAACTGACTATTTCCAAAAATATTGTTTTAACTGACTTTTAACTGACCTTTAAAGACAAATAGGTTTAACTGACCAGTGGGAACTCTGCACAGACATTTAATTATATCTTCATACCTCTTAACTATACACTTTTCCCTTTAATCAAATGGGGCCACTCAAACTTCTTTATTCATCGACAGCTGCGGTTTCTGCACCTACCACTTGTTCTTCGACAATTTCTTGCACATCTTCTGGTACAGATTCTAATTCTGAAATAGCTTCTGCCGTTTCCTCAACAAACTCTTCTTCTATTATGACTTCTGTAGTAATCACTTCCCCGTCTCCACAGTGAACCACTTCCTCGACTAGACCTGTATCACTTGTACATGTCACCAGTTCAGAATCTTCAGTCACCAGTTCAGAATCTGCAGTTACCACTTCATGATCTTCAGTCACCAGTTCAGAATCTACAGTTAGTAGTTCAGAACCTGCAGTTGCCTCTTCAGCGTCTGCAGTTACCAGTTCTAGATCTTCAGTCACCAGTTCAGAATCCACAGTCAGCAGTTGTGGATCCGCACACACCAGTTCAGAATCAGCACTGACCATTCCAGTATCAGTACTCACCAGTTCAGGATCTGCAGTCACAAGCTGGGAATCTGCTATCAGCATTTCTGTATCTGTGGTCACCATTTCAGCATTGGCGGTCATCAGTTCAGCATCAGCATTCACCAGTTCAGCATCAGAAGTCATTAGTTCAGAATTGGCAGTTGCCAGTTCAGAATTTGCAGTCACTAGTTCAGGATTGACAGTTACCAGTTCAGAAGCTGCGATCACCAAATCAGAACCAGCAGAGGTAACCTCATCGCTAGGGCCTTGCTTGATAACATAAACGCCCTGACTGCTCTGATCTAGTGCCAACTGTTGACTAGTATCCATAGCAACTGTCTGTATAACTGCTGTCTCAGATGTTGTCATGGTAACCTCCTGACTCACCTGACCATCACTATCAACATACAGGTAAATTACCTCGGCCGCTTGTAAATTACCATTTTCTGGCATCTCTTGAAGCGGTTCTTCAGTAACCACTAACTGATCTTCTGCATCATGTGTCAGTTCTTCCTGTTGCTCTTCAACCCGCCCTGATTCCCCGACTAACTGTCCCTCTACTTGTGAACACTCTCCTGTGCTTGGTACACTGTCTTTATGTAGCGCAACACCATTTTCCTCAGGCATGTCTTGCTCTTTGTTCAAATCTTCTGCAGCGCTTTCCATCTCAGAGTTGGCAGATGAGTCTTCCTCGCATGACTTGTTACTTTCTGATTCATCATCCGAGATCTGCCTTTTTGCTGGGACGGGTTTGGCGTAGTGACCTGAGCGTGTGAATAACACCGAGCCATGGTCCATCCGCTGGTATGGCCGGATGTCAAAGGCACGTGGAGAATTCCTTGTTGAAATGTTGAAGCTGTCGATACCCACTGGTGCCCGTTTAGTAGGACTACACACATAGACCCCACTTTTCATAGGACTTTTAATAGGACTGAAGCCCCCACCTGCTCGCTCGCGGCGTACCTCCTGCATCTTCTGAAGTACTCGTAGGCTACTCTGCCGTTTGCTTTCAACACGTGAGCGCTTGGACACACCTTCCTTCATTTTTTCCGGCTCCAAGTCCAGAATGAATTTATTAAGATTATTGTCAGATTTATCCAAGTGGACCCGTGTCAAATGTGTCTTGCACTCTGAACGATTGTAGCCAGTGAAATCACATAGCGTGCAACGGAAACGTTTCCAACCCAGATGCCGAAAGGCATGTCTGTGAAGGTTGGAAATATTCCCATATTTACGATTACATTTCAAACACTGCAACTCTTCTTCATTTATAATCTTCCTGATCTTTTCTAGTTCCTTCTCGCTTAGATCTGTTGCCCAGCGATTAGTTTGTAATGAGTACATGTCAACTTCGCCTTTGGGTACAGTCTGTTTGGCGAGTCGTTGAGATTCAGTTTTATTTCCATTTGTGTCTTCCAGGTCGGACATTCCAGTAGAATTACCCATGTCATCTTTTTCACTGGAAATATCTTCTTCCAAAACCCTTCCGTTAAGTTTCGTAGAGTCTACCCTGGAATCTGTCATCACAGTTTCAGTGTCATTTTCATCTACTGTTTCATCGTTTTCTACCTCCATATTTTCCTCATTGTCATTTGGCTCTTCTTTGACAGAAATTTGTACTTCATCTTCAACTTTTGCTTCAGTATCGACTTGTGCTTCAGCTGTAGTGGCGTTCTCTGTATCTTTCAGCGTAGATTTCTGCACACCTTTTGTTATGTCATTCAACTTTACACTTTTTGGATTTGATTTATCGACAGCCTTCACATTTGAACGGCCACCTCTTCCTGACTCACCCGATGATAACGAGGCACTGACGGGTTCAATTCCCAAAGCACCCAGTCCAAAACAGAATGCTTTGTGTCTGTTTAACGAATCTTCTTTGGCAAAAGCCTTGCTGCAGTTTTGACACTTATATAATGTAAAGCCAGATCCAAAGTTGATGGAGGTGTCCTTGGGTTTCTTCATTTTCTCTGATAACCGTTTAGTCACATGGTTAACCGTCTCATTAGCTTCTTTCTTAACCTTCTCCATTTTTTCCTTTCTCTCATCAATGCGCTTACGTTTTCTAGCCTTCACCAGCGTCAGATCAATGGTTTCTCCTTTTTCCTTCTCGGGTTCACCTAACTCATCAACCGGCTGTGTGTAGGCAAACTTTTTCAAATGGTCCTTTAGTTTCTCTATATGCTTCTTGTTACAATCATGGGCTCTTAGCAGATGTCTTACAGCAACTGACATCGATGTAAATGTAGCATCACATTTACTGTAGACACAAGGGTAGAAGGTCCTCTTCTCTGAATGTGAATACATCATGTGGAAATGTAGAGTTTGCAGAGAAGAGTAAGTAGATTTACACTTCAGGCAAGTTTGCGTTTTCACATCACAGTCCTTGCGCTTTGCCAACTTTTCCGCGATCGGTGTCTTGACCTCACCACCTCCGCCTCTCTGTCGAAGACTAATCCGACGCGGCCCAGCAGTATCAACGCCACCATCTGGACTATTGATGTCTTCTCTCTCAAAACACTGGGTCACAATGGCAAGATCAGCATGAGATGGGTTATGCTGTTTCTTTGCGATAGCCTTTATGTCCTTTTCTTCTGCATTAATGGTGACTTTTTGTCTCTTTGCATTTCGATTTCCTTGAACATCCTCAAGTTCAACCAAACACCGTTTCATCGACTCAACTCGGACATCACATTTATCCTTTAAGTTTGTGTAGAACCTGTAGGCATCAGACTTGCCTTCAGTCTCTATTACTCTACGACTGTCTCCTTTTGATGATGGACTTGCCACTTTTGGGCCATCTTTCTTTTTCTCATCAGCGGAAGGCTCGACGTTCTGTTTAACGACTTTGGCTGGCTTCCTTCTCTCAGCTCCCTTCAACTGGATCTTGACCAGCTGTTCCTTGGCTTTGACCACCTTTTGTTTGGGGGCCTGTGGCTGAATAAGTAGTGTTTCATGCTCGGGCTTAGGCTCCACAAAATTCACCTTTGTATCTGAATAACATTGCTGGCAGTAGTGTCGCTTGTGGGCTATGAAGTTTGGCAGGTTCCTGAAGAGATTGCGGCAGACACGACACTCAAAGATGATGTCGCATTCCTCAGTAAGAAGCTCCTGCATCTCGGGCGTGCCCCCAGACAAGCACCGAGCCACCTGTAAGGCACCTGTGATGGTTAACTCCATCGGAGTCTGCAGCAACGACAGGTCAACCCCAGACCGGGCATTTGCAGCTGACGACTGGGATGTCGTTGAATTGTGTGCATTTCTATGGAGTCGTGCTCTGCCCGCCATCTTGTCGGCGGATCACGATGGCCTCTCCAACTTCCACCAGTACCTGAAAATAATAGAAAAGACATGTATCCTTTAAGTCTATAAAGTATGGACTTGGAATATTAACCTATACTGAGTTTTTATTACAATGTGCATTATATCAATTTTCTGAAATGTTAACTGGTGTGTTATGCTATAAGATTATGCCTTGAACGCACTTGGATGCCCAGCCCTTCCTACTTCGATTCAGTTAATTTTGATTCTGATAGGTTTTACTTTAGGCATGTCATAGACATCTGCTGTACCGTATTCGACATAATTAGCGCACATACTCTAATATTAGCAACCCCCTGTTTTTGCCCATATTTCAGACTAGAAATAACACCAAATTTTTCATTTTTAAAGTCCAGTTAAACCTCTCAGACTATTGAATATACAGTTTGGTTACGTGCCAATTACGTTGAATACGGTACTGACATATCGCCATTAAGATATTGGCTTATGTTATGGCATTGGCCTCTTTAAGTTTAACATCACCACCCCCCCCCCCGACTTATAACCAGAGTCAGGGTTTAAAATACGAGTAGGGTTTCATGGTACGTTGAATTTTACCATTTCTTGTAGGTAGGACATGACAATTGTGTATTCTGTCTCTTTATACATGTCTGAAACTGCTTCTCTGCTTTCCTGTGCAAAGAGTTTGAGAATTTCCATTGTAGGCCTCTATTTCCTGTGTTTTATTTCTCTCAAATTGTTTTCCATAAAAAATTATATGCAATACCGTGCAGAACCCGACATTTGCTACATTTGTGAAATATTAGCATATCTAATGGTGAAACCTAGTGATTTATGTCATGCGGCAAAAAAAATACAGTAAAACACATCAAACAGAAATATCTCCGACCTCATCCACCCATAAGTTGATGGGCCAGTCCGGATTGTGCTAAGTGCATGAGCGTGGCGTCTGGCTTTTATGTGTGTGTTGTGGCGGGGGGTGGTCATCGAGGCCGATGTGACACAGATATACACGTTTATATTCTTTCATCTGTTGTCCAGCACCAAGAAGTGTCCGTGGTTTGATGTTCTGTTTATGTGTATACAGCAATTAATGGTTACACGCTAAGACTTCACTATAAAGCTAAACCGGAAACAGAGCCAAAGGTGGCCAGATGCCGGCATCACTAGCCTGACTAGATCCCCTACTGGAACCAAGTCAAGTGTTGGAACAGTAACTGGAACTAAGTGTTGAAACTGGAATTGTAAGGAGTCACACAAGAAGGAGGACCCATTTATGGACACGCCGATTAACTTTTCAGCCATATTTTAGAGTACAGAGACAAAAGATTTTGTCAGTTGTACTGGAATAGAGTCAAGCAAACGTCTAAGTCAATATATTTTTAGGGAAATCCAGATGCACTGTACAACTTTACTTACATTCACTGGGAACTTACATTTGACATTAAAATTGTCTAAGGCTAAACAGTTCTTCATTTTACTATAGCGATGGGGATACACGTCCATGATTCGGACTTGATTATATATATATATATATATATATATATATATATATATATATATATATATATATATATATATATATATATATATATATATATATACTGAAGTTGGAATTACTATGTTTAGTCCCTATGGCATAGTTAACTGCACTATGATTGTTGATTTTCATAAATTATTTGAAAACCCCATAAGACCATACCTTGACTTATGGCGGCCATAAGTTGGGCATAAGGTGTCCATAAGCCATCTCCATAAACAAGCAATGCACTCCTGTAGGGAGAAGGCTGATCAATCAATGGGCCTGGCCAAGTTGGGGGTGTCATCAGCACAAAAAGGACGGGAAAAAAGGTTTACAAAGGGTTAAGAAAGGTTTCCAAATGGAATGCATATACTTTAACATTGTAGCAGAGAAGCGTCCCCTTACAGTGATGACAGGTATGCATTCACTATCTCTCTGATATCATCTTATCTAAACCATTTTCTGTACAGTATTATATACCTCTATGATCTATACATTCCAGGCTACATGAACACCACAAAATCTTTATCAATATTCACTGGGAATACCCTTTTTATTTGATGATCAATGTGAAATTTTGCCCTAATTTTGAGGCATCTGAAATGTCTTAATCCATGATGGCTCCTATACCTCTTCCGGGTTAATTATCACTCCCTGGCCTATGACGTCAAACATTTGAAATTTGATGATTTTCAAATTTTCAAATCACAAGGTGCAATTTACTTAACTCTATCTATATACCTATATATGAAGAAAGAAGATACCAGCATCTTAAGCCCAGAACACACCACTGTTTTTTTGTTTGTTTGTTTTTTCATCTAAATGTGAATGAAGGTTTAAAGTGCGATACCAGTCAGAGATACTGGTATCAAAGGTTGATTCTGGAAATCTTTGCTGAATGCTGCTTATATGTTACATTGGATTGGTCGAAGCGGTTGATTCGCTGTTGGAACTTTTTGTCTGTTTCTACATGTGTAAGAAGAACCAGAGAACCTGTAAGGGACAAACTCCAATGTAAGTCGCAGAAGTAGATTCCATCCTTTCTTTACAAGTTTGACCTGTCCCCATATACATGTACTGGTAGGTTCAACCAATAAGTTCTGCATCACACACACACACATCAAGTTACAGCTTCCTTTCTTAAAATGGCTACATAATCATCATAGCCATTTTCTTCTTTTTCATGCCAATTGAATGGAATTTTGAATATCTCTCACTGAAGTAACATGAAATGTATACCCATGGCATAGAAAGGTTCACTCACAATCAATGGTCTGACTGGTGGTTATCTCACACGGCAAAGTAAATTTGCCTCGTGAGATGACTCGCAATCAGACTGACTCTTGTGAATCTTTGTATATTTATTCTAATCCGAGAGATGAATTACAATACAACCGTTTCTTTAGCTCTGATACAGCAGATGGCGCTAGTGGTGACCATGTCACTTTGCTCCTTCTACAGGGGCATGGCTGACTTGGACTCCAGTACCTGTTATAGGCCCACACGTTTGTAATGGTCTGCCTTATGTTTGGCTCACTATATTCTTTCAATATTGATTGTGTGCATAACCACATTAAACCTATGGAGCCCTGGGAGTTTGTTTGTTTGTTTGTTTGTTTAGTTTTACGTCCGGGGGCCATCGAGGAACTCAGACATTCAAGGTTTCTCGGACATTAAGTCCTTTCTTTTCTTTTTGGACAGGTATTTATATGCTGCTTGCCCGACACAGCAGTGACCGAATCTATGAATGACCGAATCTATGAGATGAATGACCGAATCTATGAGGAGGGTCAAGGGGGAAAACCGCTACCTGGGCTTCATTCCCCTACTCTTTTCGAAGGATAGCAAGTGTTCTTTTATTTGCCTGGTCCCATAGGCAGGGCCAGACAAACCACGGCCTTTGATCACTCAGACGTGGTTCACTGAGGGGGAATCCCATGGCAAAAGACAAGCATGTAAGCCCAGGCCCGCACATATGGACACCAGCTGCCCACATGCTCACCCCAAGACACAAGAAACCCCAAGTTTGTCGCCTTTTACGAATCTGGTATGCCCACTTTTAGTATGGAAGGAGATTTCTCCTTGTGGACTCCCAATGAAGTTATTCTGCTCCTTCATGCCCTCACATGAAGGTCCCCACTCCACAGGGGGAGCCCTGGGAGTGGATGCTGGATATGCCCATGTAAACAGCAGGGCTACTGGAGCGCCATCTAGTGTATTGTAGGGGAATGTGACTATGTGAGTCCCTGTGCCCGAGTGGCCGACCCGCAGGGGCGGGTCACCGGGTAGTCACATGTTCCCTATCGGTATCACACCGATCCAGGCGTAGGTGGAAGGTAGAGAATGTCAGACGGGGAAGTAGCTCAGAGGAAGAGCTTCCGCTTCGAAGTTCGAGTCCCGGTTTCTCCAAAGACGTTTTCCGCCGACCTCTACACTGGTGGAGAAACCGAGTGGTCCTGACCCATGTAAGGGGGGGGCTACGGAACTCGGTCCCTGGGTTGGTGTGATACGGCAAGCACTTCGACCTGCTAGCTCTGGGGTGCCCACAGGCCACTCTCCCTGTGTGTGACTCAGTGCTGGTTAATTCGGTGGTCGCAGCTGGTTGGGGGCTGTGTAGGGGAACGTGACTAGTGTGAGTCCCCGTGCCCGGGTGGCCGACCCGCAGGGGCGGGTCACCGGGTAGTCACATGTTCCCTATCGGTATCACACCGATCCAGGCGTAGGTGGAAGGTAGAGAATGTCAGACGGGGAAGTAGCTCAGAGGAAGAGCTTCCGCTTCGAAGTTGGAGGGTCCCGGGTTCAAGTCCTGGTTTCTCCAAAGACGTTTTTCGCCGACCTCTACAGTATCAACCCGGTAAAACCAATGTATACACATCGTCATTTTCTCTTCTGTACCGGCTTTGTGTGAGAGTGTATCAGTGATGTGTATTGTAATTTGTAAGGACCTACTCATTTATTGCCACCTGGGCCGCTGGGGGCAGGTAATTTCTTTTTTGACCCCCACCAATATGGTTAGACCTTAAGTTATCATGGCCCCTTGGTAGGAACTTATTTTGCAAAATGCCCCCCCCAAAAAAAAAAAGAAAAAAAAAAGAAAAGAAAAAAGGTTATTCATATTATAGAATTGTAGTCTTGTTGAATGAGGCATCACAAGTAGTACTTGATTCGCCAATATTTAGTGCTGACCCACAAGTCTGAGGGCTCATTAGGTTTTGCCCCCCCCCCCCCACCTACTAATCTTAAATTCAGCAACACCTCCGCCCCAAACTGACGGTCCCAAAAAAATGCCTCTATGTGTATTGAAAAAGAAAACAGATGTGCATTAGATCCGGTACGATAATACTGCTTTACCACTTTTAACCTAGGGGCAGATGTATGCAACCTGAGGCAAAGGTGTAGATATATTCTTATATCATAACTAAAGCCCGGGATACACTAGTCCGTTAGCCCCTGCGTTTGTTCTCGCCAATACAAATACGCAAAGAATGTCGCAGTATCAGATCCACAAAGACAAAGCACCAGCGACTTCCAAGCGACGTGCAACAGAAAACGCAAATATAAACAACTTTTGACACCTGCGACAGTTGTCGGACAGTCTGTCGGACGTCGGCATTTGCAACTTGAAACGCACTAGTGGATCACCACCTTAAGGTGGATGGCGCCCATAGGCTAAAAGTAGCTAAATTTTCTTCAAATTTTCGCTAGAAGACCTTGATTATATCTTCTTTCCAAAAGTGCTAAGAAAATATAGGGGTCCCAGGCTAGTTTATGAGATGCTCATCCATGCAGCTGCCATAGAGCTGTATAGCACTTTAGCAAAATATGCATGGAATATCATAGAAGATTGGCTAAATATTTGTGTAACTTCTCCAGAAAATGTGCAGTGACCTTCTGTATCCGAAAAATGTATTATAACCACATGGTCCCAGGTACTTTTCTATTGTTTTTCAACATTGTAATAAAGATCTTATGAAAATAATTAATTTCTACCATGCAGAGTGGGTACTACCCCTACACTCCACACACACAGCTGACTCGGTGGCCTAACCAGTAAGAAGGCTGTCTATGTAATCTGAGGGGGCCCTGGCACCGTTATGCATGCCCGCATTAAAATGTCACGTGACCACTCCTTGACCAATCAGGGCGCCGCAATTTTTCCGCTGGTTCCCGCGATTTTGTGATCGCTGTTTGAATCGGTACCCATGTTGTTAATGTGCAGTGCCAGGGCCCCTTTAAAAGTTCGCCCCTGGCCCATGTCAATCTGTTCCTACGATTTTGGTAGTGTCTCAATAACCATACAGAGATACATATGTGCAAAAAGATGCGCAGAGAACACATTTGGCATGGTAGCTATCCACTTTAATATAGCAATAATACAGGAGGATGTGTGCGTGCAGACATGACACCTTCCTTCTCAGGTTTTCTCGTGCGAAAGTAGCCAGCCTGACAAAGTTGTTTTGTTTTGATTGCGGGGAAACAGCGGGCCTGTGATCTTGGCCGCGACTTTGGCACTGTGTTGGTTAGTGATGGTGAGTGGCATGTTGATTTCAGCGTCAGACTGGCACTGACTTTCGCGCGTCAAATGTCCTGTGTCCTCACTATAAGCAAGCAGTCATGATTTTTTTTTATCAAGTGGGGGGGGGGGGGGGTTGCTTGACTGCGTGCGTGAACATTTTTTCATGCCCCCCCCCTCAACAGTGGTCTAGATCTTTTGCGTGCCTCCAGTGCAGAGAATCTTTTGGTATGGTAATCTTATGTCCTGAGACTAAAAAGACAGTAATTTTTTTAGGCCCCCCCCCAACTCAAGAGGGTCAAAAGTATTTAGGCCACCCCCTCTCTGGAGGGGTCACAAGTTTTTGCTGCCCCCCTAAAAGCCCACCCCCTCCCTGTTGATAAATAATGATAGATAATGACCACTCCCTGTTTTCCTTGGGCTAGGCTCGGCTAGGCCCACAGGACTCCAAGGCTGCAGGACACTAATTATTTTCTCACTGTTGGCTTATATAGCATATGGGCGAAAATAAAATATTTGTGCGAATTTCTGGGCTTAGCCACTGTTATTTTCTTGTAGGCACACATTTTTCCCATTAATTTAGAGCCATGAGATGTGGTACGGTACCATGTGATTAACTTTTTCCGCTTTCACCTGTTATCGGCCTTAGAGTGCGGACATACCCAGATTTGGGGGTTTTGCAGTGAATGATTGCAATAAATTCTGTAATTGAAAAGAGTACACCCCCCTCAACTTACCCTCAAATATCAGCCTAAACAACACTCAAATCGATTAATATGTATCCTAAGGATTAATTTGATGCCTGGTTTGCTTACCGGGTACCCACTGTCCGATTTTAGACCAATAATCATAGTACAACACCACCCTTCAGTGCGGAGCTACAAAGTGTCTCCTGCTGCCACCTCCCGTCAATTGGTGTTCTGCAACCTCTAGTTCAGGACAGGCAAGCCCAGTCGCAAACAATGGACAGTGTTTGTGGGCGGGCAATGTGAAAAATGTCCACAAGAAAAGGATTTTTCAACGGTTTGATAAGTGAAGATAACGTGACAAAAAGCAACATGCTCGTTAGAGATTATGTACAAAATCTCATGCTAACATGTATTCCTTTGAGAAAGAAGAGATTTTATCTTCAACTGTTGAGAGAAAACTGAACCGTGCTTGCTACTGGTACTCCTCGCCATTTTGCACTACACCGGACAGGATGTTGTTCTACTTTGCGGTGATAAAACAGATACTCCTTGAAGTTATACACTTGTATACCCTAGTTGATATCGTAGAGAACTTACTCAGCAATGTGGCATTTCGGAATTTCGAAGGGGGAATAGTTTGAAGCCTGTTAAATTCACCCAAATCCAAGTGACAGTCCGATGCAGGGGTTTGCTTGCGGAGTGCGCTGGGGAATCCTGGGTAATTTGCAGCCTCGTTTGGGTATTTTCAAGATGGCTGCGCCCAGAGGAAGCCATTTGTAAACAAACTTGAGTAACATCAAATACAGAAAATGCACGATGTTTTCATAATCTCTGGTTGAGGTAGGCTGTCAATCAACGACAATGATCACGTATTTCTATTCATTAATTTCCATAACGAATTGTTTGATAGAAAAACATGGTGTTCTGTTTTCCACACCCACAGTCACAGTGGTAGTTTTTGGCAAGTGGTTGTTGATTTTGAACTTGTTCCATCAACCACTTGAGCGTTGCTATCGCTTACTCAGAGGATTCCAGGAAAAAAAGTTTATGAATGTGATTCATTCTGTACTAGAGTGTTGGTCCTATTGCCATCGAATTGGATATGAGACATGGAAGGGGCCTACTGGATGTGCAACTGCAAGGTACTCGGTAAGGGAGTGGACAGTGGTTATAATTAGGGAGTGGTCAACGCCAACGGGGGGGGGGGGGGAGACCCCTCTTGAGGGGGGGGGGTGTAGAAATTTACCTTCTTTTTAGCAAAAAAGCCTGTGTGCTACCATACTTTAGACTAAAGAGGGGCACGAAAATTCTCTGTGTGGGGGGGGGGGTGTAAAAAATGTCTGCGCGAAAACCCACACCTACCCGGTTACTGGAACGATGATCCCACGGGAACGATGATCCCATATGATTTTCTCCTCCCCAGGAACAATGATCCCATCTTAAGGAACCAAGATCCCACTTTAGAATATCTCTCCTACCTTATGTTTATTGATTGATTGATTATGACCCCGCAGGCTGTACACATATATTTCATGAATTGTTGGTTATGCATGGTAATTGACTGATTTTTTTTTTTTTATTTTGACTAGATAATTTAGGGGGAATAGGGGGAAATTCACAAAATTTCTAAAACTCTCGCTCAAGAGTGGATAAATATTTTCATGAGCCCCATAAATTATCCACTATTTGGTCAGTTAAAAGTCGATAAATGTCAGGTAAAAGTCAGTTAAAACCATGATACATGAAAAGTGGGAACCCTGTTTCCAATTTTCATTGCTCAGTGAGTGGCATCCCTGTGTAGTGTACCTACACACACACACACACACATTACTGTCACTCAAATTCTTCCTAGAATATGGCTAGATTTCACAGCAAAACCCAAATAGCACTTTGTCAATAACATGTTCAGCGATTAGATACAAACACAATATAGACATATCTGTAAAGTGGGGCCACCATTTCTTTAGGGTGGAATCATCATTCCTCAAAAGGTGGGATCATCGTTCCTTGGGGTCATCGTTCATGTAATCCACCTACCCCTGTTGATCAGTAATGACCACTCCCTGACAAGCCTATTTATCAAAGGGGTTTGAGGTGGGGGTGTAAAAGCTTTTGACTCTTGGGGGGGGGGGCATAAAAAAATTGACCCTCTTTTTAGCAAAAGTGCTACTACCTGCATGCTACTATAGATCAAAGAGGGGTGCGGAAATTCTCGCCTCCGGCATTGGGGGGCACAAAAAATTGGCCATCCATAAATGACACTATACCAAATTTGACCAATTTTAACCCCACCCCCCCCCACCCCACCTACCCCCCTCGTTGTGTTTTCACCAATTTTTTTTTTTTTTCAGAAGGAAATGTATATAGAATTAATCTTGTTGTTCCAGAAGTCAGCCTATCAAAGTGTTGAGTATGGGAAGGATTTCCTCCACTTTTAAACTACAGATTTCCTGAACTCTCACTAAGGAACAGAGATGCGAGTTCAGATATTTGGCTACCAGAGGTGGGAGGGGGGCATAGAAAGTCCAGAAAATCAAACTACGGTGAAGAACTCAACACGGTCCTAGTTAGGTATGTGAGAAAAGGATGTGGGCAGTGATATGCTTGCATAGGATGGCGCGCCTGCTAGCAGCATGGGCCCGTACCAACCCACCCTTCCAGAGCCCTGTGGCAGCTTAGGGGGCATCCACAAATGACGTCATGCTGGAGGGGGGTCTGGCCTGGCATGACGGATTTAATCTTCCATATACCTGAAACATTGCAAAGTTGGCAAAAAAAACATGACAAGGGGGGAGGGGGGGGGTCAAAAATGGTCAAATTTTGCATGACGTCATTTATGGATGGCCCCTTAGCGTTGCCACTACAAATACTTGCATAGATATAAGAGGTGGCTTACATGAAAAGATTGGCCCAGATGCGTCTTATGGGATTGGCATCAACTCAGGTTGCGCCTCATGTCCATATGTAACCCCCCAATCCCCCCCCTCTTTTTCTATCTTTTCTGGACATGGAAGCAACACACAATTGTTAAACAAATTTTACTACCGGTACCTTTACATATATTTTATTTTTGCCTATTATAGAAATTTTTAAATGATGATGCATATCAAATGACATCATCTGAATTTACTTTAGGTGTGAAAGTACCTGTTACATACCAAAAGAAATGTTACCAAAAAGTTTTCCTGTTTCAGAAACTGACTAGGGATGGCGGCAACTTTCCGCTCAGGAGCGGGCACTTACCGGTCTTTTTTAGGGACATCCCGTTCAGCGGTCCCTGGGACATCTCGCCTCCAGGTACCCCCAGATGTCCACCTACCAGAGTGGTCAATCGTCAGCCCCCAGGGGCCTGCCCTATCCCACCATGTAGGGGTAGTCATCCGTAACAGGTTCTTTGTGCATGGGGGAGTAGACAAGAAGGGCAGCATCAAACCTTTGGGTGAGTGGCATTCAGCAACATAGTGCTATAACCAGAATGGTTGGTGTGATAGGAAGTTATAGCCCAATTCTGTGTTGGTATATTATGACAACAAACCAGCACAAAGCCTTGAGGCATCCTACATTCCTTAGATATTAAGAATAAGACTCATTAGCACATTTATCAGTCAGTCCTCCATGAATCATCATGAATATATTCTATATAATATGATATATTATGTTATAATTTGTTGCAGATAAGCTGTACTGCATGGATTTCACGACAGGTCTGTGGACTGAGGTTCGAGCAGCTCGATGTCCGGCACTCAGTCACCATGCAGGCCTGGCTGTTGATGACCGCTACCTGGTACTTGTTGGTGGCTGGAATGGGCACAGGAGATGTACAGATGTCTTTGTCTACGATGCACAGGTGAGACATTGTATTCTCTCTTTTTTAGTGGAAAATGCTGTGGATTCTTAGGAGCATCAGTGACGTCATACAGCCCAGCATGGCCCATATCAGACTCATCTTCTCAACGATGCCATCAGAGGGGGTTAAACTAAACAGAAAATGTACTACACAAGGCTTTAAAAATCCTTTTCATATGAGATCTAATTAACCTACAGGAACAATGGAAATTCTGGAAAATAAAGAAAACTGCTTCATAACATGATGGAAGTTTATTGTATAAATCAAAACATTTGAGGGGAAAACAGTTAAAAAAGTGAGTTTTTTTTTCATATATACATTACCCCATATCACCCTCCCTTATACAACCGCATGCTGCTCAAGAGTATAAACTCATTGAAAAGTAATCATGCTTTCTATTCCCAAGTCTTTTGCATATATGTAACTACCAGTATGGGAAATGGGTCTACTGGACATTTGATAGTTGTCTTAAGGAAAAAAAATCTTTATAATCTGAAAATAGAATAATCGACCATACTTTGTTCTCTATACTCAACAATTGATTTATGTTAGACATGTTCAAAAATTACTCTCTGATGATTTTTCAGGAAAATTGTTGGATGGGCATGGATACCCTAGGATTCCCAGTTAATGGCGGTCTTAGTTCCCACTCCCTGGTTGAACTGGACACTGGTGACCTGCTAGTGGTAGGGCGTGAGGGCAGTGCACGGACACAACGTCGCATGTGCCATGTCTACGCCCTGCGAGGCTCTGTACTACGTGGTCGCTTTATCTACGAGGAACAACCGTTGGAGCCTGCATCCCGCTCTGGTCACACCATGCACTTCACCAATGGTAATTATCTCTGTATTATTGGTGGTCGTGCAGATGAGCCTTTGGAGGGACACAGGGGCTACTTACCAGGCGGTCCACGCAAGAGCTGTCCGGCCATGGCTAAACTCCGGGAGCTGTGTGAACAAAAGCTGAAGCCTGTATCAGGACGTCCGCCTGGAGGACGCAGGCATCACGTGTCGCTGGCTGGAGCTGGAGCCATTTTGATTCATGGCGGGGAGACATTTGACGGAAAGAAGAGGGAGCCGGTGGGTGACATGCTCCTTGTGGTTATCCGCTCCGAGCTGGCGTGGTACCGACTCGGCACCAGTGAGGGACGCGCTGGTCATGTCTGTGTGCAACATGATGGCAATATCTACATCCATGGTGGGGAGGGTTCTAGAGGCGTGATCTATGGATCAACGTACAAGTTGTCTTTCTAAGGAAGATGTTACTGTATCCCTTAGGTCATAATAACAGGCATGGGACTCTTCCAGTACTTTCAGGAAGCCCAGAAATGTGAGGGCCAAAGAGGTTATTCTTGTGAAGTGCAAAGATTGAGGTGTTTATATGGTACATGTATATGATACTGTTTCTGTGTCTTCATAGACTTATATTTGACACATCTCATCTATTAGAGATATTTTACATTATATAAGGGGGGGGGGCATAGATTTTTGAGGGGCCTCATCCCACACAATCCTTATCCTCTTCAAATACTACCTAATGGAGGATTAAGGCACCCTCTCTGAAATCTTTTCAACCCACAGTCCCATGCCTGTATTAAAAGGTGCAAAATGAGAAAAGTGCATTTCTGGTGATGCGTTGACAAAGTTTAAATACTCTTGCACTACCACCGTTATTCTTAACACTTTTTTTTTACTTATTTTGTATGTTTTGATAAATATACATTATAAAGTGCCAAATTGCTAGACAGGCCCCTATATGTCAAAACTACCAGGGTTCAGTTGTGTTTGGGGGATCGGACCCCATTTTGTTAATCAATGTTCCATTTACCTAAAATATGAAACATTGCCTCGAAATTCTTGTCGCATACCTGACTACCATGAGAAAGCTCATTTTTTAAAGATCGGATTTTTCTTTTTTGAGGCTCGGATCTTTTAGGATACTGTTAAAAAGAAATAAGACGCGATGGATGAAATCTATAGTAAAACATTGTTGATAACAGATAAAATTGGGTTTAGTGGTACATTTGAATGCTGTGATCTTTTCATTACCTATTTATATATTTGTTGAGTGATTTTCTCTTTCAAAGACTGAAAATCTAAGGTGGACTTTGCCCTTGTTAGGACATATTACATAGTGCCAAATCCCCATGGTACTATAACTTCTGTGATATTCTTATCTAAAAGTACCGTATATTCTCGCATATTAGCTACATCTTGTGTATAAGATATATGCATCTCCTCTAAGCTTTAGTTTGGTTTGGAGATACAAAACTGTGATATATTGATAAATATCTTACGTGTTAGCATTCCTTGACTTTGAGAAGTTTCTACAACCTGAAATAAACCTCTAATTCATTTATAAACCTGGGCTTACATGCGAGCATTTACGGTACTAAATGTACTTTCTATCGCCAGTTCAGACACTGGTGTACCTTTAATATAATATGTGATAATACCGTTTTATGGTATGTTTATTTTGTGTTGTACCTTTGAGGTGTTTATATGGTACATGTATTTGACACTGTTTCTGTGTCTTCATCGACTTACTTTTGAGTCCTCCAATCTATCAACAACAAAAATGAGAAAGAGGTGTATGCCAATATGGTGTGACCTGAGTAACTTGCCTGCACTGGTTTTGGTGCATCATGGTGGGAGTGTATTGATTTTGTCATGTTTAAATGATACATGATACACCATCGACTAAAAGAGAATACCGTAATCTCCCCCGTATGAGGCGCATCCCGCCTATAAGACGCACCTTGAGTTTTAGGATTTGGTCAGAAATTTGGTCAGGAATTTTCAAAATTCAAAAAGCTAAGTGTAGCTTGGGCCCCAGACCCCCATGGGCCCCCTTATGTCCTGTTATAACTTGGGCGGCATGTAACATATCAAAAGAAAGGTCTTGGTGTCCCCCCCTGTGGATCCAGGGAGAACTAAATCCCCGCTTATACGATGCGCCTTATACGCGGGAGATTACAGTAGTACATTTTGCATATTTTGCACCCTCATAATATTTCATCAGGTACTACCATAGCATTACTCTTGATATTATAATACATTTTGTATATTGTTACCTAGGCTAATACCAAAGAACTAATAGAATCAAGACTTACAAATGTAATTAATACTATATCATATTTTACCAATTTGCTGAGGCGTGAAAAAGGGTCACCAGCATTTCGATATAGGATGAAAAAGCCATCTTGTCAACAAAGACACCACTTTTCTGGTTTACCAAGAATTTCTGGTTTCAAAAGATTTAGGTATTGAATCTAATCCTGTTGTTGTTGTTGATGATGTGTTTTTTTAAAGGTCAGCGAGTTGCATCTCTGTGTCAAGCAATTCCATTGTATCCATCTCTACAACTTGCAACAATTAAAGTTGACTGCTCCCTAAACATGACTAAGAAAAAAGTCTCGAGCATACGGTTATTGACATGGTATGGCATAGAAACATCAGTTTCTGTTAGTATGTGTGTGTGTGTGGGGGGGGGGGGGACATGCGAACACGCCCTTTTAACCTATGGTAACAGGTGGAATTATTTTGACCCCCACCCCCTTCAGAGGGGTTGAGAAATTCTGGCCCCACCCCCACCCCTGTTGTTAAAAAATGATCACTCCCTAAGGCTAAGTATGTGTACATTGATTCAGCTGTTAAATAGCTGTGTTCAATTCGATCATCTATCGGGGTTAGCGCATGATCTGCTTTTTCTGTGTTCTCAGTCTAATAAGTAGGAATTAACCAATTGCCAAAGCTCATGTTCATGCTACATATCAATCAACAAGATTAACAGTATGTAGTTAATATATATTATTCTTATTCTTGGACTCATTTGTTTATTCATAAGTATCCGTGACTGTATTTTTCTATGTGAATAAAACTCCACTGACTAAAATTCTAGGTGATGGTGTGACATTTGTAATTTCGTAGTCCAGATACATTTTCCTTCCCGAACTAAGGGACGAGTCATTTACTGCCATCTGAGGGGGGGTGGGCTTGATGGACTTTGGTGGATACGTGCATGGAATGACGTGTCACGATGGGTATTTGAATAGCCCATAATAGAGAGTCATAGTCCCACCAAAGCACCCGACATTAGTAATATGCAAGACACCTCAACAACAATGGACTCAACTACAGAAATATATGAAGTTGGACAGTGGTGAATCTTTGACTTTGTGCTATGCCAATTGCCATGGTAGGAAAAGTGCAAAAGTATATTATTCAACAGCTTGATAGCATTGATGAGTAATAGGGCATATACAAAAGGGAAATGAGCATACATTATATCATGAGTTTATGCAAAATTAGGTAGTTTCAATTTTTGGCCACCAGCTGGCGATGGAAACTTACATGAGGTTTCATTAAGAATAGTATAGGTTGTGAAGAGTCGGGGGATAGTCACCATGAGGGATAGGTAAAGTGAATGATAGGCAGATTGAGGATAGGTAGACTAATGGTAAGAATATACAGAGAAAATTAGGTACAAAGGTGAGGGGTAAACTTTAATCCTTTAAGCCATTTGAGGGAAAACCTAATTAAACTCTAGATTTTTCAAGGGATAGGTAGTATGAGTGATAGGTAGATTAAGGGATAGGCAGTATGTGGGAGAGGCAGAGACATACATACAGAGAGATAGGCAGACATTGGGATATGTAGATTGAGATATTGACTTTGATTAGCATGTTGCATCTATAAAAAGTTCCAATCATTTTCAATATAACCTTTGTACATTTTTAAAATATTCTCATCATCAAACCTCCTTTTTAGGTACTTTTGGTCAAATTTTGAGAATCAAGATCACAAATTTTGGATTCAGCAGGATTTTTTGGTATAGGTGGCCCCTTGTTTCCATTTGATATCACTCTGACAAAGATTCCTGACATCTCTGTAAACCCTCTTAGGGGCTGTGTACAAATGACGTCATGCAGGAGGGGGGGAGGGGGGGTCCCACTTGCCATGACCAAGCATGACAAGGGGGGGGGGGAGGGGGCCCAGGTAGCACAAAAAAAATTGCCAACGTTGGCCCGACGCATCGGGCCAACGTTGGGCCAACGTTGGCTGCCCATCGGGCCTACGTAGGCCCGACCAGTGGCATTTGCCAACCAAATGCCAACATTGGCCCAATGTTGGCAGGACATCGGCAAATGGTCGGCCCCTGGCCGACCATTTGCCGATGCTAATGTTTGCCGACCAAAAGCCAATGTTGGGCCTACATTGGCATTTGGTTGGCACCGTCGGGCCTACGTAGGCAGGATGGGCAGCCTATGTAAAGCCGATGGTTGGGCCAACGTTGGCCCAACGTTATGCCAATGTCAATGTGCTACCTGGGGGGTCATGGGCTGCATGACATCATGTCATCAAGAAATCACAATATGCTTTGGTTTTGGCAAGAACAAAAACCTTTGTAAAAAGATTTGTAAAGGTAGGGAAGTTTGATGCATTCAACTGACATAAATTTATTACCTATAGTATAGGCCCTACATGCATGCATTCCCCAGACATCTCACTCAATGAGTGTCACTGCCATCAATGTCAGTGTAAAATCAAGATGATGTCTAGGCCACTATAAGGGGGCACTACTACTCTATCCTACCTATACCAATTTAACCCTTTTTGAAAAGGGCCACTGCTGCCCTCAGGATCTAAAATACCCCTGAACTGATGCTGTTGCCTCAGGGCAGCATCCATAGTAATCCACAGGCTTCTTTTTGAAAAGGTGTGATATTTCCCCCCCCCCCTTCCTTGAGGTGTCAAAATTATTTTGTTCCTCCCCCAATCCACCCCCTCCCGGAATCCCACTGTTGATAAATAACAAACACTCCCCTGGAGCTCTCCACCACCCTGTTGCTATTTTCACTGAGGGGATGCTTGGGGACATGTAAAAGGGACCTCCTCCCAAATTTACTCTCCACATCTTTGTCTGAATGGAACTCTATCAGACTCACCTTATTTACAGATTCTACAGTAAAATGCTGAGGTGTCTCGATTGCTTTGTAAGATCATAAATTGGAACTATGATTGCAATCAATGGTCTCCTGAGAATTTGTGATGCTTTCTGAATTTCTTTTTTTCTATTAGGCCACTCACTAAAGTCAGAGTGTTCTGCCTGAAACCTATTTCTAGTACACTTGTATATGGTTCAAGTTACAGATTAAATCAATACATTCAATATATCAATACATTCAAGCTCTTGAACTATATGAGCCTTAATCATAACTGTTCTTGATTTTCTCTTCGCTGACAAGTGTACAGCTTTTGCTGCAAAGAAGGCACACTATTAACTGTATTGTACTATTGATCTAGACAGTTTTTAAGCCCTTTTGTGACAGGAAATATTTGTGTATGATCACTACCATAGTACTCTGTGTATAACTATAGCTAAGGCACGGAAATGGCACATCCTGCATATAGGCACCCATACATTATATAAGCTGACAGTGTTTGGTATGTTTCTCTGTTCATTTGTTGATCAGTGCTAGTTCTTTTTTCACTTTGCATGTATCTTATCCTTTATTGCCAATTCACACCCACTATATGTCCCTTTGAACCATTTCAATTTGTTTATAGCCTATAGGCCTTCACTATTCATGCACTTTGGGGGGGGGGTATCTCTCTGCATGACGTCATGCTGAGGGGGGGGTCAAGTGTTGTATGACGAAACATGACAAGGGGGGGAGGGGGGGTCAAAAATGGTCCAAAAATGCATGACATCATTTGTACACAGCCCCATTATCCTACATAGGACTCAATACTGAACACAAAAGGGAGCCTACTTTTTAGGGGGGTAAAGGGGGGGGGGCTGTTACACTGTGTCCATAGGTAAAGCTCTGAGTTTCACCTCCTATCTATTGAAGCTTCTTGGTTTCATGTGGGCGGGAAAATTAATCCTTATAATTACTGTAATGTTACCCGGGGGTTCTGTGCCGCCATCTAGTGTGTATGGAATAGACTTTATGAGATTTTATGGGGGCAATTAATTCTGAGACACATGCCAAACACAAATCCACGTGTGACGCCGGCCGGTTGGACGTCTAAGACCAAATATTGTGATTATTTCACTTACTTATTTGTACAAAGTGTGCCAAAATGGTAAAAAAGGACGCCCGGAAGCCACCAGGTGAAGTGGAGCGAAAATCAAAGGTTTGTACCGGGGTACCAGGGTTTTCAGCAGCAGTCAGTGACAGCCAACCTAGACTGACTTAGTGACTAGTAGTCCGGCTAGTAGTAGTTAGGCACTTACCTAATTTTTCAAGACTTTATCCCATTAAACTTATCTAATAAGCAATGGATAGATCTTGAGAAAAGAAGTGGATTTGCTTTTTAAATGAAGTCTCTATGTCAATTTAAAGTGGAATTATGACTGGTCGAAGGTACCAAATCAGACCCAGAGTTCTGCCATAGTTAAGAGTTTAATTTGGATCCAATTTTGTGATCAAGCAAGATCGACCAAAGGTAGACTAGATCACTAAAATGATTATTTTGGGCAATTTTCTTTTAAGATAAGCAAGATATACCCCCAAGAATGTAAATAATGATACATTTATCAATAATCAAACAATGTAAAAGCAAATTCTTTATGTCATTTTTACCCTTGAACTGCGCGCTCTGACAGAACCATGGCAGAATAGCGTCTTTGACTCAGGATGTTTGAATGACAATAGCTTCCATTTAAATTGTCATAAAAACTTCATTTAAAAAGCAAAACCACTTATTTCTATCACAGCTATCAATTTCGCACCATATAAAATGCATACAATAAGGTTTTAATTGATAGGTAAGTGCCCAACATGGGAGAGGTTGGGACAAGTGTCCAAAGTTAATCTCGCCCAAAAGTTTGCAGGGTCTGTCAAACATACTGCAGCCCCTTAGAAAAAGAAAAGCTAGACATTTTCTAGATGATTTTTATCAATAGAACTGGTGGGAACCATTTATTTTTAGGTGCTCAATGATCTTCTCATCATAAAATTGTTCTAAACTTTTAGTTGAATTTCAATGGGGTCAAAGGCAAAATTCCATGCATTCAACCTTGTACATAAAATATTCATTTTAAAGGTCTAGCCAAGCCTGTTAAAATGAGCCCTTGTTTGTAAAGATCCTCCAGTAAATAGCTTCAGAATAAGCTTGCAAAGAAAGGAGAGTTTAACACTACTCAGTTTCAGCTTCATCACAGTTTCACACCTCTACTGCAGCAGACTCACACACTGGAGGTATTTCAGTGCCTATAGTAGTACTAATGAGTAGTGACTAAGTAAGTGGCTATTAGTATTTAGGTCTCAGAGAAAGAATTGGTTCCGCACTATAATTTAATGTAGCGCGAAACGCGATAGCACCCATTGGAACATGTTCATTTTCTAAAAATCACTCCAGAATTACGGTAATAGATACATCCTTCCTTCATAATATAGGCTGACTTAAAATATGAATTGACCACGGAAATTTTGAGCACTGGACTATCGCGTAAAAACACCCTGATTCTGCCTAAATCTGCACTGAATAAAATGTAGATTCACTATTTCCAATCTAACCTTTGAAAAAATGGGTAAGCACTTTGAGAAATGCCCTCCTGGTATTTTATCCAAAGCAGCAAATGTTCAACAACATGTGTAGTGGTTTTATATTTATTGGCATTATTTTCAACATGGTTATTGACCATTCAGTGTGCCTGCAGTATTCACTTCTGACCACAATCGTATATGACTTCCGGTTTTCTGCGGGATTTCCTTCACTGAGACCTACTATTAATGGGCTGTGTGCATATCTTGTCTATAATTGAGATTTTTATAATCCAATAGATGTTTTTACACAGGCCCCTATGTTTTCCGCTCTATCTCATGATATAGGGTGCCTTTCGGGCCAAGTAATAACCAAAATCAGCCTGATTTCTATGTCTCTGTCCGAGGACACCGCCCTCTTCATCTTTGAGTCATTTTCATGACAAACAGTGCCTCTAGGACCATCAAATTTGGCATGGATATTCTTTTGATCTTTCTCTATATGGTGTAAGTGTCCTTGTTGCAGTTTACTGTGGATATAATTGACAAATTATGAAAAATTGTAGAAAAATACATAAAAATCACTGCAAAAAGTACACAATATTCACATGCCATGCCTGGGAAGATTTATGAGAGTACGTAACATGGATACTGGGTTAAACAATACTACATTTCTAGATGATTTCAAGGAAATGTCCCAAAATATTATACCCTGGATAGTTTCCTTGAAGCAGTAGATATACCATTTGCGGTGTCAGTGCCTAACTTTACTAATACAGATGATATGTCAAAGCGCAAAAATAACCCCTCTCTGTACTACCTAGACTAGCTGCAAGTGGCCAATACTACACAGATATGATATGCTTACCCTGTTAAGAATAAGGTAAAAATAAATCGGGCCTATCAAAATAATCTGCACTATGCCAGTGGGCCTAGACTGAAATGAACCTGCAGCGCGGCCTGCGGACCAATCCGACAGCAATATAAACATGATTTTTCCTTGATTTTGGACACATTTTAGAGACCTATGAACATATTTTCCATAGAATTTGGCAAAAACAATCCTTCTCTAAATAATTAATATAGAATAAATCTGATTTGAGGGGTATATTCCTTCTTCATGCTAATCCCCCATATGTTTTAGGTCTCAGAGAAGGAATTGGTTCCGCACTATAATTTAATGTAGCGCGAAACGCGATAGCACCCATTGGAACATGTTCATTTTCTAAAAATCACCCCAGAATTAATAGATACATCCTTCCTTCATAATATAGGCTGACATAAAATATGAATTGACCACGAAAATTTTGAGCACTGGACTATCGCGTAAAAACACCCTGATTCTGCCTAAATCTGCACTGAATAAAATGTAGATTCACTATTTCCAATCTAAGGCCACACCAAATAAAAATGGTCTATGGATTTTTATTTTGAGAATATGGTGTGGGAGGGCGAAATTTTTATTTTTATTTTCTAGAAATTAATTATTGTCTATGGATTCTGAACATCATAAATGTGGAGAGGGCGATTTTTTTTTTTTTTTTTTTTTTTTTGCTATTGCATATTTATGCCTATCCAATGAGGGGTCTGCCATTCCTGTACCTTTATTATTAATCATATATTTATTGCTTGATCAAAAAAAAAAAAAAAAAAAAATGAAAATCCCTGCAAATGAGGCGGGCAGGATCCATAGACATGTTATTTTTCAAATAAAAATAAAATTTTAATTTCTGAAAAACAGGGGCGGGAAATCCATAGACCAATCTTTTAATTTGGTGTGGCCTAACCTTTGAAAAAATGGGAAAGCACTTTGAGAAATGCCCTCCTGGTATTTTATCCAAAGCAGCAAATGTTCAACAACATGTGTAGTGGTTTTATATTTATTGGCATTATTTTCAACATGGTTATTGACCATTCAGTGTGCCTGCAGTATTCACTTCTGATCACAATCGTATATGATTGAGACCCTAAGTGTGGGTGTTTCCACACCGTCTGCCGCTCATACTAGTCATAGACCTGCCAACCAGTCCCTAGGCATATGATGTTAGGGACCGGCTCCTCTCTATTATGAGACCTTTCAGCTACTGATGCTGGATCCTGCCCATGCACAATTTGGCCTGGGTTAATAAATTTCAATTTTCCTATCTTAAAATAACCGTAGGATCCCCAAACTTTCAGTGAAGCTAAAGGAGGGTTGGATGTATGTAGGGATGGGCATCCGAAATTTTATTTGTAGATAATCTGATAATAAGTTGCACTGTTGACATGTCTGACATTTTACCAATAGAATGCTTTTTGAATTATGATAATTGAGATACCATAGCCAAAGATATAAACATTTTAATTATAGAATTAAATGATATTTTTCTGCCATGGTTTTTCACCTGACTGAGCAGAATATAGAACAATCAGCACCGCACACACTGCACTGTGAGGGCAGTGCAGTTTTGACTTTGGCACACATATTTATTGATTATATTTCACCAGATCAAGATATTAGAAAACCAAAAAATCATATTAAAGAAGACACTTTGCCGCTCACAGCAATATAAGTTTTATAAAAATCTGAGCAGGAGATGCATCTTAAAATTTGAGGGAAAGTTGAAATTCATGGTTCTGGAGTAAAATCTGCAGGTCAGGATTTTCCTTATTTTTTTGCCAAACTTACTGTTACTCTTTTGCTTCTAGCACATTGGCGCCAATAGATAGCCTAAAAATTATTTCAGATTATTGATCAGCACATTTTTCTGGTCATTTTGGTGGGGGTTTAAAAAGGCGAGAGAAATTTTCATGTATCAAAAAAAATACTGAAAAACGGGAAAAATTCTGAATTTTTGGGAATTTTTTGAATTTTTCATTTGTTTTAAGCTACAATATAAAGACCTGTATTTTTAGCTTCAGATCATTGCAAGGGATATTTTAATTGAGTAAGAATTAGTATAGTTATAACAATTTTGAGAGATGGTGTCAGGCCCAGAACTATTCTCCTCACGGAAAATATGACCAACTACACGGCCTGTTATTAAAAAGAGTATACATTACAGAAGGAAATTACTATGTTTTTCGGAATCTATGCCCTTTTCTCCATAAGATAGAGGAATTTCATTGAATTTGATAGGAGCAAACCACATAAACATAGACCCTGATGACTGCTCACTTTAATATAGTGACAGATATACAGGTAGGCTGAGTGGTTCATGGGCGCCCGTCCCTAATGTATGTATATCTAAATTTTTAGAAGGATTGATTAAGGATTGAATGCATGAGAGGTGCGCAGAAAGTCCTCCCGCAGGGCCGAAACATTTGCTATTATAATTATAACTATCCCACACCGTACAGAGCTCTCTGAGCAGCAGACAGTGTGGAAACCCCCACACTAGGCATGACTAGCTGCTCAGGGAGCTCTGTACGGTGTGGGATACTTATATTGGCAAATGTTTCAGTCCTGCAGGAGCACTCTCCGTGCACCTCTCATGGATTCAATCCTTAATCAATCCTTCTAAAAATTTAGATATACATACATCCAACCCTCCTTTAGCTTCGTTGAAAGTTTGGGGATCCTACGATTATTTTAAGATAGGAAAAACTGAAATTTATAAACCCAGGGTCCCAGGCCGAATTGTGCATGGGCAGGATGTAGCATCTGGGTCTCTTCAAGAGGAGGTTGAACCGGCGCTGCAAAGCGTCTCGGGATCGTCAGCGTCTCAACATGTAAACATGGTGCTCACGCGGTAACGAACATTGCTGTGTCCCTTGTAAATTCCAATGGTATTGACAAAGACAAAAACCATCCAAAGTTTATATGATTGCAGCCATGTTATCAACCTTTCCCACTATGTGTCTAAGACTTATCATGTCACTGACAATGCCTAGATAATATGAAAGCAGTGTTTTGTCAGTCACAAAAATGGCTTCTCTAAAATCCACTAATTAGCCATTACAAAGTCAACTTTATACAAAGATATGGCAAAGTAAAATTATTTGATGTTAAAGACTCAATACACTTCAATTCATTCCTAGAGACTTGAAGAGACTCACGTTTTATTTTAGAAATATATCTGTGAACATAGGCATACTCCCATTGACATTGCATTACACGAAGCATCCCGTCCATGAACAGTTGGGCGACAATGTGGGATTTGGCCTAGTTCTGACGATGACCGCTAGGACCGGCTGTAATCGGTATCACCTCCTCTTGGTCTCTTCTTGGGATTTTAACCTGGCCGGAAGTAGAATGACGTCACACTGGAGACAAACATTCACGCCGCCTCAGTTCCTCAGGGACGTGATAGGACCATGCTGTCACACACTTCTGACTGTTTTCAGATGAGTTCTCATCTGAATAATAATCTTCCATTTAAGTTTCCATAAGTTTCAGATGATCTCATCTGAATGTAATTCAAATTCAGATGAGTTCTGGCATATATCCTTGATCAGGGGCTCTGCCCCCCAACCCCCATTTGGTTGGGCACCCCGGGAACCGCGGCGGCATCAACATTCGTCTCCATGGAGGGCCAGGTTAATTCTGCAAGAAGTGACCCTTTTGCCAGGATGTAGCACCAGCTGGAGCTGAAACTATTTATAATGGTGAGGGGCCGGTCCCTAACATCATATGCCTAGAGACTGGTTGGCAGGTCTAACGTCATATGCCTAGGGACCGGTTGGCAGGTCTATGCCAATCGGTCCCTAGCCTAGGCATATGAATCATTATTATAGGAAAAATTGAAATTTATTAACCCAGGCCGAATTGTGCATGGGCAGGATCCAGCACCAGTAGCTGAAAGGTCTCCTAATAGAGAGGAGCCGGTCCCTAACATCATGTTAGGGACCGGCTCCTCTGAGGACCTCTTTATTATGAGACCTTTCAGCTACTGGTGCTGGATCCTGCCCACGCACAATTTGGCCTGGGTTAATCAATTTCAATTTTTCCTATCTTAAAATAATCGTAGGATCCCCAAACTTTCAGCGAAGCTAAAGGAGGATTGGATGTATGTATATCTAAAGGTGCGCGGAAAGTCCTCCCGCAGGTCTGTAACATTTGCTATTATAAGTATCCCACACCGTACAGAGCTCCCCTGTATTAGCCTAATTAGGCACTTACCTAGTTTTTCAAGACATTATCCCATTAAACTTATGTACTAAGCAATGGATACATCGTGAGAAAAGAAGTGGATTTGCTTTTTAAATGAAGTCTCTATCAGTCTATGTCAATTTAAAGTGGAATTATGACTGGTCAAAGGTACCAAATTAGACCTAGAATTCTGCCATAGTAAAGAGTTTAATTTGGATCCAATTTTGTGATCAAGCAAGATGAATCCAAGATAGACTAGTTCACTAATGTGATTGTTTTGGGCAATTTTCTTTTCAGATATTAAAGCAAGATATATCCACAGGAATGTAAATAATGATACATTTTATTAGCGCGGCGACTAGTGAGTACTACTCGTGAGATGAGTAGACTAGTGTATGTATCTACTATTGGTGATGAAAGATTAATTTGATTACTCCTTTCATTATATAAACAATTTTGTGGAACACTGAAAACATGTACGTACACCAAGGTACTTAGACTGTGCTCCCCCTCTACAGAGAGGTGGAGTGATCTGGCCGGTTTGCTGACCACTGGCCCGTGACGAGGTACAGACTATTACAAGTGATTGGCAGTTGGGTGTGTGTGTGTGTGTGGGGGGGGGCAGTGAGGTAGAGCAGGCTCCTGGCAATCTGAGACAGTGTACACTCATAATGACACAACTGTTGACTATGGCATTGAACAATGAATAAGACAGGTCCCTGTGGCAGCTGAGTGAGGTGCATGCAGAATGGACAGTCTACAGACTATTAATACTTAGCTGCAGTGGGTAGTTCAGGTTGAATTTGTGCTATATACTACCCAAAGCCCAGATGATAGTATGCCCTATCTGTCTCACCAACTGAAATAGACATAAGATTACAAGTGGCTGCGCCATGTCTCACAGGACTATACTCTACTATTGTATTAAAATCTACAACACTATGGTTTTATCATAATCAAACAATGTAAAATTTTTGATGTCATCTTTTCCCTTGAACTGTGCGCTCTGACAGAACCACGGCAGAATATCATCTTTGACTCAGGATGTTTGAATGATCATAACTTCCATTTAAATTGTCTTAAAAACTTCATTTCAAAAGCAAAACCACTTATTTGTATCACAGCTATCAATTTCTCACCATATAAAATGCATACAATAAGGTCTTAATTGATAGGTAAGTGCCCAACATGGGGGAGGTTGGGACAAGTGTACAGAGATAATCTCGCCCAGAAAGTTTGCAGGCTCTGTCAAACATACTGCAGCCCCTTAGAAAAAGAAAAGCTAAACATTTTCTAGATCATTTTTAACCATAGAACAGGTGGGAACCATTTATTTCTAGGTGCTCAGTGATCATCTCATCATAAAATAGTTCTAAACTTTTGGTTGAACTTCAATGGGGTCAAAGGCAAAATTCTCTGCATTTAATCTTGTACAAAAAATATTCATTTTGAAGGTCTAGCCAAGCCTGTTAAAATGAGCCCTTGTTTGTAAAGATCCTCCAGTAAATAGCTTCAGAATAAGCTTGCAGAGAAAGGAGAGTTTAACACTACCCAGTTTCAGCTTTATCACAGTTTCACACCTCTACTGCAGCAGACTCACGCAGTGGAGGTATTTCAGTGCCTACCTGTATTATATGTCATAGTGGGCAATTTTGAAATCAAGGTTCCTGAGCCTCTATTGTTCAGAATAATACATGGGTGGTATGTGTGTAAAGGGGAAGATCTCATCTATCCCATTAAGGGCTGGCTATGAGAGCATTTTGGAAGGCTAGGGGACTGAATTTTGAGCAGTACATTTACCAGGGGGCGGGAGGGTGCAAGGTATAATACACTGTCCATGACTTTGATATCATTTTCAACCATTTTACAATGTCATCATCACTGTAAACTCCTCAGATTCGAATTCCTCAGCCCCAAAATAGGTAATAAACATCAGCATACCAAAAATAGCAATACACTTAAGTCTATCTCAAATTTCCAAACATGGCTGCCACATAATATATCTATATCGATTATACTCAACATCAGCTCCTACATGGTGTTGAAAATACTCAACATCCGCCCTTACATGGATGTTGAGTATTCTCAACATCAGGCCTTAATGGGCTATCTAATGATGGGTAAATATAGCATTCACTATTGTTTTTCATCACATTTACACCTTCAGATTGTTGGGTAATATTCAGATTCTGTCAGACCATCATGAGTAGGCACCTAAAAAGCCAACCAACTTCTTGCAAAAATACATGTTTACTGCTTTTCTGCACTAAACTAGAAAGGATCCAATATAATAACTGTATTACCAACACATAGACCTACATTTTGAGGGGATTTTGCTCATTATTGATTGATTTTTAAAGGCTGAGTGGTCTTGTGAACTTGCACAACTTTGCACCCGTTTTCCCCAAAAAATATTTGCTAGGGAACCTAAAAGAACCTACAGGGCTATTCTACATCTTTTTACACAGAATATAATCAGTTTATAGAGCTGAATAGCTGTGATTTTCTGCGATTTTGGATCTGTTGAATGCATAATAGCAAAAGAAGCCAAGAAAACCTATTTGGCCCAGGGTATCCCCTGGGCTATTGGAGCCGGGTTTTCAGCCAGATCCACAAATTTGTAATCACCAACTTTAGGGTGTAATCATTCAGTGATATACTGTTAGTTTACACATTTTTCAAAAGCGAAAGGAAAGTTTTAAATCTCATCTATCAGACAACATTTTGTCCTTTATGGTGAGTGATGTCTTTCTCTACGAAAAAAGCTGCTGTACTTACGTCATGTTTTTGGGAGCTATACTGACTACAAGTCCTTTAACCATTGGGTCTATGGGTCAGATAGATTTTGGCGATGAAATTAGCACATGGAGTCCTATGGGTAATCACCAAGTGAGACACTTTTTTTCAGCAGGCAATGTTTACAGTGTCCAAGCTATACACATAACACATTGGGGACTGAGCGATAAACTAAGCATTCTAAGGATAAAGTTTTCTGTACAATGCCTAACTCCCGATGAATTGACATTTGACATGCTCAAGTGAATAGATTTATGAGGGAGGGATTTGGGAGCGAGGGGGCTTGGTGTCCAGGGGGCCAGGTTTCCAGGGGCCAGGTTTCCAGGGGGCCAGGTCTCCAGGGGCTAGGTCTCCAGGGGGCTAGGTGTCTGGGGGCCAAGTGTCCGGGGGCCAAGTGTCCAGGGGGCCAAGTGTCCAGGGGGCCAGGTGTCTGGGGGGCCAGCACACCAGGGGGCCAGCGGTCCAAGGGGTTTAGTAAGAGAAGATTATGCCATACTGGTGTCAGTACATGTATAGATAATAGTCTCTATTTGTAAGTAATTAGTCAATATTTCGCAAGTGCTGATTCCTGTGACCCTACAGGGTTGATAGAGGGTTTTATGGTACCTACCCTGAGCCTTCTGTGCTTCAATGCACAACGCCCAATTTTTATATTGGGGGGGGGGGGTAGTAGACCCTGGGCCATATGTGATATATATCACACGTTAAATTTTTAAAATTTTGATTTTATCTTGAAATCTAAAATACTTTCACATCTAGTACTTCAATGCCCCTCACATAATATTAATCTGCTAATATTCAGCTTTAAGGAGGTGTAATTGGTTAGTAGGTCGGCCTTTCCATTCAGAATCTATCAGTTGTCATGTACATGGATGTCAAAATGCCCACCGCGCAGTGCATGTTTTATAGTCGGTGTTATCTGTATATTTGTAAGTGCAGGATGTGGAGTGACAGAAAGATTTAGAACTACATTTCCAATAAATAAAGTCGCATAAAAATGGTTCTACTGATCGTGTCAACTTGATTCAAAAGGCTATGAATTCCATTTTTTATGCCCTTTCTTTTGATACATGTTTTGTGTAATTCGGTTCAAGTCCTGATTTTTGGCTGACTTCACTAGTTTGAGGGGGGTGGTCAGAATTTTTTCAACCTGTTTATTATGGGGGTCAAAATAATTTTCAGTGGAAAACCCAGCGCGTTACTATAGTCTATAGGTTAAAAAGGCACGTTCGCGCGATTAGTCTAGTCTACTGTAGTACGGTACCGGTGCTGAACTAGGCTACACATCATTCCCCTTTTTGATCTATAGTAGCACATGGGCTTTTTTGCTAATAATATTATTAAGAGGTTAAATTTTTTACTCCCCCCCCTGCCCCTTAAGAGGGGTCAACACTTTTTATACCCCCACCAGCTGCCCCCACTCAGGAGGCGTCTAAAGTTTTTACGCTCCCCCCCTTTTCCCACCCAACCTTGATAAATATTTGTTACTACACAGATATCAGAAAAGGGTGTCCCAACATTTATTGCAGCTTAAATTTTGTGTGAAAATTGAAGAATGCTGAACAGGATGCAACAGTATCACGTTTTTGTCAGTAAAACCGTTGAACCTCAAAATTCCCCCTTGACACGGCTTAAGAGTCAACCTTTAAACCTCAAACTTCCCCCTTGACACGGCTTAAGAGTCAACCTTTGAACCTCAAACTTCCCCCTTGACTCGGATTGACAGTCAAAATTTCCTTCCCTACAAAGGGGCAGGACAAAGTTGTACCCCATAAGTCTAAGCCTGGACAATTAAGGCAAGCGTTTAACCTATAGCACAGTAGCGGGGTGAATTATCAACCAATGATATAATTCTGCTCATAAACGATCATCCCCTCTCACCTGAGAGGGGTTAGGGAGAAAATTGTTCCCCCTCTTCAAACCCATCACCCTAAAAATGATCACTCTCTTAGGCCACACCAAAAAATTAAGTTGGTCTACAGATCGCCCTCTCCACATTTTCGGAAATACAAATTTTTCTATGGATTTCGCTCGCTTCAGTTTCTTCAAGTTTTCTCTTTGTGATGTTTGGCAAAATTAAAAAAAAAAAAAAAAAAAATTTGTTTGCTCGCCTCACTTTCCCACCAAGGAATCCATTGGACGCCAAAAAAAATCTTTAAAAATAAAATAATAATTTGCTCGCTCGCACCATTTTTTCAAAACCAAAATCCGTAGACCAACTTATTTTTTTGGTGTGGCCTTATCTGCCAAAAAGCATGTGTATTACTACACAAGTACAAAATCACAAACCCATACAATTTCAAACCTTCAAGCTCTTCGCTCCCATTTTGGGATCCTAGTGTTAAACAAAGTAGTGGTTTGACAACATCAATTTAGTATTAATCATCTATGTTTGAATTGCAGCCGAAGTCTGTAACCCCTTCCTCAAGTGGAACCCGACCATCTCGTAGTACAGCCCCTGCACCTCCCTCGCTGTTATGGCGGATGTGGAGCGTTATCAAGTACGCCTTACTCATCCTCTGTATCCCACCATTTCTAAACTTCACAGCGCTCTACCAGGAGGCTCGCTACCTCAAACCTAATGGTGAGCCCACTTACTCTGACTCATTTCTGGTACACATTATATTGCAATGTTCTATTGATACTTTATTGTAAGGGGGCCAAGAGCTCAGTTGTTTTACAGTAAAACATTGCATTAAGATTTAATCTGTAGCTTGCATAATGTTTCAAACCAAATATTAATTTGATACCAAACAAGTATGAGGCTTGTACAAGGGTTTTAATTAGTATACTTCAGTACTCATTTAGCAAGTTTGGACAACTAATGCATCCACACAATTACATGTACTTAATGTTCCTTAAGGCGGTGGTCCACCACTCCATTTCTTGGTGCGAATGCCGACATCCGATAGAACGTGGGAGAGCAGTCGTAGAAATCGAAAGTTATTAATATTTGCGTTTACTGTCGCACATCGCTCACCAGTCACTGTCTCTTTGTTGCAGCAGTGGATCTGCTGCTGCGACTCTCTGTCCATTTCCAAGCATATGACAAAAACACACAGCCTTTGTCGCAGTAGTCAATCCCGGGCTTTACTAGTGTTCTGTTTGTACCGTTACATCAGGATGGTGAATGGACATACATCATAATTATTATGATATATGACGTCAATTAAGTGCTACAAATCATATTGTCCATGTATTCCCATGTACATGTATTATGGTTGTATATTTCAGGGGAGCTGTACGACATTGGACATGGCCAGAAGCTGTTTATGGGCTGTCAGGGTCAAGGGGAGCCCACAGGTTAGTATCTACGTGATATATATACATTTATATTACCCTAAGTTCTATTCTAAAAACTCGTGTATAGGGTTCCCCTCGCGTATAGCACGCACCCTGAATTTTCTTATACTCAAGAATTCCTGGCCTGTAGGCTTCACAGACATAATTGCGAGGACATCTGGTGAAGCCTGATAACGTCAAATATTTATCATTATTCTCATCAGCTCAGTCTGAGGTACGGGTACCGATCAAATTGCGTGGTGGCCCTGTGAGGTTCTCGATTATTTGACTTTGCTATAGGAGTTGGGCTCATGACCATATCTATTTATAGCCAAGTATTGATGACAAAATGCCATACATAAAAAAGGAGTATTAGTAGCTCACGCTAGTTACTTTGAGACACAGTGGTATGACAGGCGGTGTATATTATAAAGGTTAAACTTTTTTCTTTTTTTTTCAAATTCTTTGTTCTGCAGTGATCCTGGATGCTCCAACTGGTATGTCATCAGATGTTTGGGCACTCGTCCAGCCTGAACTTGCCAAAATCACCAAGGTGGGTAATAGTTGTCTGGTATTGCTGCTTAATGGGGGGATTCTAACGACTGAATGGGGAGGGGAAGGGATATGTCCCATGTTTAGAAAAGATTGATGTCCACTTCATTATGTCTACTCCATAATCGTCAAAGTCTCACAACTTTGCATTATAAAAAGTGTGTACCCCGGTAGTTTGTACTTATAAATTACATATGAGAGCTGATTTATGTCTGTTTTGTGTAAGATTCATTATGGAGTAGGACAGTTATTGAGCACAGTACCAAGAAGAGGGGTAAAATTAGATAACTTTCTAAAGAACCATCCTTAATCATTTTGAATTTGTTTTTCATTACAATTGTCTCTTTTAAACAGGTTTGTGTTTATGACCGTGCTGGGCTTGGATTTAGCGAACGTCCGAAGAGGGTAAGAATTTATTAGAAGTATTTGCTTTCAATTGAAACACACCTGGATCTAAAATATAGTAGAGATAGGCAAATAGATTGAAACTATGAAATTGACAGGTCTAAGTGACCCTTTCAAAACAGGTTACCTTTCGACAAGTATAGCCTTGGACATCATTTACAAGACGGGAGCAATGAGTACCGAGGTACACGAATAAGTTTTAAAAGATTATTTTTGCCCCTGCATTGGTTTCCTGCCCATATTGAATAAAAAAAGAAGAAGTTGCATTTAATCAACCTGATTTTTGGGCGAGGACTTGATGTGATATCAGATGATTGAAAAATGGCTATAATTATCTTCAGGGTAAGTTTTATGATAGGGAAAAGTGCATAATCTCCTTTATAAAGAACTAATCGTTTTTCTCACGAGAGCTTAACTCAAATAATTATATGGACATATGAGATGTAACCTGGCATAATGTGTTCAGATTTGATACAATTTCCTCGGATTATCCTGTCAATTACTACAGCCCAATGGATTTATCATATGAGTTCAAATTCAATGCTTTTGTTTTACTCTTCATTCAGAATTATTCAGACAACAGTGAAGTACAGACAGATTCCAGTCGCTGGCATGAATTCACAGTGGAAAGGTAACCGTAATGTTTAACCATTTCTAGTTTCAAAAGCTTACAGATTACGCAAAACATGTAAATCTATTTGTATCTCATTTATTACATTTACCGGTAGTTTTGGATATTTTAGATGGTTAAGTTGAAATCAAATTAAATGACATCATTCAATTTCCTTCAGGATGGCTGATGACTTCAGACGTCTCTTTACACAGGCCAGTGATCAAAAGCGGCCTTTCATTTTGGTTGGTTCTGAGCTCGGTGCCACCATAGCACGTTTTTACACCCAAATATATGAGACGTAAGTATATCTACCAAAATTATATAGCGCTCTTATGGAAGTGGACTGGTTCCACAGTACCACTTGCATACTGACATGAGTGATATCCGAATCTGGTCTTGCACCAGACTTGATCTGGCATGTATACAGTTTGGAAATATGGTACCCATATGAATATCGTAAGAAGTTCCGTGACAGGAACTTTCATGGCCGCGCACATGCATCATCCAGATTGGTCACTACCGTAGTGGCCCGTTTTAGCGCAGGTTCTCAAATTAGCGCAGGTCTCGTTTTAGCGCAGGGTAGAGGGAGGTTTTAAAATTTGATTTTCCATACATTTTTATACTTCAAATAACCGCAGGTCTCATATAAACGCAGGGCAAGTCATAGACTGAAATATATTACCGCAGGTGCACTAAAACGGGCCACTACGGTATATACAATATCAGAAAATGTCACAAAGGCCTTACTACCCTGTGTGTATGATAATAATCCTTGTCAACACACCCAACTCACCCTGATAATATGAGTGTGAAAAGGTGTATCTGGGGCAACTGTATTGAGACATGTTATTATGTTGTACACTCAACATGGGAATATCAGATATAATCCTACGGCAGGCTCTATATTCAAGTTTTAATCCATCATGTATTTTGTTATACTCTCAGTGAGGTGAGTGACCTAGTGCTGGTTGACCCTCTGGTAGAAGACATATTCAGCCAGGACAGCTCAGTCTGGAACCACTTCTGGTGAGTTAAAGATATTCCCCTCTTCTTCTCTCAGATACCCACTGTTTTTTATGTGGCAAACATGTTATGAAAAAAACTTTTAAAGGCAAGGCATTTACATTACCTAGTTGACTATTTCATGGTTGCTATTCTTCTCAAAAATGCTGATTACCAAGTAGGTGTTAGGGGCATCTGCGGTATGATTGACCCTGCCTTATATTCTTATAAAAGTATCAATCCCATATAATAAGGGGAGTTACCTGGCTATCGATGGGAGTTAATAGTCATCATTACTTTGATGCATGATAAATTTGTCATAATTCATTTTTCAGGTTTGGTCACCTCATCCCCTCATTCCAGACGATGCAGCTTTCAGCGGCGGCCGGCATCACTCGGCTCCTTCTGCTGGTCGGTATGATGGAGACGCCCATAACCGGGGACGGCCTCCCTGACCATGTCCTACTACGACAGGTGAGTATAAGTAAATATTCCCACTACCATAGAACCTTGCTTATACATAAGGATGGACACTAAGTTGGGGTGCGTCTTATATGCAGGATGTAACATGTCTATAGACTGCACTAGAGTATTAACTATTTCAATATTCTATTTTGTGGCTTATAATGAAGACTCAAATTTAAGGTGTGGCTAATAGTAAGATATGGCTGAAGAATTTACAGTACATACATGCCATGTTTAATAGCAGGTTTTTTCAAAGGTCTGAGGAGTGTATACTTCAGGTATTTATTAAGGGGGCATCCATTCAGGGTTCCTACTGGTCAGTTAAAAGTCAGTTAAACCTATTTTTCTTTTCAGTTAAAATGATATTTTTGGAAAAGGTCAGTAAAAATGAAATTTTGACTAATCTAGGGGGATAGAAGATTCCACCTAAATTCACAAAATTTCTAAACTTCTCTCATTCGAGAGTGGAAAATTCTTTTCGAGAGCCCCGTAAATTATCCGCTATTTGGTCAGTTAAAAGTCGATAAATGTCAGGTAAAAGTCAGTTAAAACCATGATACAGAAATAGTGGGAACCCTGTCCATAAATGCCGTCATGCAAAATGTGAACCCCACCCCGTCATGTTTTTTGCCAAATTTGCAATGCTAAAGGTATATGGAAAATTAATTCTGTCATGCCGGGCCAGACCCCGCACCCTCCAGCATGATGTCATTTGTGGATGTAGTACGGCTGTTGTGTCCTAATTTTGGGCTTCGTGTGAAGTAAATGTTAATTATATCCAACACACCCTATGTTGTTGGCCATCATTTCAGGAATTCAGAAATTCATGTTGGGTATTTTTTTAACAATTTTTAGTACCGAAAAAAACAACAGCAGAGAAGTTACACTCATCAAAACAGTTAAAATTCATAAATCTATAGTCAGGTCTTTGATGGTAGCGGGTGTTGATTCGCTATTTTTTTGTCTAATGATTTGGTATACCAGCTCAATCTATGTATTTGGGCTCATGAAAAAACAGGAAAGCACAAAAATAATTTTTTGGACCAGCGGACCCCCCTGTATGGGGGGTCCAAAGTCCTCTTGTATGTGAAAGTATAGCCGAAATTCAAACCTTTAGATTCCTAATAAAAGCTCATCATAAATTCATGAAGGTGATCAGAAGGATTCATATAGAAACCTTAGAGACCCTAAGAAACCATGTGCTATGATTATAAAGGTATAAGGCATCCCATGGAGGGAGGGGTCGCAGACTTGCGAAAATATCAATAAGTTAGCTATTTGGCAGGCATTTGTTCTTATACTATACATTACTTGTACTGCCATAATACACCAGGATAAGATCAGATTAGGCAGTGGAGACCTTCCTGAAGGTCCAATGTTCTTTTCAGTCCCCCCTCCCCGGGGCCTCCCCCCCACCACCCCCTACCCCCTGCCATTGTAGGTACCCTGCCCCACCAGTCCCTATGCATAAATAGTAAGTACCAGTAATGCAATGATGTTCAGTACACAGTATTTATCATCAACAGTCTGTTACCACAAATAGGATGCAATTCCCCAACCAAATGCATAGACACACATTGTAAAAAGTCCACCCCCCACTCTCTCAAAAAATCCTAAGTGTGTTGGTGAGTGATTGGTACTCCAATATTGGGTTTCAATCCTGATTTAGAATTTCCTTGGTTGCATATTACTGAATGAATGTTGGGGAGAGAAGAACATTTCCATTTGATTTGGCTTGTATCATTAGCAGATGTGGGTACCATTGGCAAACTGATAAACATTGCGATCTATTATAGATATTGCCCATGGGAGGTAAGAGGGCAACCTTAAGCATGATTTAAAGGGGGTGGTGTAGAAGTGTAGAGGCCAGCTGTACCCCTAAAGGAAAAGAGCAATTTATTTTCATGATGCCCTCTTTTAGGAGACTTTGTATTGAATGAAAAGATTTAGGCTTACTTATGGTCATATCGGCTATTGTAGGGGAATGTCTTCTATGATGTCGCAATATACCAAATGCATTCCCCTGCAGTGCTGCATCACTTTTAAACCATGCTTGTAATTGAAAAGGTTAATGTGTGCAGTATCATTATATAATTTGTGTAAGGTAACTCAGTGGGCAAGTTAGTGCTTAGCTATGACCAATGGGAATCTTCAAATATTAAAAAAAGAAATACTAATCAGCAGCATGTATCTGATATTTAGTGCTGCCCAGTCACCATTGGGATGTAAATGGTCTATTTTGACATCATGAATGGCACCATAGAAGCTTACTGTGTGCCCTTACACTAGTAGATGTGCTCCTGAATCTTTTTATTCAATATAAAGTCTACCAAAAGAAGATATCATGGAAATAGGCTGTTTTTTTCTTTAGATTTAATAATAGGGGTTGGGGAGGGCAGAAACTCTCTTGGATACCTCAACGATCACTCAGGTGGTTTGATAAACACAAGTTGCAGGCACATAGGTATTTTACCACCTTTCACAACATTTTCAGTGATTGAAGTCTTTACAAGTGGGTCTGTACCCTTCCAACCCCGTCCATTCTCTATGTCTAGAGTGGAAAAGTTGGTGACTGTCCCCTCTGGATTGCTACCACAAAGTGTCAACTTTTGACTTTGCATTCAACTGAGGCTCACCATGACAACTCTGGCTATCAACAAATAGGATTACAGCTAAAAGCTCTAGCTATCCCATCATGCATCACGAATCATTTTCACTATCCAAGCAGATGTTGATATATCCAGCAAGAATTTTGTTTCTCCTAACAAATGATACTACCGTAATCTCCCACGTATAAGCCGCGTCCTCTAGGCCAAACAAAATGCTGGGGCGTCTTATAGCTTTTTCTCAAGTTGGGGGTGCGTCTTATACGAGGGGTAATTTTACTATAGAAATGTACTGGATTTACAAAATTGAGCCCTAAGAGGGGCGTCTTATACGTGAAAATGCCTCTGCTGAGTTTGGGGTGCGTCCTATACGCGCAGCGCGTCTTCTACGCGGGAGAATACGGTAAGTGAGAATGGGTGTGGTTGTTACAGACAAAATGGGGAGCTTTTTGTAGGGGGTAATGTTTCAAGCTGAATGTCTCATCAAGCATGAATTTTCTCTTATTGCATAGTCTGTGGTTCATTATATCATGAATGTAATATATGGTGATAATGCTTGCACTAGTGCCTTTTGCGTACTGATCTGCCTCGTGCCTCTATCAAGTACCTAAAAGGCACACATACAAGCATAATCATCACAAATTGCGTTTATACCACGGTCTGCACATTTAGGATGCAGTAGAATGCATCAGAATACATTCTGCATTCACTGATATACAAACATATACATGGTATCCATAGGGTCCCAGACATAAGACTCATCCAACCCAGCACCATTGTCCAGCCCTGTGGCCTAATGGATAGCATGATCAGAAGATCCCTGATTCTAGTCCCATCCATTCTGAGCTATTCCTTTATGAACCACTATCAAAGCTAAACCTGAGCTGATGCCACATACAAGTATAATATAGCAAAAGAACATTGTGAATATTCAAGTGATAACTCTCAGTGACTCTATCCTGTGATAAAAACACTCATATTATCCAGTTTGGGCACCCAAAATCATTCTGTAATGTGAAAACTGTGATATAACTGGTCTTAGTTTATTCTTGGGATGCCCATGTTCATTCTCTGTGATTTGGATGGCATGGAGCCCCCTCTGTACTGAGGATAGAATGTAATGTTGTACAAGAAGGGAGATGGGTGGGGTGGTCAAAGGCCCTTATCTACACTCAAAGGTATTCGGGAATATACACAGGTCTATACATTATAGGCCATATGTACAGATTTCTGTTTCTTCCCTCTTCACCTTTGCAATTCCTTTACCTCATTCCCTTTTCCCTACCCCTGTCTCCCTTGCCCCACTTTCCTCTCCTCCTCCCTCTCCCCACCCGCCTCCTATTCCCCTCCTCCCATTCCCCTCCCTCATCCCTTTTCTTCCTGCCTTCCTGTCTATCTTCCAGTTTGATGGGTTCATTTTCAATAAGTAGAGACCAACCTTAAAAGTCAAAGTTACATGGTACACAGAAGCCACCTGGTTGCAAAAATCAATACCAGTTGGCTAATCCCAACATTTTCAGTAGGTTTCACAACATATATCGACTATTCTACCTATACATTTGCAGTTAATTTCTTATCATTATACCTATCTCAAACATATGCAGAGTATGAAATCACAATGGATATAATCCATGTATAGCCTGGGTCACTAACTAACCTTACTATATGTATGCTTTGAATTGTGAGTGAAGAGTGAGACAGTCAGGCTACATAGGCAGACAGCTAGGCCACCACCTATTACCTTGCTGTGGCTCTATTGAACAATGGCTCTTGGGGTGCCCATCACTAATCCCTATGTTTGGCCTAGCTGTGAATTTAGCCTCTCACCTTGCAATAGGCTCTCCCTACAAACCTCCTCTACTACAGGCCCTTATAACTCTTAGGACCTACCATAATCTCCTGCGTATAAGGCACACCTCGCCTATAAGACGCACCTAGAGTTTTAGAATATGGCCAAATAATTTGAAAATTCATTAATTTTGTTCTACTGGATGGATTTTGAAAATTCAAAAAGCTTTGTGTACCTAATACACTCAGGAACCTCCTAAACCCATCAATGTCTTATTGTGATTTAGGGGGAGTGTAAGATAGCAAAAGAAAGCTCTTGATCTCCCCCTTGTGGATCCAAGGAGAACTAAAACCTCGCGTATAAGACGCGCCTTATACGCGAGAGATTACGGTACATGACTGGATAGTGCTTTAATGAACCACCCCCCTCCCTACACTGTAAAAGATGTGTGTTGAACTTACACTGTCTAGCTTCTCTTCCCCCTCCCTACACTGTAACAAATGTGTGTTGAACACTGTCTAGCTTCTCTCACCCACCACCCTCCCTACACTGTAAAAAAATGTGTGTTGAACTTACACTGTCTGCCTTCTCCCCACCACCACCCTTCCTACACTGTGAAAAATATGTGTTGAACTTACACCACTACCACCCTCCCTACACTGTAAAAAATGTGTGTTGAATTTACACTGTCTACCTTCTCTCCACCACCACCACCACCACCCTTCCTACACTGTAAAAATTTTGTGTTGAATTTACACTGTCTACCTTCTCTCCACCACCACCACCCTTCCTACACTGTAAAAAATGTGTGTTGAATTTACACTGTCTACCTTCTCTCCACCACCACCACCCTTCCTACACTGTAAAAATTTTGTGTTGAATTTACACTGTCTACCTTCTCTCCACCACCACCACCCTTCCTACACTGTAAAAAATATGTGTAGAACTTACACTGTCTACCTTCTCTCCGTCACCACCATTCCTACACTGTAAAGAATATGTGTTGAACTTACACCACTACCACCCTCCCTACACTGTAAGAACTGTGTTGAATTTACACTGTCTACCTTCTCTCCATCACCACCATCCCTACACTGTAAAGAATATGTGTTGAACTTACACTGAACTTAAAGGACAGGGACTTAGCACTCAGTGCTATGACTGTGACATTTTATATTCAAAGATACTCATAGATGAATCAGTGGGTCATTAAAGATGACGCAAAATATGAAAAAAAATGTTTTTTACATTCGTTTCTATAGTTTTCACAGTTGGTCATAAGATGAAAGTAAGTGCTATGACATAGGATTTTCTTTTTTGTATTTACTTCTCCTAGTATATCAAACTAGTATGATCCAGAATTATTTGAGATTATCAATAGATACCAGTCAGCCTGTATTATTTAACCAATGTTATAAGCCTGTTGCTAGGGAAAACTGTACTAAACCGCTGTTTCTGGGCCCTGCTGGTATTGTATACACAATTTCTGGCATAAGAAAAGACCTAGGGGATGATATTTGAAGGATAGAAATGCTTAACCCTATAATTTGACTGGTTTATTTGCCAATTCTGAGGTAATCCCAGTGTTACCTAGTGTTGTCAAGGAAAGGTTTGGCCATGGCAACCATACTGGTAGAAAAAATTCCCAACATACGAATTTGCATACTTTGTACATAAAGGAACAATGCTATGTATGTTGGGTAGAATTAACATCCACTTCACACGGAAGTACACAACAGCCTCCACTAATGGCCCCTAATACAAAACTTGAAAGCTGCAAAATGGCAAACCCCAGATACATTACATGCATTTACCTCTGATTTTGCATGAATTTCTTCTTTTGTGCAGATTTCTATATTGATATATGAAATACCAGTATTTCCTGCTAAAGGGTGTCCAAAATGCTAAGTGGCAAGTAGAGAATCTCATGCCTTTCTTTATAGTCCTATCACCCTTCGTCTGATGTTTATAGTCCTATTATCCTCTGTCTGATGCCGCGTTAACTTGTATTTTACAGAAGTATATGATGTGTAACCCACGACACCTCAGCTCTGTTGTAGACGAACACCATTTCATCAATGAGACCTTTTCTCAAATGCAGTAAGTCCATACCAACAACTTGCTCTTGTGAACATGCAGATAGGATACTGTATACTAAGGAGTATGGCTCATCCTGTCTCCTGGACCGCTAAAACAGAATATCATTATCTCATTCTTTTCATATTGTTTTTTTTTTTTCCCCGTGAAATTGGCAAATGCCTTTGGGTAGGATTTAATTATATTTACCTGAAAATAAATTCATCAATGTGGTTTATGTAATCCACACCGCCAATAATTACGTTACTTTCTCTTTTTTTTTCAGGACTATATTTATGATGAAACACTTCCCCAGTAATGTCAGTGTGACAGTAATTACTGGGAATTATTATGACGAACAAATCCCCAGTGCTCTCAATAAGGTAGAGTGGAATGTTTCTTATTACCGTAATCTTATACGCCAAACAAAATGCTGCTGAGTCTTATACGTGGGAGGGACATTGCCTTGAGCCTTATAGGGGGGGTGGGGTATTTTTACCATAGAACAGTACTAAATTAGCAAAAATCTGCCCTTAGAGGTGCGCCTTATACATGGACTTGCATTCTCTGAGTTGTGGGTGTGCCTTATACGCAAGCTGCGCCTTATACGCGGGAGATTACGGTAGTTAAGAACCGAATTAGTCTAAAATAGTAAGCCTACACCTTAGTAAACTAAGATAATGTGATTTCTTTGTTTAGCAGTAGTTGCAAACCAAACTGACAGTACGAAACTAGTTAAAACGCAGACATGGAATTTTTCAGGAAATTTCCGGGTTTAGATGTTTTAGGGGCCTCATTCCATAAAATTGCTCTCAAATAACACATGCAAGAGGAATTTAGTCACCCTCTCGGAAATTTCTTCAAAACCCAGTTCTTGCCTGAAAGCATGCTTTACAGTGATTCCTAGACTTATAAGAAAAGATCGAGTGGTTGGCATGTTAAGTTGGGAATCTCCTGTATTAAATCAAGCAGATAAAAAGTAAGACTACCGTAATCACCCGCGTAGAAGACGCGCTGCGCGTATAAGACGCACCCCAAACTTAGCACATGCATTTTCGCGTATAAGACGCACATTTTAATGCTAAAATTTGTAAGATTAGTACTGTTCTATAGTAAAATTACCCCCCGTATAAGACGCACCCTTAACTTTAGAAAATCCTATAAGACGCACAAGGCATTTGTTTGGCGTAGAGGACGCGTCTTATACGCGAGAGATTACGGTACTTTCCTTATATTACCTGTACCGATAAGATATTAATATACAGTGATTCATGTTTAAAAAGCTGAAAGGAATCTATGATATCAAAACCAATGATATCAAAACCCCCTTGTTATATATATTTTTTCCTATTTCTTTTCAGGCATGGGCCAAGTCCCAGCAACACCTCATATCACAGTTACACCCGTCAAGTCATCATATTGTTGTAAATGGGGCGGACCATAGAATGTTGTATCGCAAACCAGATGCCGTTATAGAACCAATCAAGCGGATCATCAAACAACGAAGACTCAGATCTGCAGAAATTCCCAAACCCCGGGATCAATCTAGTTAGAATCAGCATTATTTGTAAAAATCACCTAACATATTGGCAGTATGTGTCATCCTAATTAACTCCATTGTACTGTTGTCATTTCAAGTTCTATTATTGGAGTGAGTGTTGGTATGGATCTATCATTATCAGCTGATACTTGGGGACACATATGATTTGTTTTAAATTAACAAACTGTACACTATTCCTCTTGGCTGAATTTTTGATTGTTTTTATGGGTGGGGGAGGGAAACAGAATCAATGGCATAAAAAAAAGATGATCATATAAATAGCAGCAACTTGGATTGCCATGATGTAAAATTAATTTAATATGGTCAAACCGAGTGTGTGCATGTGACTGGAGGGATGAATGCAGATGAATTGATTTACTGAACGCACAGTATCTATTATGTAAGTTTGATTTTCTTTTAGCATTGTTATTGTCTCAGTATGCAGGTTATGTGTGGAAATCTATTGTGAGAAAGTTATTTTTTATGGTTGTACATGTGATTTCATGTTTTATTGTGTATACATGGAAATAAACACATTCCTTGTACAAATTACCATCATCATCTGATTGTGCTAACGAGAAATAAAATATCTATAATTATACTTTAATAATATGAAGTTTCGGTCATTTTTCTATGGCAGCATTTTGTGAAATCAGTGCATTTATGTCAGCAATGGGCTCGTAACATGTTGGAAAGAGGAGTGAGAACCGATCCAAACCCAGGATCTCAAATTGAATAAATTATACTGTCCGAAATGTAGTTTTTAGCCTCCCTGTGGATCAGAAGGTGGTAAACTTTGTCTATTTGACTATTTGATTAACTTTTATTTAGTGTTATCATATTAATTACAAACCTTCATCAGGCTCTAAAGTGCACTGAAGCATGGGTTTTGGTATTCCACAGCCCTGAAACCGCTGCCTTTCTCTATCTGTGCATAGATACACTAGCTACTAATCCATACAGGGCCTATTTATACACGCACCATACTGACCATTCTCAACATGTCGGCATGATACACGTGAGTTGATCATAGATGCTGCATCACGACGTCTTTATAGCATTAAGGTGGTCAAGAGCGGGAGGCTGGCAAAACACACTAATAAGGCATTGTCATGATGGGTACCCTGTCCCTGGATAACATCCACTTCCAGGGACATGCTGGTCTCTGTCTCATCAGCGTATCAGTGCACGTTGCCAGAACCAGCTCCCGGGAACCAGCTCCACTCCCGCTTACATCCCAGGCTTCCCTAGCCCACTTAAAAGGGTCTGTATCTTCTCTTTGCTATCCCCTCAGGATGTGTGTGGTGCACATATGCGCGGGCACTGACACATTCCTCTTTGAATTGTGTAATGTAGTTCTCGCCATGAATATGACCTTAGTTGTCGAAATGGCGTTAAACATCTATTACTCACTCACTCACGCACCCGCTTACATCCAATAGAGTTTAGTCTTGACACCTAGTGGAACGGCCATTGCTTGATCTGGCACCTGGCTAGATAAGCGCTGATAACAGGCATGATGGGTACCGGGTGTTACAGAATGTACCCAAAAGATTCTGCAGTGAATACAGGGAATCATCTGATTGGTTAATAATATATCCCGGGTGAACCCTATACTCTAGGGGCCTAGGTTTCCTTCAGGAAACAACCATATAAGGCGTGCTGGTGAAGGAAAATGATACTGAAGACAGATGTTTTCTTTCTTTTTTAATGTCACTCAGTTATAAAAATAGTAAAAACAATATGCTTGACTTAAAAGAAGCAAAGACTGACAAGTTTGTTACGTGTATATATGACTAATGGTCACTATGCAGTATACTACAGATAGCATCATTTCAGAAAGGAAGCACAGTAAATGGTATTGACCTAATGACTCCCTTAATATAATTTCATAGTTGGTACTCCAGAGAAGGGGCGGGGTGAATAATGAAAGGTACCGATTATTGTTCTCAAATAGCTATGCTGGTGGGGAGATGAATGTATTTATAACCCTTTCCTTCTCCCAGATTGTAAGACATCCAGTTATATTATTATTGTCCTATCCACAATGTGTAGTCCGTACATTTCATGAAGAAAGTGTTATACATCATGAGAGGTTCCAAGCATAGGGTCTGACGCTAAGACTTCTATATGAAAGTGAAATCTCTTTAAAAGGAGAAATTATACAAGAAAGTGTCCCTCACAGAGAGCACATTTTCGTGATACCAATTAACAGTGAATAAGTATTCAGTGATTCTGGACATATTTTGTGTTGGTTGTGGGGAACCTTGCTTGCAAGGAGCGAATTTCTCTGGCCCACCTTATAACGAGATATCAATATAATGGGTTTGCAAACTGAGGCAGTGTAGGTTTATGTGTTCGTGCAGGTAAGATAATATAAAACTTAGACACTTTCTTTTTAGTATTTACAAGTTGGTGTCGATTTTCTCACACAAATAATGTTGGGATCACAAACCAGTCCAAGACGCCTTCATATAATGTCTCCATTGTCCTATATTAGACATCGTATGCCATTCAACGAACGTAATTATTCGTCCATGGTTTTCGTTAGTTTTTGATGATTGCAGTCCCAATTATTAACTCGAAAGGGTTTTAGGAAACGAGGAGGGACCACGCATTTTGTCCAATAACAGTTTGACATCCGATGGCACAATGACACCATGAGGAAACCAAATGTGGTTGCTGGTTGAAGCTGGGTATTTGAAAACCTTAAGATGGCCAGTGGTTACATTAATCAGTAGTCTCCACTTGGTCTGACAAACTTCCTCTGTGCCCTTCTCACCCTCTCTGCCTGACCCTTCTGGTAGAACTCGTCCTCCTGAAAAAAAATACAAAAACAATTGATTAAAAGGATAGCATGCTTACTGATGCATTATTATCATCATCATCATCATCATCATCATCATCGTCATTGTTATTGTTGTTGCTACTGCTACTATACTACTAGGGCATTATAAAGTTCTAAAAATCCTATGTTTTTGGATAAGTCAATGGATAGTCAATGATTATAATATTTACAGGGTTGCCTCATTGGCAATATGTATACTTCTGGATCAGTTTAATAACAGACCATTGACCAAATGCTGAAGTAAGAACATACTACAAACTATGCAGAGAGAAAATTATTTTAATTTATTAGAACAACTATTAATTTTTAACATTATTTACCTTCCTAGAATTAGTCGTTTTGTGCACTAAAAATGATTTTCCATCTTTAAGTTAATTCTTTAAATTAGGACCATTTTTAGCTTTGTATAGATTTGTTAAACTTACTGGTGGTCTCTTGTTCTCCTGGTCTCTTGCCTTCCTGTCCTGCCACCCTATGATGCAGCTCACAGGGATCCACACAATCAGGGACAGAATGATGACACACCCCACCAGGTTATCTCTCATAAATCTACCTGGATGGAGTAAAATAAGAGATTAAACAGACAAAATGATGACACACCCCACCAGGTTATCTCTCATAAATCTACCTGGATAAAAGAAAATAGACAGAATGATGACGCACCCCACCAGGTTATCTCTCATAAATCTACCTGGATAAAGGAAAATAGACAAAATGATGACACACCCCACCAGGTTATCTCTCATAAATCTACCTGGATAAAGGAAAATAGACAAAATGATGACACACCCCACCAGGTTATCTCTCATAAATCTACCTGGATAAAGGAAAATAGACAAAATGATGACACACCCCACCAGGTTATCTCTCATAAATCTACCTGGATAAAGAAAAATAGACAAAATGATGACACACCCCACCAGGTTATCTCTCATAAATCTACCTGGATAGAGTAAAACAGACAAAATGATGACACACCCCACCAGGTTATCTCTCATAAATCTACCTGTATGGGGAAAAAAGGACAAAATGATGACACATCCTCCCAGGTTATCTCTCATAAGTCTACCTGGATAGAGAAAAACAGACAAAATGATGACACACCCCACCAGGTTACCTCTCATAAATCTATCTGGATAAAGAAAAATAGACAAAATGATGACACACTCCACCAGGTTATCTCTCATAAATCTACCTGTATAGGGAGAAAAAGACAAAATGATGACACATCCTCCCAGGTTATCTCTCATAAATCCACCTGGATAGAAAAAAACAGGAGGTTAAACAGACAGAATGTGATGACACACCCCACCAGGTTATCTCTCATAAATCTACCTGGATAGAGACAAACAGGAGGTCAGCAGGCCACTCCAAAAGAAAAAGTTGTTTCTCATCACCAAGTTGTGAAAAAAAAGTGACGAGGTAGGATTTTTTTTTGTATACCAAGCAAATGATAGAGATCTAAACATGCATCGTGATTGTCCGTGAGTGAGAAAAAAATGCCTTTCAAAGTAAATTATCAGCAATATCTAAAAAGTGTGGAAATGCCTATTTTTCATAGGTGGAGGGCCCTAAAGTTTCATATGATACCAAACTTGACTATCTTTGTCCATTTTCCTATGTATTTTTATCAGAAAATTCTATTCCCCCACAAAATACTAAATCTCAAATGACGATTTCTCTGACGAGGTTGGTTATGAGAAACAAGTTATTTTTTTGGAGTGGCCTTGAACTGACAAAATGATGATGACACCCAACCAGGTTATCTATCATAAATCGACCCGGATGGAGAAAAACAGGAGGTTAAACAAACAAAATGATGACACATTCAACCAGATTATGTCTCATAAATCTACCTGGATAGAGTAAAACAGGAGGTTAAATAGACAAAATGATGGCACACGCCTACCAGGTTATCTCTCATAAATCTCCCTGGATAGAGTAAAATGAGGGATTAAACAGAATGATTACACATCCCGCCAGGTTTTCTCATAATCTCTTCCTTTACCGATTACGCATTTATGCGTAGTTTGGGCCGATTTTGGCCGATTTTTGACCGATTTTGAGCAGTCTATAACTTCCTCAAAATCCACTGAAAGTCTTAGATTTTTTACCGCGTTGCACCTTGTGTTGGGCTCTCCAAGGTGTCCAAGGAGTTAGTCCCTACCTCAAATACTTTTTGTATGGTAGTCTTGCAAACTTGAGATCAATATTTAAGCTAAAAATCATGAAAAACATCAAATAATATTATTTTTTTGGCGAAAATTGACTTTGTACATTTATTCATGCTCAATATAATAGCATTGGAATTTTCAGTGTATTTTGATGCATTATGGGTCATTTGGGTTGGTTACCATGGCAACAGATCATATAGATATGCTATAAATGCCAATTTTGCATAGTTTTGGTTGCCATGGTAACCAAAAAGAACATTTCCTTAATTTCACCATTTACCAAAATTTCAGTAAAACATTAGATTTCCTACAACATGCACCTTATTTCATCACAATCGATACAGGGAGTGTTAAAACATTAGATTTCCTACAACATGCACCTTATTTCACCACAATCGATACAGGGAGTGTTGCTCAGACATCACAATTTGAAGTTTGGGTGAATGATCATTTTTTTCTCATTAGAACACCACTATTTTTTATCCTATATCTCACATAATAAAGTAGATAGAGAAACCTTGGGTGTGTGTGGTGCACATATGTGCGGGCACTGACACATTCCTCTGTGAAATTGTGTAATGTAGTTCTCGCCATGAATATGACCTCAGCTGTTGAAATGGCGTTAAACATCTATTACTCACTCACTCACTCAGAGAAACCTTGGGTGTTACTCTTTCTGACTGAATAGAACAGCATAACCCGTCACCATTTCCATTCTAATTGGAATATTCACATAATTCCAACAGTTTTTAAAATCTTATGACACCTACTACTACCCGAAATCTGCTCTAAAAATAGCCTGGTAAAGGAAGAGATAAATCTACCTGGATGAGGTAAATGAAGCGGTCAAACAGACTAATATATGACACACCCCACCAGGTTATCCCTCATATAAAAGGTATCTGCGAAGATTGTAAGAAAAGTTCACGCAGACAGGATGGTGCCACATGCCTCCATGGTATCTCATGAAGGTACTCAAAGGAAGTAAAACCGCAGGTTTAGGGAGTGAAGCAGCAGAAATAAAGCCCCGGCTGGACACCCAACATGCATAGGACTTCATTCTAGAAAGAATTGGGTGGAGAACTAGATTTTGCTCCTACAAAACAATGAACAGATCCATGGTCATTATACAGATGCTCATTAAGAGACAGGCATGGGTAAAGATCCATATCGATTGGCCTATGTTAAAGCTATTGTTAAAGTGTACATACCTATACGGTCTGGAGTTATGTTTTCAATGATGCTCCAGAACCTCTGTACCAGCTCCTTAGTCTCCTTAACACAGACACCCTAAATAAAAACAGTAGAGAATGCATAAGTTCCATCACACAACTGGGTCGAATAGTTCCCTACCCGACATAAATAGAATGTCTTAAATTGGTTTCTTTTGTATATCAACCAATGAGGACATTATTGGTATAATGATCAGATAATGCTCAGAAATAGCAGACCCAAATGATGATAGAAAGAAATATCTACTGGTAGTTTTCAGACTACGGGAGCCCCATATATATGGCATACTATCGGGCACAAATGGGTCCACTTACCTGACTGTATAGGGCTTACCTGGGATACAATGTCATTATCAACCCAATGAGATAACTCCCTCCATTAACTGCAGAATTTTTTGGGTACATTATGTAACACCTGGTACCCATCATGCAGGTTATTATTAGTGCTTATCTCGCCAGTTCCCAGATCAGGCAATGGTGGACCCACTGGACCTCAATACTGAGCCCTATACACAATGGCTTACCTAGTAGGTGCCTACAGGTTCACTTACCTGACTACAGGAGCCCCATATACACAACATCACTTACCTGACTACAGGAGCCCCATATACACGGCATCACCTACCTGACTACAGGAGCCCCATATACACGGCATCACCTACCTGACTACAGGAGCCCCATATACACGGCATCACCTACCTGACTACAGGAGCCCCATATACATGGCATCACTTACCTGACTACAGGAGCCCCATATACATGGCATCACTTACCTGACTACAGGAGCCCCATATACACGGCATCACCTACCTGACTACAGGAGCCCCATATACACAGCATCACCTACCTGACCTCAGGGGCCCCATAAACACGGCATCACCTACCTGACTACAGGAGCCCCATATACACGGCATCACCTACCTGACTACAGGAGCCCCATATACACGGCATCACCTACCTGACTACAGGAGCCCCATATACACGGCATCACCTACCTGACTACAGGAGCCCCATATACACGGCATCACCTACCTGACCTCAGGGGCCCCATAAACACGGCATCACCTACCTGACTACAGGAGCCCCATATACACGGCATCACCTACCTGACTACAGGAGCCCCATATACACGGCATCACCTACCTGACTACAGGAGCCCCATATACACGGCATCACCTACCTGACTACAGGAGCCCCATATACATGGCATCACTTACCTGACTACAGGAGCCCCATATACACGGCATCACCTACCTGACTACAGGAGCCCCATATACACGGCATCACTTACCTGACTACAAGAGCCCCATATACACGCCATCACTTACCTGACTACAAGAGCCCCATATACATGGCATCACTTACCTGACTACAGGAGCCCCATATACATGGCATACCATCAGGTACCCACATGTTCATCAACCTGACTACACATGCCCCATATATATATATATATATATATATATATATATATATATATATATATATATATATGGGTAAAATCTTTTTTAGGGGTCTCAACTTTCGGCACTTATGTCACACTGCTGTGGAAAATTTGTAAGGTCATATTTGCTGAATCAGGCATTACCAACGTATAGCAGGCACCTAGATCTAAAAGTGCTTTTTTTAATTAGTGGATTTTGACCATTCTTAGTGGGTTTAAGCCCTAAATATCATGAAAATCTTAGCTTTTTCAAATGTCACAAAAGCCTTTTTCATATATTGTAGAGTATAATTTGATGCAGACTCCAATTAAGAGGTCAATATCTATTTCAATCAATCACATTAGGCTGAGAAATGAGAGAGACAAAATATATGAAATACATCTGAAGGAATTATTTTAGTATTTTAAGCATGATTTTGCATATAGGTGAATTTATGGCAATGTAAGATCTGGCAACATGGTCATAACTTCTATGATATTAATGCAAATTGGTTGAGAACTCACCAATAATTAGTTTCCTAATAGTATATTGTTCATACCAAATATCAAAGTCCTATCTCAATTAGTCTCCTGTGTGGGATCAATCATATGGCTCAAAATCTGGTGTGGGCAATGCACTGGCTGGATCTTACACCTAAAAGGCCTTCAGTTAATGTCTCAGAAAAATAATGGTGTAACCTAGGTATTAAATCATATATTTTACCTTTTATTGAGGCCATAATTAGTCATTATGCAAAAATTGATCAATCTAGCTTGACTTGCTTGAAAGTTGAGACCCTTAAAATAAAAATTGCCCATATATATACATGTTATCACTTACCTGACTGCATGGCATACCATCAGGTGCCCACATGTTCACTTACCTGACTACACGTGCCCCATATACATGTTATCACTTACCTGACTGCATGGCATACCATCAGGTGCCCACATGTTCACTTACCTGACTACAGGAGCCCCAAATACATGGCATACCATCAATTGCCCATATGCCCACTTACCTGACTGCAGGAGCCCCATGTACACGGCATACTATCAGGTACTTACAAGTTCACCTACCTGACTACAGGAGCCCCATATACATGGCATACCATCAGGTAGAGCTGTGCTGTTAGAGCTGCCTTCACTGTAGGGTGCACAGCTGCTGTTACTGTTCTTCTTACAACACCACATACAGGAGGACTCCACTGAAATAAAGGACACAGATTAAATTTGCATCATTTTACCCAGGGAAGTGGCATCATTTTGTGAAATTGCATGCTTTATGTGGCCAAAAATTAGTATAGGTGATACTGTGCCACTGCAGAATATCATAACACAATGGTATATAAAAAACATAATTCCCATCGGCCCATACTTAGAATTTTTCCCTGCATATCCACTTTTGCGATATTCAGAAAGGAACCAGATGAAACAAAAACAAATAAACAAACAAAAAACAAAACAACAGCACAGAACATTAGAAATAAATACCCACCTGTGTCACAGATACATGAGACCAGACCACGTCCCTCACAGAAGGGAACACACTTGCCGCCCTTACAGCTACCCCTGATGTTTAAAGGTAGACATTAGCAAAAAAGAAGCCTTGTCACAATGCTCTGCAAAAGGTTTTAGAGATTTTCAAGGGTGAGTTTCTCAATAGGGCACTTCCAAATTATATCTACAGCTATCATTTTGAAATGCCCTCCAAAGCACTAGGTCAAATATCTAATTTACATATTGATAAGTCTTACTTCTCTAAACATTGTGATCCATCAGGTTTGCTGTTTGGAGTTGGACAGGAGCCATTTTTCCCTGAGCAATAGGCATCTCCCCGACAGGTGGATCGGTCATCTGAACTCTCATGGCACAGGGTCGTAGGAGGTGCAAACTTGCAGTTCTTACAACAAATTTCATTCTTGTCACTGAAAAGGCGATTTAGGTCAGAATGAGTAGGCACAGGGTTTATTGTTTATTGGAACTTCAAGAACTTGATGTCACTGAATCATTTTGAATTTCCTTTTCACCTTAATATTGCAATAAATGACATTATGTCATGATTACTTTATCGGTTTTGCATGGGTCAGAGTATTACGGAGCCCCTAATAGGACATACAAAAAACTTTTCTTTCATGCAAAAAATATTCCTGTGGGTACTGGAACATTCCTGCGGATACTGGAATATTCCTGCGGATACAGGGAGATTCCTGAGGGTACAGGAACATTTTTGCAGGCACACAAACATTCTCACAGGTGCACAAAGAATTCTTGTAGGTGCTAGAACTACTCTTGTGGGTGCTAGAATTATGCATTCACCTGCCAAAAAGTCTTGTTTTCCTCCAATAAAATTCTTGCACCAGCCAGAGTTATTCTTGTACCTGCAAGAATTGTTCCTGTCTCCACAAGAATAACCTTTATGGGTAAAAAATATCCTATCAAGGACTCTGTTTGTACCTCTAAGAATGTTTCTTTACCGCAAAAGTCATTTCTGTATCCACAGGAATAGTTTCTGTACCCCAAGAATGTTTCTTACTGTTGCTGTACCTTTAGGAATTGTTCAGTACTCGCAAGAATTTTTCCTGTACCCGCAAGATATTTTCAGTACCCGCAAGAATCGTTCAGTACCCGCAAGAATTGTTCAGTATCCACAGGAATTGTTCAGTATCCGCAAGAATATTTTTTCTGGGAAAGAAATTATTTTTGGTATGTCCTATTAGGGGCTCCATAGTACGCTGTATCTACAGGAATCTTCCTGTACCCGCAAGATTTGTTCCTGTATCCGCAGGAATAATTTTTATGGGAAAAAAATATTTTTTGCATGTCCTATCCAGGGTTCAGTATCTACAAAAAATGTTCAGTATCCGCAAGAATTGTTCAGTATCCGCAAGAAAAATTTGGTATGTCATATTAGGGGCTCCGTAGATTCTGCCCGTTGACATCAAACATTCTCTTTAGATTACTCTATAAATGTTCGATGCATTTAATCATTTCTTACTGCTTTTAGATATACAGAGGATGATTAACAAAATGAAAAAAAAATCAGTCCTACTGACCTGCACTTTGCTGTAGGTTTAAACCGACAGTTTTCATCACAACAAGGGTCGGTGCCCTTCTGTCCCCCTGGGCCCACATCGCACTCCTCCTCAGGCGCCTCCACCAGGGAATTACCACAGAAGGACTTTCTCTTAGCTAAAGGCAGGTAAATAGCCAGATGTTAGATGTGAGTTAAGCCTCCTGGCTTAAGTCAATTATTAGAGGTAGGACAAAGACTAATTGAGTTATCGTAGAATAACTTCCAACAAGTAGAATTTGAATTCAAATATAGGCTATACTTGAATTGACACAGAGTGCCTATTGCTCAGTTTAATGCAAATATAGGTCAGATAGAATCTGGACTTCCACTTGGCTTTATTCAAACAAAGGAACAAAGAATTATTTCACATGGCCATCTCCTTGCTGCGGTCAACAGAAATGTTGGATTCAATTCCTCTTCGTTTTTTGTGTGCCTTTCTCTTTTTTTTTAGCATTCCCGTTGAAAATAGTCGGTTAACTGAGTTACAACAGGATGATTCCCTTGTCAAAGTCATTTCTTTCACCTACTTGAAAAACAACCGTTGGCCTTCTTCTCAAGAACAGCGCCAATAGAGCGTCTACTACAAGGTGAAAATACCTGGAAAGGACTTGATTGAATTAGTAATGCAATAACATGTATCACTGCAAACAAATTACAGAACCGTTTAATATTATTCTAGTGTATACATCCGTCATTTGGTGGTCCCATTAGGAAAATAATGTGTTGATGGAATAAAGCTTTATGGACGGTTTGTGATTAGTATAATTAGCTGTGGTTTTGTACAAGGCTTAACTTTTAAATGATCCACATGCCACACATGTTGTAAGCAGTGAGGTTACTCAGCATAGAAACTGTGCTTCAGCGTATGATACTTATATGCTGAGATGGCTCAGGTTAGCACAGCATGACCACCGAGTGTCACACACAGCACAAAATAAATAACAGAAACATCATACACTCACACACTTCCTCACACTATAATGTAACCGGGGAAGTACCGTAAATTCTTACCTTATTGTTTGTGTCATATCCAGATACAGAGTACATGTACATGATGTATTTACCTCCTCCAAAGGCAGAAGGAGCACACTCCTTATTGTCAGGGTCATGTTCACTACCCCAGTTGTGACCTGTGGAGTGATGGAACCTTTTGTATTCTGTAGATGTATCTATCTGTAGACACACTTCAGCCTAAATAGACTGAAACTATTTTCATGCACTTTAGAAGTTTATTGAAAGTATAAATGACATCCATTATATTATTGAGATTGAATACCTCTTTCAAATAATTTTGATTATTGGATCTTTGACAACATGAATTGAAGATAAACATTGCGTAGCAAAGATCCTAGTATTTGAGGGACCAGTGGTGTGTGTTCTGGATATTATATCCACAAAGTTAATGCCCAAATAGTCTGGGTTTCTGTCTAACATGATTTATGTAAATACTTACCGAATTCTGTACAGATGTATCAGCATATGAAAAACGACAAAGGAAATAAATGTGTGAATAGTTTTGTACCACGGAAATAGGAACATTCACCTAATGTGATGTGTTTACCGTCCTCGCCAATATTTACAGTCCTCATCAAATATTAAGTGACCTATTAAGCTGTCTGTCGTTTGTCTACTGCTTTGGCCCCATTGCCACTTACAAGTAGAGTTTGAAATGCCACTTGACACAAACTCTACTTGTCATATACTATTGTGTTAAAATTGCCTGCAATATCTCTATCATCCTGACACACACTCTACTTGTCACATACTACTATGTTGAAACTGCCTGCAATGTCTCTACCATCCTGACATAAACTCTACCTGTCATATACTACTATGTTAAAATTGCCTGCAATGTCTCTACCATCCTGACACACACTCTACTTGTCACATACTACTATGTTGAAACTACCCACAATGTCTCTACCTTCCTGACACACACTCTACTTGTCACATACTACTATGTTGAAACTACCCACAATGTCTCTACCTTCCTGACACACACACTCTACTTGTCACATACTACTATGTTGAAACTACCCACAATGTCTCTACCATCCTGACACACACTCTACTTGTCACATACTACTATGTTAAGCCATATTAAACTACAGCATTTGCCTCTAGTAAGAAAAATTCTGAAATCAATATTGAATGTCTGTGTGAATACAGATGTGTGGTCAGAATGATTTAAACAGATAACATCACAGGTAATATTGTAATATCCCATTTGTGATGGGTAGAGGGGCTTAAAATAATCATATGTAGGCTGGTAAGTGTTTAATCAGCTTGCAATAATTAGATTTCTAGGCCTTGACCTATATCTAATTAGGTCAAAGGGCACAAGAAACATGTAGTTTAATATGGCTTCACAACCCAACAATGTCATTAGAAAATGCTCGGATATAGGCCTGTCTGTTGCAATTCATGCAGCATACAGAGGGAATCTAATGGATTCATGAGACCTATGTATGTACTCTATAGTGTGCACTAGGTAGCAGCACTCTTGTAGAATTGACTTATTGTGTATCTCATCTGCCATTCTTGGGTTTTACAATGCTATAGTTTTCATTTAATTCACAATTTTAACATAACAAGACACACACATAATACCAACAATAAAGAACTAAGCAGGTAAACCATGTGGTATTACTACTTATGCACAATAATGAAGCAACTGGTGCTCTCACACCCATTTTGTGACTTTAAAAAAATTATATAGTAAAACACCTTTATTGCAGATGGTATCCATTGGTCACCCTGTCCCCGGTGGAAGAGCGATGAAAGTGGGCAGAAAAGGGCATCCGATTGGCCCTGTGGGCAAATCGGGCCGACAATTTTCATCCCAGATTCATACACGATGATCATCGCGGATGAGGGAAAATGCTAATTGGCCCGGCAATACTATCGGTTTTGGTGGAATACCCCTATTAGTATACTACTTTATCAAAAATTCCAATAAAGTTTCTACCATTTTGTCCCCAAACTCTACTTGCTGTATACTACTATGTTGAAACTTGCTGTAATGTTTAAAACTACATGTACATTCCTCACTCAAACTCTACTTGTCATAATTATACATTATGCTACCGTAGTACCCCCCCCCCATACAAGACACATTTTGTACTTGGGGATTAATCGTCTACAGAACTTAGTACAAGGGGGAGGGGTGTGGGGCCTTTATCTTACAAATTGTAGGCCTTTATCCTACAAAAGGATGCTATTTTGAGGGGTAAATGCAATTTGTAGGATAAAGCCCCCACAAGGGACAAGACCTTACCGTGCGTGGTGACTAGATCGGCCTCCTGTGTGAGAAGACGACGTTTGTGATGGTTGAGACCACTGCTCCACCCAGTGTTCAGGTATAGCCTGCCTCCCTTCTTGTAGTAATCTAGGATAATACATTTTGATTATCCATAAACATAATGCTTTCAGAGTTTACAATATCAACAACCATAAAGTAACCTCAAGCACTGAGAGGCCTTTAAAAAAATATACGGGCCTTATGCGATTTCCTATTTTTCTTTTTATCAACCAAAAATCATTTTCACTATTGAAAATTATTTACCATAATCATAATTTATGAATTAATTGAGTCATGATCTTACCTGGAGAACAAATACCTCCCAGGGAGTAGGTTCTTGGTGACCCTATGTAGGCCAGTCCAAGGACACCACCATCAAATGGCTGGTAGGTGAAGAGATGAGCCAGGCAGAACTTTCCTAGGCTACGGTCACGGCTAAAGGACTAGGGGTAACGATAAAAAAACATTATGTACTTATTCTATTAACATACTAGAGGCAAGTTTGACCAAATATTGCAATACCATCTAATTAAAATCAAATTATCTTATCTTTTGTTTTATTCTGACATATACATAAAGCCTCTTTTGTTTCATTTATATTATCATGTAAGTGCATATATCTAATTCTTTACAGGTGCCATTTAAAAAAGAAATGTAGGCCACAGGGTGAGCCACCAAATTATGAAGTTTCGTTCCAACAAGAGGGGGAGTACAAAATTGTTGTGGTTTTGTATAGGTAATGACCCTAGGAATCATATATCAAAAGTTCTCCGCTCACCTCCCTGCAGTTTTTGCGTAGGTCAAGGTCAAAGGTCGGGAATTTCCCTCTTTATTCCTATATAAATCTGTAAAACCCAGTAATTAATTGTATGTTGTCTATGGACTAGGCTAAAAGGCTAGAGGAGGGCATTATGGTTTAGTCTAAACCAGAAAATCATGCTGATTTCAAATATAATTGATATATTGGTGTGAGTATAATAGAAGTACCCGAAAAATGGGGTTTAAAAATAAAAAATATTATTGAAAAATATGTTAAAATATCAAAAATCAGTAAAACATGAAATAAACCCTCAATAATCCACCTAACACTTCAATGATTTAGATGGTGGGTGAGGAGCATAGTAAGCATGACCTAATTAGGTTATTAAGCCTTGACCTACTTAATTAGGTCAAAGGTCACAGACACAATATCTGCCATATCTCTGGTTCTAGGAGGGCTTTCCGCACAATTTTAAGTTCTAAATAGGGATTTCTGACATAGAGGAATAGATTGGACTAGGTTTAAACCTACTAGTACTAGGATGCATTTTCAAGTCTCAAATTCTGAAATCAATATTGAATGTCTGTGTGAATACAGATGTGTGGTCAGAATGATTTAAACAGATAACATCACAGGTAATATTGTAATATCCCATTTGTGATGGGTAGAGGGGCTTAAAATAATCATATGTAGGCTGGTAAGTGTTTAATCAGCTTGCAATAATTAGATTTCTAGGCCTTGACCTATATCTAATTAGGTCAAAGGGCACAAGAAACATGTTTGCCAATATCTCTGGTACTAGCAGAGCTTTTCACACAATTTAAGCTCTAAATAGGGGTTTCTGATATAGAGGAATCCATTGGAATTTGTTTGAACCTCCTAGGATGTGCTGTCATGTGCATGAATCAGAAATCAACAATTTTCCCACCTTTTGAAGAAGCTAAAAGCTAGTACATGAATCCTGGAGGGTAAGTACTAGGGAGGGGCACTCGATTCACCTTTGATGGGGGTGTACAGCCTGGCCTGTGACAAACAAACCCATGGTGATAGTGGTTTTGGGATAAAGGTGACCCTTAATCCTGAGGTACACCTATGATCAGAAGGGTTTACTTCAAAAGGGATAGATTTTCATGAAAAATAGAACCTAAATGAGATGGATTGTCATCAAAAAGTGGCCTTGTCAGCTGCGCACACCTGTCTCTGACATATAGTGAGTGCCTCTGGTTTTTATTTGTGCTGTTCTACAAGGTTTTTTTCAGTACTAAGGTATTTCTTATGCTGGACTAGCATGACATTTGCACCTGGGGATCTTGGAATCCCTCCCCCCCCCCGTTATACCAGTGTATGCTGGTAAAGAAGTCTTGGAAAAGTTTGAGAGAAATCCCTCCCTGCACCTAAAAGGTGCACCAGGGGTCCATTTTTTAGTTCAAACAGAGCTGTATACACAACGTATAACAACAGGATAACTCCTTAAGAGGGGGTGCCTTAACAATTTACCCCTTATGCTCCCCCACAAGTGACCATTCCACTCCTTATAATAGGTCAGCCCACCCAGCCCTTATCCTTGCATTATTTTGGGCAAGACCAAGCCTATACAAGTGATTCAACAGAGTTACATGATCAATACAACAGGGGGCACTACCAACTAAAATTGTGCACTTTGGCTGCTTCCAGCGGGCATTACATAATAGATTTCTACGGGAATGTTCACTAGTATGACCATAAATATCTCAATATTGGTTGTATTGACTAATCAAGCACATCAATAGTTTTGTGTTAGTAATCCTCATTGAATGATAATGGTGGAAATATAGTATCAAGTAAATTAAAGTAGATATGGCACTACAGCAATGGTAAAGAATAGACAAATTGTCATTTTCAGCCAATTTTGTGAAAGAAAAATGTACTCTAGCATGAGGCTGAAATTACTTATGTCAATTAAGATCATTGGATACACATGTAACACTACTTGGATGGCACAATTTGCCTTCTTTCTCATTCATTCGCATGTATATGGTTGGAGACACAGTTGAATATAATTCCATGTTTAGGGCTCACATAGACAACAGTGCATTCTAGGAGGTTAAAACATACACCAATAAATTCCCCTATGTCAGAAACCCGTATTTAGAACTTAAAATTGTGTAGAAAGCTCTCCTAGAACCAGAGATATCAGCAAATATGGTTATTGTGCCCTTTGACCTAATTAGATATAGGTCAAGGTCTAAAAATCTAATTATTGCAAGCTGATTAAACACTTACCAGCCTACATATGATTATTTTAAGCCCCTCTACCCATCACAAATGGGATATTACAATATTACCTGTGATGTTATCTGTTTAAATCATTCTGACCACACATCTGTATTCACACAGACATTCAATATTGATTTCAGAATTTGAGACTTGAAAATGCATCCTAGTAGGTTTAAACCTAGTCCAATCTATTCCTCTATGTCAGAAATCCCTATTTAGAACTTAAAATTGTGCGGAAAGCCCTCCTAGAACCAGAGATATGGCAGATATTGTGTCTGTGACCTTTGACCTAATTAAGTAGGTCAAGGCTTAATAACCTAATTAGGTCATGCTTACTATGCTCCTCACCCACCATCTAACTCATTTAAGTGTTAGGTGGATTATTGAGGGTTTATTTCATGTTTTACTGATTTTTGATATTTTAACATATTTTTCAATAATATTTTTATTTTTAAAGCCCATTTTTCGGGTACTTCTATTATACTCACACCAATATATCAATTATATTTGAAATCAGCATGATTTTCTGGTTTAGACTAAACCATAATGCCCTCCTCTAGCCTTTTAGCCTAGTCCATAGACAACATACAATTAATTACTGGGTTTTACAGATTTATATAGGAATAAAGAGGGAAATTCTCGACCTTTGACCTTGACCTACGCAAAAACTGCAGGGAGGTGAGTGGAGAACTTTTGATATATGATTCCTATGGTCATTACCCATGCAAAACCACAAAAATTTTGTACTCCTCCTCTTGTTGGAACGAAACTTATTTTCTAAGGACATTATTGGGGCTCACCCTGTGGCCTAATGGTATTTAAAAGGCAGTTGTAAAATAGTATTTTATTGATATGCACCACCCACCTCGAGCAGAGTCTTTGTGGGCCATGGTCCGTCCCACTTGACGTTGTAATGAGGTGGATCCTGGTCATCTCTCTTATTGTACTCTTCATGTATGCGGATCTATTTGCACGGACACATACACAAAGATTAATTAGACGAGGTAAGCAATTAGATTGAATAATAACCAAAAACACAACGAGTGAGGCATATATAGGGGCTGGGCAGCAAGGGCAGCCCACGAATGGGCATACAGCGCCTGTATGTCTCACAAGTTTGTTTTTTTGTTTTATTCTACCTATAACAACAATACCAAGCCATTGCCAGAGTCGTGTTTCCAGAAAAATACAGATTGAGTGTCAGAATACAAGGTTTTTACTCGGTCAAGTGCCGATCGAAGCTAATTATACCATGAACTAGTCAAAATACAATGTGGTCCCATCGCCTTCCCTATTTTCCTCCGGTCATTTTGGTTTTTGAAATTCGAAAATCCCTCTATAAATAAACATTTTAGAGCTGATATTGTGGAGGAAAGTACTGTACTAATGTTGCATTGGGTGTGGCGTACAATGGGCGTGGCGTACAACATATTGTACGCCACGCCCGTGGGAGTACAGGATGCAGTGCTTTAGATATAGGGTACCATATGTTCTGTTGTTACAGGTAGAATAATCCCTAGTTTCCTTCAACTGAACATTTCCCATGCCTAAATTCAGTTTTTTTTCACATACCAGCTTATGTAGCAAGTTCATAGCAATGAACAATCAAAATAGTGCAAATGTTGCTGACTTGTTATAATATAAATATGTTGATGACTCATGACAGGAATAAAAACACAATTTTAACACCATTTTCGGGTGTTTGGGTTGAATCCTTACCTCCTTGATCTCAAAGCCCATCCCCTTGTTGCCGTTCCCAAAGTCAGTCTTCCTGTATGTCGCATCTACACGGTCGATGAGTCCAATCTGTGGTAAGAATACTTTTTTTTTTTTAAATAATAACTGGATAGGTACATCTTCATCATTAATTATACACACTTGAATGGGGCAACACTTTAACCTAAGGACCATCCCTGGAGGGTATTTCCTAACATGCTACTGTACTGTGTGTTTACTCTATTAATTTGGTGTTGTTTTGGCCTTGTTTTCTAATCGCTGCATATAGATGTAACAAAGTACATTTTGGGGTTTGAGCTAGCTCCTTGTAAATGGTAGAGTGTGCCACTACCTCAGCCCAGTACACATATCAAGCTGTGCAGTGATCCTACTCAAATAAAATGAGTGAGAGATACCTCCTGACTGAAGACTTTTATTGATTCCTCTCCTCGGCTACTAACACGTCAAGCACAACAAGGGTACAATGGTTCATCAAATACTCTGGCACCTTTCCGATGAATAACACTCCGTCATATCCTCTAGTTAATACAGTCGGATCATAATAACCTTTATCTCCTCTCCATATTAAGGCTCACCAGCAAAAACTCCCACTTCCTAAAATCACATTATCACACAGCAGGACCCTGTTCCTATACTTTTGGGTTTTGGATGGCACCATCTGTCATTGCTAGGACAGAGCTGGTGAAGGCAGATGGAGCAAACAGTTCCTGTGTTTCTAAAGTTGCCTTCGCCAGCCAGGCAACTTTAGAAACACAGCAACTGTTTGCTCCATCTGCCTTCGCCAGCTCTGTTCTAGCAGGTCTGTTGGCGAAGGCAAGTATGGAAACACAGGAACTCATTAGCTTTAGTCACTTGCCCTCTCATGGAGTTCAGTTCAGTTCAGTTCTATCCCCTCTGACTAAGGCAACAAGATTTGAACGAGACTCAGGAAACCAGAGTAAAAAAAGGATTTCCCTTGGGGAATCCCCGGGGGAACCTCATTCTGACAAGGAAACCCCTGTTTGTTTTGTTTTGGTCTGCAGTGAATACAGTGGCAGTTAGGGAGAGACTGTGTTCCATTGAACTTGAAATAATCATCCTACGACATGAGAGAGTGCAGTGAGTGAGTGAGTTTGTGAGTGAAGGGAGTGAGTGAGTGGAAATAGCTGATTAGTTGGATATAGTCAATGGAATTGGATTAATTTGAATGGATTGGAATGAAGTGGAATGGATGAGGTTGAATCGGCCAAGTCCGGTTGAATTGGGTCAAAATGAGTCAATATATGTCAAAAGATGTCAAATTGGGCCAAATGTTTAAACTTGTCCAATATTGGCCCTAATGGAGTCATATTCATCATACCAAAGTTGACTGAACTGGGTCAAATTTGTCAAAATTATTCAATTGGCCAAGACTGGGCCAAATTAAATCCGATGGACCTAAGATGAGTAAATTTAGTAAAATCAGGTCTATCTAGGTCAAGTTTGGTAAAAGTGGCCTGAACTGGTTGAATGGGGTCAAATCAGGTCAATCTAAGTCAAACTGGGAAAAAGTGGCTCAAAGTGGGTAAATTGGGTTAAAAAAATTCTATCTAGGTCAAATTAGAAAAAAGTGGCTCAAAGTTTAGGTCAAATCAGGTCAATCTATGTCAGATTAGGTAAAAGTGGGCAAAAGTGGGTATATTGGGTCAAATCAGGTCAACATAGGTCAAAAGGGGAAAAAGTGGCCTGAATTGGTTAAATTAGGTCAAATCAGGTCAATCAAAGTCAAATTGGGTAAAAGTGGTCTAAAGTGGGTAAATTGGGTCAAAACAGAGCAATGCAGGTCAAACTGGGAAAAAGTGGCCCAAAGTGGATAAATTGGGTCAAATCAGATCACTCTATGTCAGATTAGGTAAAAGTGGGTAAATTGGGTAAAATCAGGTCAACATAGATCAAAAGGGTAAAAGTGGCCCAAAGTGAGTAAATTGGGTCAAATCAGTCAATGTGCGTCAAAATGGGCCAAATTGAGTGCAATTGATACTTAGAGCAAAATGCGTCCAATCAGGGCAACAAAGGTTCAAATTCCCCATAATTGGACCAATTTTGTCAACTTTTTTGCCGTCTAATTCTGAGCAGTTTGATCCATTTTTGGCCTATTTGACCTACTTTGATCCAAATCGCCCTGATTTCACCCAATTTGCTCTTGGTAGGTCAATTGGACTCACTTTAGTCCATCTTGACCTATGTTGACCTGATTTTACCCAATTTCCCACTTGGGGCCACTTTTTCCCAGTTTGACCTAGATCGACCTCTTTTGACCCAAATTTACCCACTTTGGGCCAATTCTAACCAGTTTGACCTAGATCAACCTGTTTTATCCATTTAAACCAATCTATCCACTTTGGCCCACTTTTACCCTCTTTGGCTTTGATTGACCTGTTGACTTACTTTACTCATCTTAGGTCAATATGACTCTATTTGGATGAACATATCGATCTTGGGCCAACCAATTTTGGGCCAGACTGAACCCTCTTGGGTCATTAATCTATATTAATCTGACTTTACCTAATTTGCCTGCCTTGAGTCAATCTGACTCAATTTGGCCTTATAAACCCATCTCAGACCAATTTGATCCATTTTAACCTGATTTGGCACAGTTTACCTCGCTTCACTCCATTGAACTCGAAACTCATTCCACTCAACTCAAGTGTAATCCAGTAAGTAGGATCAACTGACCTCCACTGATCTCCAGATTTCACTCCACTCACTGCACTCAAGTCAAGCCCATCCACTCCACTCCATTCCAATCCACTCCACCAAATCCATTCATTTTAATTCAACTACATTCACTTCATCCAAGTCACCTCCACCACTCTACTTGTTCCTTCCCTCTCTTGCTCCCTCCCTCCTGCTGACTCACTACCAAACTCTCTCACTCACTCACTTACTCACTGACTCATTCAATCATTTCCTTCCTCCCTCCACTCATTCCCTACCTGTCTGCCTTTTTGGTGCCCGCCTGCCTGCACCCCTACATACCTGCATCCCTGTGTCCCTGCCCTCTCCCTCACTCACTCATTCTCTCACTCACTCACCCATAGCTTTGACTCTTGATCCCTGTAACTCAACAGAACTGTAACTCAACAGAACTGAACTGAAAGGGCCAAAAAATGTAAAAAGATACATCGTCATATCTTGTAAAATATTAATCAAAATTTCAGATGAAACCACAAAAAAAAAAGAAAAACAACTCATAATCATATATCTTGAAAATCATAATTAACAATGGAGGAGAAATATACTTTTTCAATTCCCATCACCAACCCCTAGGGTAGGAGGCAATTTTGGTTCTGAAACACTAGATTTGCTTTCGCCTACAGAGCACTTAGAACTCAAACTAGTTCTATCCAAGACTATAGAAACACTAAGGCTGTCAGCTCTATTCTAGCGAAATTAAGCCTTAGCAAGCACCCCCTAGAACTGAACTCAAATGGCACCATTCTTAGAGGGTATTCTATAGAAACACTAATGCAGATGGCACCATCCAATTAGAGTATAGAAACAGGGTCCAGGCAAGGCAACAGGCAAGTTTGGTCCCATTCAACTTCTAATCAAGTAATGCAGTGTACTCACATGGAGAGTCTTAATAGTTGTTATGATAGTCCAACTTTAATGTGGATCCTAAGTCCACACAGGGAGGATCCCTGCATGGAGAGGGAGAGGCCCTTCCCAGGCCTGGAGTCCATCGATGTTAATTACTGCTATTGATTCCTATCTCCACTTTGTATTAAGTTTATAAGTTGAAACCCTATCATTCTCAGGCAGTGTTGTTCTAAGTCCCAACTGCTTATGTCTGAGTAACTTCTAGATCTACTCAGCTGTCCATTTTTATACAAATTGTGAATATGTCAAAACATATGGTGTTCTTGATAACTTGTGTGGCGATCACGTTCCTATATATGTAATAAGAAAGAAACAACGAATTACTAAGCCTAAAGCTTTGCTGTTACGTAATAGAGATATGAGACAATTCTCTGATTGAGACTTTTTGGATGCAATGGATAATTTAGACTGGGATATTCTGACACGGAACGACATGAATGTAAATGACACGTATGAATGTATAATAAACAATATTAATGGATACTTAAATATAAATCACCGTGTAAAAACTCGTGTTGTAAGAGAGAATGGTATGTTTTTTGATGAAGACATACGCCGTATGATAACTGTAAAAAAGAGATTTTTTAATAAAGCTAAAAAATGTAGACCAAATACAGTAAACCGAGCCCTAGCCAGAGCCAGACAGATCCAAAAGAATATTAATAAAAAACTGGTCATCAAAAAGAAAAATGTAATCACAAATCTTCTTGTCAGGTTTAAGAAGGACCCAAGGCGGTTCTGGAAGGTCTTGAATGGAGTCTGGAAGGGACAAAGCTCTAAGTCAACAATGTGTTTGAAGGATTCTGATGGAAATGTTATTGAAGAGCAATATACTGCCAACTTTGTAAATGATCATTATATAGATATAGGTGCAGACCTGGCTAGTCAAATAGTTGGTATGGAATACATCCCAAACAGATTAATAAATGATAGTGTTATGAAGCTGGAAGAAGTAACTGTACAACAATGTAAGAGGATAGCTCAAGCTATAAAAGGACATAAAAGTTCATGTATTAAAGATATACCCTGTATTGTTATAAAAAGTCTACTATGTCACAAACCGTATCTACTACAGAATCTGGTAAATGACTCTATTGGTACTGGAGTGTTGCCAGATATTATGAAACTGGGACAAATAGTCCCATTACCCAAAACTGGGAACTTATCAGATGTATCCAATTGGAGACCTATAACGATGACAAATATTTTCTCTAAGTTGACAGAGAAACTGATACACACCCAGTTGATGAATTATATTATTGATAAGAATATAATTAGTGAGAGACAATACGGTTTTATACCTAACAGATCAACTGTAGATGCAACTTTTGGGTTAATACAATATCTAATAGAAGCTAGAAATAGAGGTGACTACTCCATTGTATTGTTCCTGGATTTAAAAAAAGCTTTTAATACTGTAAATTTAGATATAATGATGAGGAAACTTCAGTGTATTGGTTGTGATAATAACTGTCTAAAATGGTTGGAATGTTTTTTATACAATAGAAAACAAGTAACCGTAGCAAATGGCATCACCTCAGATGAAAAAGTATTGGACTGTGGGGTAGCACAGGGGACGGTATTGGGGCCCTTGCTTTTCAACATATATATTAATAGTATAACTGAAGTAATAACCAATTGTGAATTCTTTCTCTATGCAGACGATGTAGCGCTGGTACTGAATGGTAGGAATACTGAGATTATGAGTAAATTAATGCAGAGTGATGTGGATAATATTGAAAAGTGGTGTAGACAAAATATTCTTACTATGAATGTCAAGAAAACCAAGGTCCTTTGGTGCCATTCAAACATGCAACGTATTACTAAATATGATATTACCATGAACAATACAAAATTGGCATGTGTCGAACATTTCAATTACTTGGGTGTTGTAATTGATTTTGATTTAAACTTTAAACAACATTGTAAAAAGATGGATTCAATGGGTATTGCCAAATTGAAACAACTGAGAAATATTGTTAAATACCTGGATACAGATACAAGCCTTAAAATCTATAAGACGATGATTATTCCTTTGTTAGAATACTGTAGTTATATTTTGGAGAGTGGACCTGTTACCTTAGTAGACCATTTAGATGTCATACAAAATCATTGTCTGAGAGCCTGTAAAAAGATTCTACTACCTCAGGATATACATGTTGTTGACCTATTATTATCTTGCAATGTGAAAAGTCTGGTAACTAGAAGGAAAGTAGTACTTGCATGCATGATGTATAAATATATACAAAAACCGGAGAATATAATAACCCCAGTAAGACCTCTTAGAGGCAATGATAGAATAAAAATCAGAGTAAATTGACCTAGAATAGAATTATATAGATCGAGTCCATTGTATAGAGGTAACATCATTTGGGATGATCTACCGGTGCATGTTCAGTCTGCAGAAAATCTGCAAAAGTTTAAAAAGTACTTATGGGAAATGTTAATATGACTCTGAATTGTGATTGTCCTGAACTATAGTATATGTGAATATTATGTGATATGTGACTGTTTCATGGAAACCACCTGATTAATATCAAGCGATTGTATCTTCCTATGGCTGATAATTGTAAAAGCTTCAATATGTTAAGATATTGTTGGCCAATAAACGCTTTTCAAACTCAAACTCAAAACTGTGAAAGGTGAGGATGTTACCACTAGAAGTGCATGCTGAATCTCCACTACTATAATGCTCCTTTCCTTAACATGTGTAGGCTTCTCCCTGTTGTGATCTAATGGTATCTAGCTGTTAACAGTTAGCTTAGATATGAGTGCCCAACTTTCAATGCTGTCTCCATGCTCCCTCTGAACGAACTCTCCGTCTCCCATTCTGAATTCCACAAATATGTTATTCGAGGATCATTGTCATCTTGGCCCGCCTGCGCAGAAACATGTATTTGTCTCATGACATCACCATCTCATATTTATTACTCAACTTTGTAAAGTAGTTATGTCCTAATCTAATATTCTTCTTCCCATTATTCATCCTTAATCCCTCCAGTTCTACTGGACTAAACTAATTATCTCTTTCATTTTCAGATAGGATTTCGGAAGTTTATCTCCTTCATCTCTCGATCGGAGCCATCAACCCTTCCGTCTCAAATCTCATTATGGACCTGAACATCACAATTTATACCCTAATTCCTGTGGAACACGCCATCAACCATCCTATCATTGTCGGCACTGCTGGTCACACATTATTATCCATTATGGATTTCTCTTACACCATCGTACACTACGATTGCCACACTTTGTAATGGGAGCATTCGATATGATGCCAAAACCGTCCTAAATCAGTGGTTACAGAACCACAATTACTGTCATCGTTACCATGCTCTCATCGAGTTGCACACAATGACAGGAGGCAGTTTCCTAAGTTGCTCCGACTGCATACAGCCACTACTATTTCGTCCTCTTAGTGCAAGAAGGTTGTAACTGCATTTTCAGGTTTTGTAGGAAAAGCAAAAGAAGTGTTCCAGTTACTATACCATAAAGTGGATACAACAATATTGCACTGTGGGTTTTATGCATACATATCATACATAGAGCTTCAGTACTTTCACAGTGTTAGAACAAAATAAAACTCAATTTTGCCAAAATGACAATTACAACCTTCCTGTACTAAGGCAACGATTTGAAATCCCGCAAATCCGGGGAGGGGCACTTAATTTTTGTCTGACAGGGGTGTGCGGCTGGGCCTCCGACACCCTTTACCCTTGGTGAGAGGGATTTCAGGCAAAGGGTAACCCTTGGTGAGAGGGATTTTGGTCAAAAGTATGCCCACTCCGGTTAATTTTCTTGAAATCTACCCTTAATGTGAGGAAATTCTGTCAAAGGTGACTATATTTCTCAAAAAATTTGGTAAAAATTCCAAAAATTGTTGCTTATTTTGATGTGCACCATAGAAATTTGGGAAAAGTGACCCTTGTTGAGAGGGATTTTGGCTAAAAGTGACCCTTACTGAGAGGGACTTTTGACAAAACTATACCCGTGCTGAGAGGGATTTTGGCCAAAAAGTGGCCTTGCCAGCCGCACACCCCTGTCAGTGACATATAGTGAGTGACCCCCCCCCCCCCGGGCCTGCAAATCATACTGGGGGATCATAGAAATATGAAATATAACCTACGAGCGCCCTATATGATTGGCACCTATATGTATAGCAATCACACAGGATTTGCTAGAGCTGACACACCTTTGTAACTATTAACTACTAGTACTAGTACTGTCTAAATGGCTGGATGTAGTGGGCGGACTGACTCATGCATTTTGGTGTAAAACAGGTGATGTACTCACTAAGTAGCTGGTAACACGAGATGGACTACTGCGGCCCATGTTGGTGTAGAAAAGGTAGTCAGCTGTTAGTAGTAGTTGACATGTAGTATGCACAGGGGCATAACTAAACCGAGCAGTGAACCCCTCCTCTTCTCTCCTCCTGCGCACTGCAGGAAATACAAGGTAAGAATTAACTCAGTAAAGGTATTTACCTATTGTTACAAAAGTATTCATAGTTTTAGACATGAACGTCCAATTGAAATTGGTACATTCATTATTTCTATAATTATGAGGACATTGTCTTTTGTGAAATCCCTATAGTTATCATTTGTACCTCCATCTGTTCCTAGGAGTGCACCATTCATTATTCAAATTTACATGTTTTGAGATATGTCGCCCAGATAATTTCTTATGATTCCATCAAATAAACGTCACTTGAAGTTAGTACATGAAGAGAATGTTAATACTTACCATGTTCCTTATTCTCAGCGGGAGGGGGCTCTGGTAGACCAAAGTCTTTTGTAGCATTAACAAAGCCACAAAACTTCTCCCTGTGCATGAATTAGAAAGTGGAAGTCTCAGAGTATGTTAATTGTTATCCTAGTCATCATGTAATAATGTATCAGTTCCTCTCATTACAGCGGAGCTATCCGTTGTCAGCACCCTGGACGTTGCAGTATAACAGAGGCATAGGAAGCATAGCTTCATTGGGGGAGGGGGGCAGCGAGGGCCCCATTGCGACTACCTTAAATTGTCGGCTGAAGCGCAATGATGTCTATACATATGTATACAGAATTTTTATAGAAAAGTAATTTTTGGTGAATTTGGATCTGACTTAATTTAGGCTCAGACCCCCCCCCCCCCCACTTTCCCTATCCTATCACCATATAAATCTAAATTGAGATGCAAAGTTTAAGCTTCTTTTCCATTTTGTGTATGGTTGGAGGGGGCAGGCCCCCCTGGCCCCCCTTTTCCTACGCCCCTGTATAATGCTTACATTATACTTTCAGGTCAATGCATTAAGTAATAGAATGTTAACTATGAAACTAAGCATCACTTTCTAGGAAATTGATAAGTAGCCTGAAAGGAGATATGCATATAAATTACAGAAATTGTCAATGGAAATGTTCTAGTAACCTCCCTTTAACTGAGTTATCCCCTCTCAGCTCCCTTCACTTATGCATGGGAGCCATTACCCACGTTTTGATTGGCAGAGTATCAGGGTACAGAATGACCAATACCCACCCACTATCTGTCGATTTCACATCTGACTTTCTATAGATTATCATTGTGAAGTTGTCATTCTCTGGTAGATGGCGCCAAGATGGCTGTAAGAAAAAGTAGTCTATGTGGTTAGTGCTGAAAACCTCAATGTATCGACTATCACTGTGACTACCAATATCACGTAAATCGATGAATATTATCATTGAGAATAATATCGATGTCATATATGTCAATAGGTATTCTTTTATTATGATACATATACTATATTTCTGTAGTTATCAATGATAGTTGCTTGAATAAATACTGTATCATTATGGATGCTAATATCACTAGCTTTGTTACATTGTAAGTCACTATGGATACCAATATCAGATATCTCAATATGCATTGTGTCATTATACATACATCAATACCACATACATCTTTAAGTATTGTATATAGTAAATACCAATAAAACATACCTCAATGAATACCGTATCATTATGTGTGATGATAGTCGCGGCCATGTTGTCTTTATCTTCCCAAACTGCATGTACCTCTGAATTGTCCTCCTCACCTAAAACCAAGATTACAATTATAACGTTGGAGAGGAAGTGTATATGTATATCATATGCAGAACCAAATATGAATTATCTGTAAAACAATTTAAGGTACCTACCCACAACATGCCCATCATAGGGAGAGATATCGTCCAGATTCAGGTCCCTTTCCTCATTCAATGCATTTATTGCCACCACCCTGAATCCTGGTGATAGCAGCTGTCTTTTCTTTTGAAGATGAAGATGGTATCGTCTAAAAAGACAATTTAGTCAATTTTATATAGAAAAATGATAATAAATAGTAGTCAGTGAAAATGTTATGTCTGGTTGAAATTACAAATAAGTTGCATGTTATTTATATGTGGGCATTAATTTGGTAGACTCACCTTCCTAGTGACTCAAACTCCACCTGGCGGACGTGAGGAGCGTTTGACGTCACGTCACGTTTGACGATGCGGTGACGTAACTGGGTGTGATGTAGCGTCTCATACTTCCACAGTGCGTCATCGATATTCCCTGAAAGAGAAAGGAGAAATTCCCAAGATGTAGGCCTACAAATCGCACTCAAACCATTCCAGTCAGCAGCTCTGAGAACTGCTGACTGCTTTGAGAACTACCTAAATGCGCATGGCAGGGGAATTATGGTGATTTTTCACTTTTGGAGAATTTCAAAAGGACATAATTCCACTATTCCTACTCGTGCTGCTGCTGCCACTACTGATACAGCTAATTCATAAAAGTAATATACCTATTATAACCTTTGAAGGTTATATGATAGTGGGAATGCAATGGTATGGAAACAGATAACTTCTATTGGAATTGGTCCATGTGCCAATCCTTTTTTTTTTTATAATCAAATGTTTGATTTTGTCTATGTTAACATAAATGTAGACCACAAGTATTAAAATGACTGTCTAGACTTTTGATTTTAATTTTACTTCAGATGTGACAGAGAATCACACAGTAGGGCTGGGAGTAAAACTTACGCCTTCTGTGAACTACCTTAGTCAGTACATACAATGTCCATTCATTTTTCTTCTCACTTGAGATCATAACCCATTGCCAATATGCTGTGAAGCTGGTATGTAAAGTAGAGGAAAACCCCTTCACTTGAATGCCCTCAGCTAGGATTAGGAACACCTGTTAGACTTGTTCACCTGGAAGTGTTTCCTATTATGAAAAGGTCAGCTCCAGGTCAAACACCTTATTTATGTTAGACATTTAAATGTACTGACTTCAAGTTGTTCATTGTTGTTAAAAACATGTGATAATGCGCATTGGTTATTATGTGATGTTCTTACAAAATGTAGGACAAACCAAGCTTGTCCGAGGTTATTCTATTAGGTTTGTATACCCTCTCCAGACCTGTCTGTATTAGTGTTTAGAATGGCAAATGGCCTCCATATCGTTAACCATCTGACATTTACATTTCTGTATCTAGTTAGTCTAGTTTCAACTCACAGATGCAGACCATACCTCTATTGAAGGTTCCAATTCACACTCACACAGATTGGGACATAAATAGATAGAACTAAACGACCGTGGTGTACGAGGTGGTCGATCCACCACGAGGGGTGGATCAGCCACCGAGGGCACCAGGGGAGTTTAGTTCTATATTTATTTTATGTTTTTAGAGTGTCTAATTAACTGAAAATTAGCAAAATCTGTTACCGTAGTCCCCCGTACGAGCGGCGGTCCGCCATTTTGAATGTTTACATGCACCCAGAACGAGGCTGTAGTGGTGGATCTGCCGCTGTGGTGGATCGACACACGTTACGCCACTGGGGGTGTGGCGATCGACGGCACAATGCTATCTCTACGGGAAGAAGTTATTCACATAAAATAAAACGTTTGTTTTAGTCCAAAGTCTTATTGGAGGAGAATACATGCATACTGGGAGGAGTGGTCTTCACTATTGCATGAGTTACCCCATTGTCACATCGGCATATGAGTTATCTGCGACACCCTTTATCCATTGGTCAAATTGTTTTTGTTATAATTACAGGGATGCCTTTATTGGTCATCTTAAACTTTAGGTTATGGCCGTGGTGATCTTAAGTCAAGTTATGGCCAACATAGGAAAACTCATGGATTTAAAATATTTGAGATGACACAAGTATGGAAATACTCAATTGTGCGCTACAGGTAGCCCTGTGTCTCTGTTTTAACACTTTTCAATATATTTACTAAAATTCATGAAAAGAAAAAAGAGTCTTCAAACAGGAATGGCATATAATTTACTAAGTTCATGGTAATGCAATATTTCAAGTTTGTTAGTTGTACAAACTATGAAAACAGTGAGTTAAGTGCGCCCTTTGTCACTGAAAGTTTACTATAATCACAGATCATTTGGAAAATGATAATTCAGGCCAGAAATATATTTTACCTTTCTTCGATGTATCATACAAGTCTCCACATTATCATATGAGTCTGTTGATAACATAATTTACACGTGATAACAGTTCACATTTTAAACATATTATAGCAGGGGGCCATTTCTTAACACACTACGACTGCACCCTCCAAGTCATACCAAGGTTTCCATATGATTAGCAGTGAGATTCCAAGTCGTAGGGCTGTGTGTGATCGTAGTGAATTGAAAAATGACCTCCTGACGTACGATGGACCAATAACAATCATGCCACCTTTAGATTCCAGTGATGTAGTTGGGTTTCAAGCTTGTCTGGAGGCTATTTCTTAACAGCCTACGATAGCAGCCTTCAAGTCGTACAAAAATTCCCATAGGAACAGCATTGACATTTTGTAGTCGTAGGGCTGTGAGTGATCGTAGCACCTTAAGAAATGGCCTGCAGGGAAGGTGACTATAAATACTCAGGTAAACCAAACATACACACACCGACCCTAAGTTAAGCACACTTATAAGTATGACTATATACACAGTCCGAGATAAGTATCACTTACTCCTGAACGTGGACAGGTAAAATTTTACTTAAAACCCTACTCACCTTCAATAGCAGTGACAGCAGCACAGAGCAGAACCCACACCACTGGAGTATAAGAGGCCATAGTATCTCCACACTGACCAGGCAATGATTAATAGTAACTCTCCTGACAGGCCACAGGGGATGGCTGGTATTATACCAGTGGTTATTATATATCCAGTACGGTGGTGGACATGTGGGTAATCCTCCAGGTCACTACCATTAGGGGGTCGGTACTCAAAGAAACCCCCTTGTCAGACCTTAATCATGGTGAGAGGAGTGGACATTTTCTGGTTCTTAAACACCTATACTTTAGTGCTCTATAGATTGGCCTGTCTCATTGCCTCAGACCTAGATGTGTATGTTAAATATTAAACCTGACCCTAGGCCTTAGATCTAGGTCCCGTCTAAAGGTCCATGTGGGGGACATGCATTTAGCGTGGAAGGTAAACACAGCTTATCAGGAACTTATCTGTACATATACAGAGGTATGGGGTTATCTAATGTACATGTGTGTTGTAGGGGCTTACATGATATAGGGGACACTACCAGTAGTATGACTAAACACATACGGATGACTATTTAACCTTTTTAATGGACTGGGTGAGTAGACCCACATCGGGTTAAACCCTAGCTGGAATATAAGTGGCGAAGATGAATCATTTCAAACTATTTTTGCTTTTAACTGATTATAGGTAGCCAGTCTTAATCAAATCATTCATTTCATTGTTTTTCCTTGTGTCAATTATGTAATCTGATTAAAGAGGGAAATTGAAGCTGAGGGCAATTTAGTTTTATATATTTCTCATTCTCGAGATCTGCTTGAGTTTAAACGTTCCTTCAACCAATTTTCAACCAAATAACCAATAGGGAAACCAATAAAAACGTGTTTTTTTAACGTAAAAAAAGACAGTTTTTATGCCAAGTGGGTATTCTACAAAAGGTGGTATAGCCCACTAGGTAGAGGACCCAACATAACCTCAAGCCCAACTGCAAAACAACACGTTGATCGATACATAATTGACATGTTAAATGATAAGACAAATCGATTTGGACATGAGTAATCTTTATTTTCTAATTGGTACATTACTATCTCACCATTACAAATATGATTCATGTCATAGTCGTAGAAATGACATTTTTGTTCTCTACACTGTTAGACTGGGGCAAGGGATTGCACAGTAGATTGCTTCAGTATTTGAAAACAGTAAGAGTTGCTGTTAGTACAAATCCAATGATCCAACAGTGGATTGCCCTGTACCCAGTACAGTGGTCTTTATAGCCCATTTACAATTGGGGCTGGGAGTGTATAACATCACTGATAAAATCTTTTGTATTTCCTCCCAAACTTTGGATGCTGATCCCTTCAGTTTTGCTGCTGAGGATTCAGTACCTTGGTATCATGGGTCAGACAATTACCACACCTTTTCATCTCCATCTTCTTCGTTGTGTGGAGAGTCAGGTTTGAGTAAGTATTGAGCGAAGTACAGTGGGTGAAGGGTGCAAGCTGGAACATTACCCATGTATATGTCACCACCATCCATATAATCTGAAAAAAAAAAATTAAGCTAATTTCTTAAGGCGGACTGGTATGTATTTGTTGTCACTCCAAATTAACACAAGAATAGTACCAACTGATCAGTTAGAACATGACAGTGACAATGTAATTATCAATAATGGGTATTCTCATTGATTATTATTACTGATGTCACATACAGACAGTAGAAATGAGGAGTTGGGTGGACCTAGTCTAGCAGCACTCAGCTGTACAGCTGATGATCCTCTATTCGTCTTAGAAAGGCATTCAGCTGCAAAAGCAAATCTGACTTAGATGCTATAAAGCACCAGCAAAGAAAGAATGCTCCATACATTATGCCCACTGATTGGGCAATGTAAATCTTTATTTGAAGTAAAATCCCATCGATCCGAGTGAACAGAGAAGATTGGATGAGATCTATGACGCTTTTTTGAATAGGGTCAAATTGATTTGGCCGAGAGATTTGGATCAGAATCAATCACGATGAAACCCAAATATACAAGATTAGAACAGTTATAAATACTGCACTGTAGAAGATTGTCAGTACCAAGCAAATAACTTGTACATTGATAGTGATATTAATTTTCAGGTTCTTGTAAAACCGTTCAAAGGACACACATAATGTTTTATAATTCATGTTGGCATTTATCAACACAGGGTAAAATACTGATAGAGGGTAAAGTAATGAAAGAGGTCAAATGCTAATTGTGTTAGGCTACATATGAAGTAGAAGGAACAGTTAAGATTAACATAGATACTTAATGATGATAGACAAAGTATGAAAAGATTAAACATAATTAACAAAGCTGATTATATCCTGGCAATCATATCAGTCTGCAGTGTATATTCCAGTGATTAGAAATTGTTGTATGAGACCGTCAAATTGTCTCCAAAAAGTACCATCTTCGATTTCAGAACACTTTTCAACAGAAATATCAATGCATTCAGTCATGTCTGTGTAATATATGTCTAACATACAAACCAACAATGATTGATATCAAGATATGCATAAATATTGTGTAGATCTCGTAAACTACTGACTAAACATGTTTGAAAGATGTCTTCTCTTTCTTGAGTTTACTGAGTATGTTACCAATGTGCACTAAGCTAAGCAGACCTTAAATCTTAACAGCTCTGATGAATGGCATATAATGGATTGGTTTTGTTGTTGCTATGCACCCAATTGATCCCAGAACAAAGTTCCACATTCTTTGCCCTAAGATTTACATTCACGAGTTCATAAGAATATGATTACCCTTGCACTAAGTGATCTTTGTAAATACAATCAAAATTCAAAAGGTGCACTTCTTGCACAACAATACCAAAACCACCATAACACCCATGAGCCACAGCCACACATAAGTAACGTCCTTAGTACGTATTTTGCTAACCACAAGCTGCTCCCAGACTTCAGGGAGACTATAATTATGGCGCAATAGACCCCTGAAATTGCCTAGAGGCTGCAGCTTATCCATGGGACTTTATATGGTTATTGTTTTCAGACACACTTTTCAGCATAAGCATACATTATTGGCAAGCCAACCATTAGGTACTCAAGGTCTATAAGTTGTTTGGCAGCAGACTGGGCACTTAAACCATAATGAAAATATCACCTTAATGTCATTTGCTTACGACCATGCGTTGATATGATCCATCATGCAACAAGACATGCTGAAATAGATTTTTTTTTCTGCAGTTCTATCATAAGCCCACCTGTTAGAATGTTCTGGTTAAAGCTCATTCCATTTTGTGGGTTTAAGCCATGTTAATTCCAATGATACAGATGTGCAAAACTCAAATGCATCAAGCATTTTCTTCATAAAATGCATCCGGCATTTTCTCCATTGTTATTCCGTAGCACGGAAAAATTAATTGTGAAAATATGCATTAAAAGAGATAACATTCTATTTATTGAGTTTCTTGGTTTGCTGGCCCTGTATGCATTGCAGCTCACTTCTTACCAAAATAAATGACATTGGATTTGAGAAAATGAGCTATAGAATTCTCTGAGATAGACCATAGAGAAGGACATTCCAACATTTTTGACACAATCTGCAAAAAGAGGTCTTAAAGGACTGATCCATGAATTATGTCACACCTTTTTAGGCCTATTGGACACCCCCACCCCCTCTGGTGTGACATAATTTATTCATTATAACCAGGGCTCAAATAGGGTGACACTATAGAATGGTTTGTTTAAGGCATCATAAAGGTATGAGTACGAAATGCACATAACATTCATTCAAGATGAACATGAGATGGTCAAAACAATGGACTGAAAATCATTTTGGAAAAATTAACCATTTCAGGGACTACGAACCAGTTCTCAGTTGAGCAGAATCTAAATCTTGACAACTATCATGAACACACAAATTAGCAATGGTCCTCGGTTATGGTGCTAACTTATATATAGATCTTAAAATACCCTATTGAAATCCAGATATAAATGATGTCTTTGTTTTCCTGATTGCACTGAGTATGATGGCAGTGTACACTGAGAAGTCCATAGTGGAGTGCAGTCAGTCCTTTTAATGCATTTAGAGGTTTTAACTATCAATAATCACGATGAATCCCAAATATGGATTGGTTATGTCCAATCCACCCCTTAGTGGCTGTCTTTCAAAGTGCGCCCTGGCTTCAGGAAAACTAAAAGCAGCAGTTTGCCTCTGAAGAAGCTGCAGATTACACATGGGCCTTTACAGTATAATACAGATTTAAATATATCACAGTTTCAGTCTTAAATGCAATGAGATCATCCTAAATTGAAAAAAAAATGGCAACATCAAGCTTTGCAAACTATATCATTTAATGCCAGAATCCTATGTTTGCATTCACTTGTCCACAGACCCTGTATATATGCCACTTGCTATAATTTGGATATAAATCATTACAAAATAGGAGGCCTTTGGTTGAACAGATTGGCCCATATTTGCATTTAGGATAAAAAGTATGACAACGCATGTCACCAACACTAAATGATAATATTACTTATGCTAATAGGGATAATAATAAAAAGAATATATCAAACGTACCTACATCTCAATTTTCAGCATAAGCATCTATGACTATTGCCGTGCCAAACATTACTCTGAGTCTATTAGTTGCTTAGCAACTAATTGGGTGCTTAAACATTATCGTGCTAAGCAAATCAACTTAATGCCATTTGTAAACACCAATGCTTGAACATCATCCATCATGACCGTGTGAGTCTTCAACACAATCCATCCATTTTAGCTAAGATTAACCACTATTTTTTAATTTGCATAAGTTAATCCTTCGTTCATTTACATGTCTTCATCAGATTTACATCTAAATTAATAATCTCCTCAGGCAATATCCCCAATATATAGTAGAGCCCACAAGATGGAAAAAACCTGCAGGATCCAGCCAAACCTGGCAGGATCAACCTGATGTATGGATGCAGGAATGGTTATTCACTTCATGAATGCATCAGGACGACCCATGGGCAGGATGCACATAATGTATGGATATAATATCAGCCACTGATGGATTAAGGCATTTGTGAAGTATTGATCATACTTTAGTTCTGGGGATGTAAAGTCACGTGATAACTAATAGCTTACTCCATTTTTACTTCCATCATTCTTCCCCAGTTTATGATAGATCAATACTCTAATAGGAATCAGTGTAAGAGTTTTGCTAAAGACGGATCGAATACTGCTTTCTATATTTCCATAAAATTATGTCTGACTAATCATCATATCAAGAACAGCTTGCCATTCCCCCTTAGTCCCTCTAGTTTTCTGCTTGTCCGAATTTATCTAAGGGAAATGGCTTTTTGACAGAATAAATAGTAATGTCAACAATACCTAAAATGTTACTTGTGTGCTCATAGGCCGTGCTCATATTCCCATTAGTGGCTTGGTAACCGTGCACAACAATGCTGCTGTCAAACACAAGTATCACTGTGTTTTGAGGGATTCATCTTATATCAACTGGACCATAATAATTGATCTTCAATTCTTTACATCCAGGGAGAATTACATATAGATAGCAATCATGCATAGTCATGTTAATATGGGAGCGCTGGAAACAAATAACACAAAAGAAGGATGGATTTGGAGAATATTCAAAAGACTGAAAATACCATTATCTGTGGTAGGGATATATGTACCAGATAGTAGAAGAAAGCCTTGGTGTGACATTCTTTTGAGGTTTTATTCTGGTTTGATCTTGGTTTTCAGTTTGCTGTCATTGACGGCACCAGTATTAGAGATTTTTCTGAACCTGCATTGTCAATTCATTTTCCTTCATGAATTGGTTGGTGCAATGGGTTCCCTTTATTTGGCTATATCCCTGGTTATTTTGACATTTCATGTGAGTCATCTGAAAAGGGGTTGTCATCTGCTAGAAAGATTCTACTCACGGTTGAATGCTAAGTTCCCATTTCGACTTGATCAATCAGTAACATGCTTAATTGCTTTATTTGGATTCACGATCGTTGCAAAGTATATCTATTTCATGATATCAATTTGCTCCTCAAAGTATTGGCTTTTGAGCACTGATATCAACAAGGTAAATGCTGATGATGTCAAACTCTTTCTTCTCACTGGTACCTCACTTCTTCTTGACATATCAGAAACTATCTACAGAATAGAGCGCATTGCTGTAATCTCTCTTGAGATAGTATCTGTAGGAATCTTCTTCCTTTTATGCTATATGACCAAAAGATCTGTGGAAGTGTTCACAAAAGAGTTAGATAATATGATATCAGTGAATTTCACACCCCATGCAGAGTCTCTGGAAAGGATGAGAGAATGTTATGAGACACTACTTAAGGCTGTGCATGAATTCAATCAGGTTTTTCAGCATTATTTTGCCTTGACAGTAGTTCAGTCAGTGTCAGTTTTCTGTATTATAATTTTCCTGACTGCTGCAGCTGATGATGGGGAAATAACAGCAGATGCCAGCTCCAGCATCTTCCCATCCTGTATTATTCTCTTGGTGTTGACAGTTGCCATGGTGACCAATAATACTGTAAGTATCTTATTTACTTGCCTACAACATCTTATGAACAGCATGAATTTGTAGAGATAAATAATCTACAGTATTTATAATATGCTGGCATATATAGTGGGTCACTTCTCATGCATAATATTTTCTATTAACCAGAAAAAGAAAGCTCAAGAGAAAAGTTATATTCACTTCAGACAGTATGGATTGCCTATTTGCAGATGAACAGCTGTCTTGGGGTATTGTTCGACATTGATATGACATCCCTAGAGGGGAAGTGCCCATATGTGGTAGGTACATTGTTTCTATGGATCACGCTTTGGGATTTAGGACTTCTTAATCCAAGAGGAGTTTGCATTCATAATGGTAAATACAATACTAATTAGAATGCAGTGGTATTGAATATGACAATTATGGCATGATCATTAAAAGCAAAGAGTCAGAATTTCTAGCATAAGCCTTCAGCATGCAGGAACTTAAATCGAGTTCAAAATTGACCAGAACGTCTCTCTAGACAGAAGAATTTAAAGCTAAGTATAATATGGCCCTCCAAAAAGGCGTGTTACCAGTTGCCAAACCGACTCTAGCAAAACAGGGCCGACCCTTACATTTTTTTTTCAATTTTCGGCGAAGTTTTAGGAAATTTCTCATATTTTTCATCAATTTTCCCATTTTTTCCTATATTTTCATCAACATTTCTGTTGGTCCCGAGTCAGATCTTTCTTCGCCTTTTTCACGTTTAACACCGACCCTAGATATTTGAGGCATGTAACTGGAAACACTTTTTTTTTTGGGCTAAGCAGAGTCTATCAGGATGCTCTAATCTGTATTGCAGGTGACTGCATTTATGTGTCGTGCACAAGGCCCACCAGTGGGATACATGGCTGGTGGTATCCTTATGGACAACTCATTCCTCCTTTCTGTAGGTAAACTTTCTTGATATTTTTTTCTTATTGATTCTGACAAAAGCCCTAATGCAGCATTTAGTTTTGGTTATAGCTTTAGAGTGCAGTTACATCAGGGGTTGGTGGTTACATGGATGATTTATGATAAGTAAATCTAGGAAATTGCTTTACATTGAGGTTGTTTTAATTATCCATTTCAGATTATTGGAACACTTGTCACATACTCTATTGTGATATTCCAGTTTGAAACTAATCTACAATGTGATTTGCCTGAAATCTGGAACCGCACTGTTACCACAAATATACCTGTGGAACATTGGGCCGATATCATATTTTGAAAAAAAGGGAAAAGAATGAGCATTGTTTTGCTCATAAGCAAATAGATTAAGATCTGAAATAATCGAATTGTACATATTACGGAAAATAATATCATCATACAATAACTAAAGGCAATGTCATAGTTTATAATCAAATATTGTGTATAATCCACAATGAAGTCCATTATGAGTTATATTGGCCCAATTTCAATTCAACTCTCAGATCCGTCACATGTATCATCAAGAGACTTCAATGAGGCGGTCTGGTGGCCCAGTCACACGTCTTGAAGAATTATTTTACATGAAACTTAAACCATGCTCACACCTTATACATGTAACAAAAGAAAATCATTTTGAATATATCACGTAACCTAGAAATTCCTCTCAGATACACTAGGTGTGACAAACTTCCGATGGTATAATATTCACGTAACCTTCTTAACCCATGCTATGTCTACTACATAGTCCTGTTGAGACTCTCCTTAATCTGTAGATTTAGACATCGGTATCAGTGTACCTATAACCTGTATAATCTATCGTCTCATGACCGTCTCATGATAGTCATGATAGCATGACTTGTGGTGACCTCTGCAGGTCTCATGTGGAACTACTCACTTTACATTAAGGTACAGCTCACTGGTGCCACCTGGTTATAGTATGGGGAATTACTAAGGTATACATTTGGTAAAGTAGTTTCTAACCACTTTGTCCTTTTCCAGCTTCATCTTTGATATGGGTTTGATATTGTTTTGGGAGGAGGTGGGAGGTAGGTTAGAGTTATTTTTTAAACTTTTCCTATGATTTGGGATCCTCGAGAAAATCAGCCAATCTACTGCCTTTCAATGTTGACTTCTAATATTTTGTGTCCAGATTTTTACTATTGTTAAAAAAATCTCTGGCACTGCGTTCATTTATTTTAAGAGATTATGATACAAGTTAAGGCATGCCTCCTTGACACACGCTGGTACTTCCATACTGATGAAGTCCAATACACTTCTGAACCTTCAACTAGATCTTACATTATAATCAATAAAATAAAATTAATTAAAAGTAATTTGTTGTTATGCTGGTGCTCCACTGAAGCCTTCAGTGAGTTAGACAAACTGAATTCAACAGTAATGGCATTCCATGTGATAGGACTGATGGTCAACACGTTCCTGTTTATTTATATACTTTGATATTTTTTAAAGACAACTACGAATATTGCAACAGGAAGCCTTTTGATCATCATAAGATATATGCCTTTATCATGAAAATGGAGTGCGTGTTGCCTTCTAATATTCCCGAAGTAAAGGCAAACTAGGCCCAATAAACAACTTGCCAATGCTGCAGATTCCCATCTCATAAATTATTTTAACCAGTCTGATTTGTCATAAGCCATCACTGCCTGTCGCTGTGTTTGGCGCCCTTTCGGAGTTTCTTCCAAGTGTTCCATCAAAGTCGTCTGCTGAGTTCTTAAACGTTTTTTAACTTTTGACACGAATATTAGAAGGCAACACGCACTCCATTTTCATCAAAGTGATCTCCCAAGCTGAAACTCATGTAAACCTTTATATGGAATTCTTGAAACCTGCTCATCAAAGACTAAAAACAGTTTTGAAGGATTTGGCTTCAACGTCATTTTAACTTTTCCGGAGACAAATTGAGTGGATGTTTTATTAATCCTTCGCAGATTAACTATAATAAGATTGAATTAATGAAACTTTAATATTCAGTAAAATATTACTAAAATGTTCCTACAGATTTTGTAGTGCCGGTGAATCATGCCACATTCTGCCGATTCTGAAGACAATGGAAACATCTGGTGATTTGATTGCAACTTTATTTATACCTTGACCGGGGAACAATATACAGGGGGGCTGTCTCCCTCACACTATGCCTAAGTATAATTATAGAGCATCACTGATAATAAAAAAAAAATGTTACTGTAGTGAAAGAGCCTGCATTCCTCTATTCGCTCGGCATTTGTCCAATTTCATAGATTCTATCATCGACATGCGTTAATAAAATTGCATGAAAATGACCAAGCAACCGACCAATCAACTCAGTGATCTGGTATAAATGTATCAGATTATGTATGTATTTATGTCAGAAAGAGATGAATAAAAGGAAATCTGGAGGTTAATTCAAAAGGCCCTACCATCACTACCCCGGCGATGGCAGGAATTTTTTTGCCTTATCCATTTTAGCGGTGGTAAGGTGTGACTGCCTTGCTTTATTACAGCCAGCCCTATGTACTCAGGTGTTGGTAGCCTCAGCCCTGCGTACACTATCACAAGAAGAACACACTGTGCACAGGGCAAGAGAGCCAAAATAAATGAATAGCTGTGGAAACACTCCTTTTCACAACAGTGATTACACAATCATTCCCCTTCCCTATATGAGCTAATTATAGAGTATAGGGTGCAATAAGAGAGACAAGGGAAGCATGATGTTACAATGCATTTAACGCATGAGTAGCCTTAAGAGCACTCAAGGACCCTAAGGAAAGGTCCTCCCTCCCCTATATAACTATGTATGCAGGCACATTCACTCTTAAAAGAGGAAGACTGTTCCCTATAGGTGCTCTTGTACTTAGGGGAAACCACTATGCATTTCTTTCGGTACCATCACAGTGGTGGTAAGGCTGGAAAAGTAATAGTGAATGCCTGCATGGGCTACCACCACGATAATACTAGGGTAGACTGACTAGGTCTTAAAAGATGTGCCTATGCTACCATCGCAGGGGTAGCGATGGCAGGATCTTTTGAATTAACCTCCAGGTTTGGGTTGCGATTTCGCCTATAACTGCAATGAAATGGTCTTCACTATGCACATCAATAAAAAAATAAGGAAAAGCTCCCATCTCTTAAAAAGATGCCGTGGCAGAAGAACTGAAACGTGTTAGGGTTAGTTTCCCCACCCACTACTGAAAATGGGCAGATCCACTTAGCAATGTTTGGGCCTATTTTGGGTACATTTTAGATTTGGGGAGCTACAGTAAATAATGTAGACCACCATCCTTCCTCATTCGAGTCACATTTGATAGAAAACATCTTGAACTTCAAGTAGAGGGGAAATCTATGTATATCGGCCTATGATTTGTTGAGTTACGGAGGTTCGAAGTTGGACGATGCACCAAAATTCCCTTTTTGTCCAATTAAACATCATTCCCATCTTTATATTATTAAGCTAGACAGTACTAGACTGTCATGAACCTATTTTTCCTTTGGTGGGGGGTCATAGCTATCTATTAGAAATGACTTGGCCATGTAACTACCTCAACTTTCTTTCACACATGTCTATAATATGGAACTATGAGCATCCTTACGTACGTAACATTTTTTTTAGGTCTAAACCTACCATATTAACAAAGTACCCTCACTGTTCTTATTAACTGTGGTGAGCAGGGTCCCTAGGTGGGTTTTGATGGTAAATAGATAAAAGCACTGCCTTGCCACATATATGAGCTATATCTCATAAACCAAAATTCAACTCCCGACAGTGTTATGTATACATGTGAGGTTCACTTTTACATGTCTGTAGGCTAATTAAATGAGACATTCTTTATTTCTAGACTATTCTTGTTAAGGATGTATAGAAATGGAATGCTTGAAACAAATATCAGGGCCAAAGTCTGCATAGTAAGGCCACAGTGGGGATGATTTGGAAAATTCTGTCGAAATCCTCACATACGTAACGTTTCCAGGGTATCACAAAAAGTCATAGTAAAATGAACTTGGTGGTCCTAAATGATGGTATATGTTGATTATCTGTTTTTGCAATGATTAAAAGACAGCTTGGGAGATCACTCTGATGGTTTGTAGAAAAAGAGTATTTGGGTACTCTGGTCTCTATTTAGGTACAACATGACATGTGCTCAGAGCGAAAAGTGTTGTGGAAATGTGGGATTTTTTTTCAAAGTGTTGGAAATGACCAATAATGGCCCTTAAGTGTGTAGATATGCCTTTGAAGTAGTAATTCAACATGCTCTGTATGAATAATTATGATACAGATGATCTGAGATGATTTATTGTATTGCTCAGGTGGACTTGAAAAAAACTATCGAATTACTCACATACGTAATGTTTTCGAGTGTTTGAAACAAGTCATAGTAGAATGAACTTGATGGTCCAGAGTGATGGTATATGTTGATTATCTGTTTTGCAATGATTAATAGACTTATGTGAATTGTTAAGTCTGTATTTAGGTAGGACATGACATGCGCTCAGAGTGAAAATGTGAGATTTTTAATCAAAGCGATGGAAATGACCAAAAAGTCACCTAAAATGTGTAGTTATGCCTTTGAACTGGTAATCTAACATGTTGTGTACAGGAATTAGTAATGCAGATGATCTTTGATGTTTAAAAGTATTGCTCAGGTGAAAAACTTGACGTACGTAATGTTTTTTTGTTATTCAAAAACACTCATGCAGAACTGTACCAGAATGTCTGTATGCTATATTTTTGCAAAAGGGTAACATTTATTGAATGAAGGGTCACTCTAGATAATAGAAATTGATTTTCATAAAGATCTACCCATTTTTGAATGTATGAGGGTAAAGTTAAGAATGCTAGGCTACATGTTTACAACTTTCGATAATCTCCATATTTGGTGATGAGGTGTTATAGAAAAAGTTCTTGACAGAGGGATTTGATTTGTACTACACTTAAAGACATGTATTGTAACATTATAGACATGGATTATGATGTAGATAGGATGATATTTAATAGTTTTAATGACTATCTGTTCAAAAACTATGGTTTTATGCCATGGGCCATAAAATCTGACATGTTAGGAGTTGGTGACTTGAATGAACCTTTCTAATAAGCCAAGGTATATGGCTTTCAATAAAATAAAGTGTTATTAAATAATATTGAGTTTCTGATTTCAATGCTCCTCAGGCTGGTGAACACCCTTCACTGAATCACCCCAAATGAGCATGACCTTAAACGGCTTATGATTGAAATAGATCTAAATACCAGAGGCAAAAAAAAAACCTTTACTCTTAAAACTCGAGCGGCTCCGTGTTAACCAGTGCACTAAGGCTGGGGAGTGAAGAGCAGGCCGCAGTGGTGTGTGTAAATGTACTCAATCACTGAAGATCAAATCTTGTTATCTCAGCTCCCGGCGTCTTATCTCTTTAAGGATGGTGTTATGATTAAAACCTATCTGCTATGGTGCATTATGTCGATCCCATTTAGAAAGTGTTAAAACTACGTTGAGCCAGCATGAATGCAACACTGACAGATTGACTTCATGTACTGCACTGTCAGCCCGCCACAAGGGTTTTACAGTAGAGTACTTCTTATTCAGAAATACAGTAGTAGCTGCTGTAGATACAAAACCAATGACCAGATGTGGATCCTGCCGTATACACTACAGCGGTATTTATAGCCCATTTACAATTGCGGCTGAGAGTGTATGCATTAAAGGAATATAATGTCCTTAAGGGGATAAAAACAACAAGATGTGCAAAAACTGGCTGAGTGCGTGGGAAGGATCCAAGCGTGTACATGTATTAGATCACAGGGTAGGGGTTGTTTTGAAGGAAAACGCGGATTGCTTTATTATAGGGCATCTAGTGTGTACTGATTTAAGGGGGGGGGGCTGAGAACGGCAAATCAGTGTCCTTGGACAATTAAGTTGAAAAGAATGACAAAATCTATTGATATTCAATAATGATTAAAGCAGCTGTATGGAATGATACAGGATGACACATCGAGGACACAGTGACCAGATTGTCCCCTTTTAATCCAGCCATAGTCTATCCATTTCTATCTGGCATTCTAAAATTAATAATGCTTGTTTTCGTCTTTTTACATGCCCACCTATAGAGGTAGCTGACTCAGCTAAATACCACTTCCTCTCCTGGTCAGGAGGGCATTTCTTAACAATGCTTATTAACACTGTTAGGAAATGCCTGATGTATAGGGGTAATGAATGAGGCAGTCTCCATAAATCCCTTCACTCTGCACTATTATAAAACGGCTGGCAGTGCTCTGCTGCACAATAGAAGTGACCTTGAGTGAGTTATTGGAGTGTAGTGCACACCTAGGCACGGTCACCATAGCTGTAAACAAGTCAAGGGCCATTAATTGGTCTAGACATACCTTAAATGGGTACTTAAGTGATTGGAATGAAATGTACAACCTTTTATAAAGACAATAGACAACTCCTTCTTCACATCTCGACTGCCTATTGCATTTGTGCATTCATGCATTATAGGACAACAGACAGTCTTGATGTGAAGAAGATCGTTGTCTATTCTCTAATCATTGAGATATTGTTGAGACCACTATAATCATGTAGAACACATCCAGTGTATATTAAGGATAGACCCTTAGATTCGCTTGATATGAATGGATCTGTTCTAATGAAATGGCCCATGCAATACTATGACAATACATTGTGCATTAGCAAATTCATAATCAGTGTGACCTTAATGGGAAACAATACCTTAGATATCATGGATCGATGCCAAATTATAAAGCTGGCAAAGAGATCCTACTCCCTCAAGGCCAATATCAAAGCAAATTTACAGGTATCCTACATAAACGCTTGATTTATATCTTAGGTATTCTGCCAAAGATGTGATTAAGAGTTCCTTCCTTATCTACCATGTCTGGGTTATCATGTGGGTGGGAGTATTTGATAGTCTATGGGGACAATTAACCCCAGTTCAGCACATTAATGAGATTATCAATCTCACAGGAGGCCCCTCATACTAACGACCAGGGTGGCAATTGGCTGCCAACCGGTCCCCATATACTGTAGAAGTCAGCCTCTCTCATGGCCTACTCCTAGCTGAGATATCCCAGCAATGGCCTACCACTGAGTGGAGGTAATACCATCACGCCTATACATATCTACTAGGTAGCTATGGGTAAGTTTTGATATTATATTGAATCACTAAATAATATTAAATAAAAAGTAAAAAAACAAACAACAAAAACACTTGGACCTGTCGGAATGCACCTTCAATTTATGGGTTCCTGTTTAGCAGATGATTTTGACTGCACTGCCAATTACCAATAATTATTGGCCCTATCGTATCAAGGCTACCTGTACCGGTGAGGCTCCCCTACGCAATTTTTGCACCGAATCGCAGCTATTCTCACAAAATGGGACACAAACACAGACTAAAAGTGGCATTTGTTGTCATTGAAAAGCAGAAATTGTATGCTGAGGGAGCTTTTTGTTTATATGTTGTTGTTGGAATATTTTTATTGGCTCCAATTTTCATACAATTGCACGCTTTTCAAAATGGCCAATGTTGTCATGTTATATTACCCTGTTCAACACCAATATAGTTACACATTTAAACAAAATACAACAATAAAATAATATGTTTCAAGGAGATTTCAAGTTATACGTCAATTCATGTGTGGTACATACCAGAGTGGGACTTTGTGAGTCAAATGTGAAGGATAGTCGTTCTACTAGCACCTGTACATTGCGCTGCGTTATTTAATATACATCGTAGTGGGCTCTACTCTGAACATGTAGAATACATCATAAAGTACTTTTGAACTTTTCTTTCTCATCAATTCTTTGAGTTTCACCATCCAGTGCATTCCATGCCAGGACACCTCTATAATTGTGTGTGTCCCCTCAAATCTCATGTTTACAATTTTAGATCTCATGTTTACATGTTAACACTGTCAGAAGCCTATACCTTAGACACTGTCTGGGTAACAGTTTGTGAGAATGTTGCAAAAAATCATGTAGAAGAGCCTCCACTAATGTGTCTATACATGGGTAAAAGGTGACGTGACAGTCGTGCCGCAGGAGTTTTAGAAATTTAAAATGACAGGTGGCGACAATTCAAAACTTCCCAGTACATTAGCATATATGTAATAATTATATAAAGTGATAGAGTGACGCTCCATCCTTCCTTAAAAGTGATGGCATGACATCCTGAAAATTTGGAGCACCCGTGTACAGGCACATGAATGGCACCAGTATAGGGGCATACGTGTTCATGTCGTATAAGCATATACATTTAAGATAAACTAAATAGAAGTTACCCTGCGTTGTGATAGCTATTATTTATGGAGAATAGGGTGACGATATCTTGTGGATCAGTGATCGTGTAACACGAGAATAAAACATTTGGGTACAGCGCATTGTGGTAGAGATAAATGATATGTCATGCCATGTAGTAATATTTGAAACGAGATCACCATATAGCATGTCATTTTTCTTAAATTAGATGCATATATACAGGATGTGCTGACTGAGAGTTGCAGGTGGGTATATGCATTAGTAAATGGGAACTCGATATGTGCATAATATGTAAGAGCCTCTCTGTTACAAACTGTACCATGATAACTTGCATATTTATAAGGTACACCTATAGCATACAAGACGTACCCTGATTTGAAGGAAAGGCTATGATAGTATACACATAAGGCGTAGTAAGGGATTGCCTTTTAGCACTTTAGTACTTTTGTGTAGTATAAAATTCCTGCCTATGCCTATAAGGCACAACCCTTACTTTGGCTGACTATATACGGCGCTATATATACATGCAGGAGTCCATCCTTGCGTATAAACCGATACGCGAGGTATTACGCTATTATGCATTATTATTATTATCATAGGGTCTTGGAAAAGTCACGGGTGGGGTGAGGGCAGGGGAGGTGATATATCCCGACCTCGGTCCACTGTGATAGGGGGCCAAAGACCCCCTACCCCTATCCCTTCAGCTACTGCCTTATCACAACCCCCTCCTCCCACCTCGCAGAAGAACCAAGAGCTATGACGTTATAATTCCATAACGATATCCTATAACCACACGTCCCAGGTGTAAGTCTTTCCTATATAAGCAGGATGTCTGTGCTTAGGGCAGGTTAATATCTGCTCTACCACTCAATACCAAGGTCACTCTCCTATCGTACCAGCTCTATATAGGCAGCATGCAATCCAACATGTCTAACGTAAGTTTCTTACCGCATTTTGTAGAAGTGTTACGACTTATCGTTATGTCTATACCATTGATTTCATCTTCTTCTTTTTTTCTCATAAATTGTCTGTTTTAGTTGTTTTTTTCTTACCATTTGAAACTAGTGCTGGGACATTTATAAATCCGTAAACTACTCTTAAGAACACTATACGTTATCATATATAACTATAGATTTTCCCATATTGGTGTAGTCTTTCAATCAGAGAAATACGCATGTAATGCAAGACTGACTGGATAACAGCCGATTCTAAAATGAAAGAAGGAACATGTATTATATGATATTAATTACACTGCTAAAACTAGAAAGACTCACTTTACTGGCAATGTTTGGCTCTATTTTCGCTAATTCCCAGACTAATTCATAGTCGCTGAATAAAACATATTTAACTTCTGCAGCCTATAAAAATTTACAGTATATCGTGACATCAACGAGGGAATCAGTGAGTTATTACAAAATAGGGTAAATTAAATTAACACAGTTTTAAAATAGGCTCATGAAGAGGCGTTACAATAGGCCTATCTATATTGACTTCCAATTGATAGGTTCTTTTACAGGTGTACATTCTTTTATCCTACTTCAGTTGACTATTTGTGATATCAGGTATGTCTGGTTATGTGTCTATAATATTGAAGCCAGGTCACTAATCAATGTAAAAGGCTATCTCTAGTATTACATGAGTACTATAACCACTCTTAAACTAACTATGCCTACGTATATCCCCAATACTACACTGTAAAAACAGTGTTTAGGGATTGAACACTAGTGTTAAGGACTTAAACACTTGGATAAACACTTATTTGTCCCACTTTTCTAAACACTTATTTTGGGCTAAATGCGTTCAATCTTAAACACGTTTATTGATGAAGTGTTTGACTAAGTGTTTAAATTTCAAACACTTAAACACTTTAGTGTTCAGGTGTTTGATAGAAAGTGTTTGAAAGCTAAACACTCAAACACTTCAAGTGTTTAGGTGTTTAAATGCTGGTGTTGAGAAAATTTTGTGTGTATTTTTAAACACCTTTTTTACAGTGTATGGTTCATTTCATCACTTTTTTGAAAATGTGCAATGCCATCTCCTTTATCTTAACCATAAGAGGAGATAGACATGTGATTATGAATCACCACTTTCCTAACATGCTGATTTACGTGTTTGCGACACTATAGCTACCCATGTAGCAAGCCCACTCGGGACCAAATTGGTTTAACCAGGGATAAGGTGGTTCAAAGTGGGCAGCATTCGGTACATGGGTTTTAGGTTCGGCAGATGCTGGGTTTCCAGTCAGGGCCACACAGGGCAGCCCAAATCGGGCAAACCGACTTGAGCCTGTTGGGCTCCCAACGGGTTTTGTCGTCAGCATATGGTCTGGGCCACATTGGGCTGACCGGTTTGGGCACTGGTCAGCTTTAAAATGGGCAACCACAGTGGGCCCAGGATGCTTTTAAAATGGGCATCCCAAGATGGGTGCTTAGCTGCATAAAGTGTTCTCAGTCTGGGGTGAGAGTGGGTTTGGACAGGGCAGCTTCATATTCTGGACTGTTCTGAACTCTGTGATGAGTGTTCCCCCTCCCTCTCGCTCTTTTCTTTGCCCTCCCCACCCATCCCCTACCCCTTCCATCTCCTCATTCCCCTCAACCTGCCCTACCCTTTCCCCCTCACCTTCTCTCACCCTGCTCTCTCCTGCCCTGTCCTTTCCTCCCCTCCCCTCCCTTACCCTGCCCTGCCATCCCCTGCCCTCCTCTCACCCTGCCCTGTCCTGCCCTGCCCTCACCCTGCCCTGCCCTGGCCTCCTTTTACCCTACCCTGCCCTGCCCTCCCTTGCCCTCCTCTCACCCTGCCCTGCCATCCCCTGCCCTCACACTGCCCTGCCCTCACCCTACCCTGCCCTGCCCTGCCCCCCCTCCCCTCCCTCCACCACTGCTGTAGGAGATAGGTAGTCCCCCTTTCCCTATATCATTAATACACAGGTAAATTCATAGTAGGGATCCAGATATTTCATGTAAAATGCAACACTGATTAGTCCTGGAAATAACAGCTTCATGTCTTTCTTTATACTAGTAGGCTTGCAAGGTGTATTTGTGGTGTGGGGGCAAACAGGTCCCACACCTGGCCGGGTATAAGAGGACTATATATAGAGGCAATTGAGAAACCAAAAATATCCCCTGCCCCTGTAGGCCAGTCCATGGCAGACTCACTACAAAGTAGTTTCACAGCACTCCAGGCAGAATTCTACGACCCATACAAAACTTATTTCTTTTAGACATAGGACAACTGGAATAGACTACTATATTAGATATGAAGTAATAATGTGCAGACTTTCTCATAGTCTGGAAATACTTAGATGTCGCAAGTCAAAAGTGCAAATCAAGGTCATCTGAGTAGTAGTGGAATGGCAACACCATTTCTATTGCACTGAACTTGGAACAAGAGCAGATATGCAGAGGTACAGTCATTATGAACTTGAAGGCTCTCTTCTCTACTCCTACATAGGGAAGTAGTGGGGGAAGATTGAGGCCAGAATGTCACTTTAATGAATCAAAGTGCCTTCTGTTGGCTGAATGAGTTTGATTCAAATGGATGGTTCTGCTCTGGCTTTCCACTCAGGTAGATAATGCATTTACTGCTTTGGTGATTGGGGGGGGGTGAGATTAGCTCAAGGATTTGTTGTTCATTGACTTTTGGAAAAAAAGAATAAATATTGGATAAATTTTTCAAAAAGAATTTTTACCATGTCACCATTAATATTTCGTCAAATCGGGCAGCCCACTTTGGGCCACACCAAAAACCCATGTTAAACTCACTTTGAGCCCAAATCGGTGAGCCCACTTTCAAACAGATCTGTGCCCAAATCGGTTAGCCCAGTGTGGCCCAGACCATTTGCTGAGGACAAAACCCATTGGGCGCCCACTGTGTTAACCCAGTGTGGCCCACATCAGGAGCCCGCTATGGCCCAGACTTGGACCACACCATGTTTGCTACCTGGGTAGTCCATGATTTTGAAGGGGGGGGGGCACAATTGGGACCCCCCTCCCCCCCAGTACACCGGGGCCGTTTGTAGAGAGCCCCGAACGATTGCATTTCTCACTGTTTTAGATAAAAAGTCTTCATGTTTTGATGCATAAGGGACAATAAATTCACAAATGAACATGAGTGATTCGATCTCCAACACGCATGACAAGAAAAGAAAGACCTTTCCATAGTGAAAAGATATCTTGACTGAGACATCTTTTTATATTTCAGTCTATAGGCCACGTAATAAATGTGTCCTCGCTCATAATGGTGTTGATCGTTCTGTTGATCATAGCATTTGCAAGCAGTGCCCCGGTAAATCCTTGCATTCTATTCCTCAATTTTAATTGTTTTGTTAGCAATTCTTAAAGTAAGTAGAATCTCTTATACTTGAGATAAGTATCAGAGTAACTGAAGGTATCCAATAAAACAATTCTAAATTTCTTCTAGATATAGAGTATTTAATACCCACTATCCTGTAAGGCCCCGTCTCATCTATAATACTTGATGGTCAAATTGGTCCCTTATCTTTCCAGATCCCTACCATACCAGCGGGCTGCAGTGACCTTTGCAAGGAACTCAACGGTGACTTTCCGAAATGCATTAACGAGTGTCCGAGCGTTAAAAGTAGGTACATGATAGATTATGCATTAGAATGATATACTGGTACACTCTATATAGTGAAAGTGTACGATGAGAACCATGTCATAGAATACAGTCAACCCAGAATGTGCAAAGGAACATAATATGGATTCGGTGATTTGATATGCACTGTGCATTAACAAATCGTGGGCTGCAATTGTAGCCTAAGTTGAAAGACTAGAGGCTACGTTAAATCCTCATAATAAAACATGTACTGATACATCACCAATCATTACACAATGATTTGAAACAACCCAGGTAAGTCAACAAAGAAACCAAGCAAAACCACTAGACAATCAATCTTGAATAAAATTTAAAATTAAAAATATGATATTTAGTTCCTATTTATGATGCATTCTCATTCTACGCTGTATGTATTTCAGCATGCCAAGGGGCCATGTCGGGAACTTACCCCAAAGAGACGTACATTGGTAAAGGACCGATTAAGAGACCGCAGTTATGTCAAAGGCACTGTTGGCCAGCTAACATGTATACTGAACGTGCATGCATGGTCGACTGCCCTTGTAAGTGTTCTATCATTCTTCAATTATTGGCAGAAAGCTGTTTTTCCCCTCAGAACGGTACATCTACAGCCAGTTCTCTCTCCAAGTTACCGCTCATCCAATATCCCCAACCACCGTAACAAGTGTTTAATTGAATACGGAGAGTTTTACTCATTTGGCATATCCAGAAAATATGTTGTGTAGGGGTTTCTGAACATTATCTATTAACATTTATATCAGTCACTTTGGTGTAAAGGTATTTAAAATGTTCAGAATGATCACCCCGAAAATAGCGATTCTATCTACTTTGCAATTTCTATCATTTCATCACAGCGCGACATGCATAAATGAACATTGAATTCTTAATTGTTTTAAGTGACATGGTGCCGTGAATATGGCAAAGTTCCGCCTGAGACGACAACAGCCATCTTGACTACAAAGCAAACGTCATCAGCTTCCTCAACGATGCACTCAAGTTCAGGTAGGTATAATCATATACGGTGTCAGCCATTTCACGTCTTGCAGAGTGAAAAGAGTGCAATTTTTATAAATTGGGTTTTTATTGGTTCATCAATGTGGGAGGGCTAGAACTGTGAAGGCTGTCAAAATGTTATGATAAATACCTATTTTCACTATAACTTTCCAATTCTGCATTTTGTACCTAAACAATTCAAGTGATCTAAGGCAATGGTAATTATTGTAAAAGTCAAGGTTTTTGCACTAAATGAGCCTCTATGTTAATTTCATTACAGCTGCAACACTGAGGACATCAGGTCCAGACACCCAGTCTGTTGAGGCCAAGTCAGATAGGCACATCCCCTATTCATCCATGGTATCTGTACCATTGGCACTGATAGCAGTCCTTGTTGTCACAACTATTGGTGTGGTCCGCTACAGGTATATGACCTCACAGCCACCGGCCCAGCAGGGTATCACGGAGGGTATAGAAGAAGGTATGTATAAGGGTGTTTCAATTTCAGATCGTATGAATCGGCATTTTCAGGATTGTACCTATTTCGCTCTGAAACCGATGAAAACCACAGAGATTGGGGACAGATATCACACAGTCTATATCAAATCCATAGCCAGATAATGGAACTGATGCAAGATGCATAACGCCCGGCATAGAGCACAAATGGGGTATAATGTCCCCTATAATAATTATGATCTGCATGTCAGGGTTATTTAAAGCTGAGGAGTACCCATACCCATTTTCTCTGCAGTTTAGGAACTTGAATCACCCTGACAAGGGGCAGGTATTTAGACCACATTGAAGAATCACATTTAGTATCACATGACTCCAACCTATTATACTCTGATTTCAGGCCTTGACTCTTTAGTTATATCAGTCTTACAATCATATCGTATCATGTATACAGTCCCTTCCTTTTGTTTATCTTATTTTATTTTTATCTCTAGAACAAGAGCTCGCTGAGGAGGATCGCCCAACCAACCCCTTGGTTGAACCTGTCCAGTCGTTAAACGATGATAAACCGGCTAATCTTCTGCCTTCCCCAACGTAGATAAAGGATCACATCTTTCATATTCACCCTTTATCATTAACTCATAATCACCCCTCATAACATCACCTTATAGTTTCGATAAAGATGGGGTGCGCCGTATAGGGGAGGATATCCTATCAAAATAGTAGCTAAGTGATCAAAATCAAGCCCCCCCATATGAATCCCTCAAGTTAGGGATGCGGGATGCGCCTTATATGCGGCTATCACAGTGCCGGTAGTTTCTTTTGTAAATATGATTAATATTTCTAACACACATCTTACCATCGAATCCCTCACTGTATAGATGAAAGCATTTATGATTTAAAATATTGTATGACATAGAGGCTTTACTAGCTCAGGTCATTATTTTATTCAACAATCACATTTTCATAATGATGCATCTATATATAATGCACATCTTTGATACAAAACCTACGGTATTTTTGTATGATGCAAACTCCTATTATTCTTCTGTGATGTGTAAATATGTTAAATCAAAAGTTGTATAGGTACATCGAACGTATGTTGTTACTTTGTGAAATAGTGCAAGCGTGACAGGAACAATTGAAGGGGATAGAGGCAGCATGAACAACTATGTAGTTCCTAGAGTGAATGGTTTGGTATACTGTTTTTCATATATATGATATTATTGTAGCTATTCCCTTGAAACCGAATGGTCATTTTATGGCGTGTACATAGGTTCTTTTCTAATAAAAGTTGTAAAGTAAAGATTATGAGTCCCAATTGTCTTATAATTATTTCCCTTCTTCCCAATCTACCTCCTTCAAATATCAGCGATATTTAAAGTCTACAGCATGACAGATTTATAACCCAGGTACCTTTCGCTACAAAAAGTAGACATAAGTCTAACACAAGGAAAAGTGGATGGTAACCACAAAATCATAGTGAGAGCTGTATGGTTTTGCTATAAGTTGTTTGAATAAGGCCATTAGCAGTCAAAATTGAACATCAGGAAGTAAACCCCAATTTAAACAAACTGGGTTCTACGTTGGTAGAGTGAAGCCACCTGTACAACAAAGGTAGTCCTTAGTAAAACTGACTCAATATTTGAGAGAATGAAGACACCTCTCACATGGGGTAAAGGTAGCTCTGACACAAAAATATAGCCAGCTCACAGGCACCCAAATTTCATCACATAGAGAGATTTAAGTCACCTCTTACACATGGATGAAGTTGCCTCACAGGGGAGGAAGCCACATGGATGAAGTTGCCTCACAGGGGAGGAAGCCACATGGATGAAGTTGCCTCACAGGGGAGGAAGCCACATGGATGAAGTTGCCTCACAGGGGAGGAAGCCACATGGATGAAGTTGCCTCACCGGTGAGGAAGCCACATGGATGAAGTTGCCTCACAGGGAGATGAATGTCTATGAAGTTAAAAATAGATTTGATGAATTTTATCCTCCTGTCTGGTTTGTGTGCATCTCACCATCTACTATTCTACCTATAAGTATAACAACAACAGCAAAGCTCTGATCCTAGGAAAATGTATCATGAGTGTCAGAATTAAAAACTGTCATCAAATCGAGTGCCAATCATGGCTGACTATAGCATGATCAATTCAAAATATTTTGAATCACATGTTTCCCTCATCTTCCTTATTGTTTCCAATCATTTGGGATTTTAAAATATGCCAAATCCGCCCATAAATAAGTATTCTAGAGCTGAAAATGTGGAGGAAAGGGTTCTCCTAATGCTGTATTGGGCGTGGCGTACAGTGGCATGGTGCACAGAATATTGTGCGCCATGCCTAATGCTATATAGCGATTAAGGCTTAATGTATTTGTGACATGTACTGGGAAAAGGGGTCTTATTGCCCCCTGCACTAAGACCCCTTTTTGCAGATCGTGTCACATTTGATTCTCATATGCTTTGTTGTCATAGGTAGAATAATGCATATTCTCCTTCATTGTGTGCATGCATGACGCATGGTTAGGTATGTTTTCGATGAAAAAAAAACATCCTTCTTCTTATCACCATTGCACAACAACATAACCACCATGTAGCATATTATAGGCATATATTATGTATAACCATGGTGTTTAGGCTGATAGTACATTCCCTGCCTTACAAAATGGATCCCTTGGGTAAAAACCATACTTAAGATCTACTCTGTGATTTAATCCTCCTCTGGAAGACCAGGCATTCACCAATGATGTATGGGATTAGGCGGAGATGATGCTAGGGAGAATCTTTCATAATAATCTAGCCTCTATCACAGGCGAATGCCTTTTTATTGTCTCATCACTAAAGGGAGTGGCAAATTTGCATTTCTAAAATGCATAGTAAAGACTTAAAATTTGTTTGTTTTCTCAAAAACAACTAGCGTTTAGGTTACCTAACCATAGCTTGGAAAATGAGGCCAGGTTCCGAAAGTATTTTTATCTTTTTTCCATTTTAGTAAAAGCAAATAACAAATAAAATTTGGAGTCATTTATAGTTCGCTCTATGACCCACAGACTTGTCGATAAATAGTGATTAAAATTTAGACTTGCAGGTCTATCCACCTGGTATGGTCTGACTAATGCTAAGCCTATAGATCTAGATCTAGATCTCAATATGCGACTCATTCAACCTCGCAGAGCACCTGATACGCTAATTGTCATTTCTTGCATGGAGCTCTACATTAATTTGTTCATGGCATATGTGACCCATCCTCACAAAATGGTACGGAAGTCGCACATAGAAAATGTTTAGTTATTGGTATATTCATTTACAGCTCATCAAGAGCTTTCATTTGGTATATAACACTTGCATATTTGAACTAGGTGTACCTCTGTGGATCTTCTGCCGGTAAATTCAGTCATATCAATTAAAAATAGATTAAACTGAGATAATTGACATATCAAACATATAATAATTTATGAATCCTATATAATTCCTATGTAATTCTATATAACCAAGAAAACTATAGCTATGTTTTTTCAGCGTTGGAGGCTTACATTCAGTTTAGTAGGCGAGGATTCTGAAAGATATCTACCTATATGTTAGAAAAATGATAAAATATCAATTTTAAAAAAATCTGATATTTTTTACACTATACCACTTGAGAAGCCTATATCTAGGCTTCTACATGTGCGACTTCAGTACCACTTTGTTAGGATGGGTCACATATGCTTTTACTATGAGGAACACATTCAAGGCAATACATCAATATAGAACTGAACACTCAATGGCCGGTGTTATCCGGACTAGGGCCTTGTCCGTATAAGGATCTTATATGGAAGATATTTTCTAAGGAATGGGACCATATGGGAAACCCTAGGACACGAGACTGTGCAGAGTAAATATTCAAGACATGGGACCATATGAGAAAATTTAAGACACGGTTCTCTGTAGAGTATCTTAGACTCAGGACAGAGTATCTTTTCTACATGTGTAGAAGACCTGTGACTATCTTGTGTCAAAATAATTTTGTTTCGTGTCTTAGATATGCCTAGGAAGTCACATTTCCAATGTTCCATTTTCAATGTGCTGTTTCTTAAAAAATCTTGTCGGAATAAGGGCCTTATTTGAACAAGATCCTTGTCCATTAGTGCTAGCCACATCGAACTATAAAAATCCAAATAAAAAACACCCACTTCTCTGTGATCGATATGAGATGTGTACAATTTAAGCCTCCTACCGACTCCAATTGTGTAAGTAATGGAAAACCTCCTTAGAGCTGGAGGTTTTTCCATAAAACCGAGGAGGTGAAGCCGAGGAGGTTTTATGGCAAAACCTCCAGCTCTAAGGAGGTTTTGTGACTTATACTCCATCCACTGAAGTTTATGTAACAGTAAAACCATAAATATAAGCATATTCTGACATAAACTGTAGAGGCCTAGAAGAGGATTCTAATCCTCTACACTGGCTGTGATACAAAGCTATGATAAATATATGGTGTTCCAGTCTACAATCACCAGCAGTCTCAATAGTATAATGGTTAGCATGTCTGACTTTGAATCACAAAATGTGGGTTCAAGGCTGCATGGGGAAAGTGTTTTTAACTTACACATACATGGTAAAAGGAGTCTTTGTAAAAGGCCCCCCTGAAGCCCCCCTTTATCATTTTGGCAATCAGAGGATGTTCATTATAATACATTATTTTTAGAATTTGTTGCAAAAATGACAGTGGTCAACCGAGAATAAAACAAAATCACACCAGGGGTATGAACATGTGTGGTCTAGATTTCTTGTCCCAGGCCTTAACCACTACAATAGATTGACCAGTCAAACTTTCAAAGTGAAATCACCCTGTTTATCTATAATTGATTACTCAGTCATAGAAGTAGCATATTGCCCTTCAGTATATGTTCTAACACCCACAGTATCAGCTGAGGACTCATGGTGTAATGGTTAGCACATGAGACTCAGGATCCCAACACTGTCTGGTGCGTGGGTACTAATCGCACATGGGACAGAATTTTCCCAAGAATTACATCTGCTGTTCAAAAATGACCTTATTCATAAAGCCTCCTGCTATGCTTGGCCTATTTCACAAAACCTCCTCCCAGACCTCCCCCAATTCACAAAACCTCCTGCTATAACTGACCTAATTCATAAAACCTCCTGTTGGCCCCCAAACTGTAGAATATGGAAATAAACCTACAGTAGGAACAGTAGGGTGCAGAACCAGGTGGGGTTTACAACTGTAAAAGACTTCATCAAGATTTGGTGATGATTCACATTAAAATTTTCCAAGACTTCGTCTGTATTTTCCGATGTGTTTTCCAGAGAGATTCCTGTTTACCTTTATGCAGTAATACTTTTAAGATATAACCACAGATATTACTCCAAGATGCTAGTCACTTGAACATATCGACCATTTGACCTACCTACCTATCAGCTTAGCATGCAGCGATTGGTAGTAACCGACGATCGATCAATGCCTATCGCAGGTCAAGTTATCTCCGGGTGGCTTATAAGTGGTATAACCACGAAAGTCATGGGAGAAACATCTTCTTAATTTTTAACGTTTCCTTTTTGAAATCTCATGAATGTTGTCTGATATGGGTGATAGGACAGAATGGATCACAAGATCATAACTGATCGATGCCAGGGAGTGACGTATGTGGTTTGCCCCCTCCACCATATTATCATTGTTTTAATAAACTATGGGGCCTTGATTCTAAAAGAAAGAGGGGGGGTAGACAGCCTCAGTGCAAAAGGCCTGTATGAATTATGAATTTTTATGAGGTTTATTTTCGAAATTTCAGTCTATACGTCAAGTGACAGATCTTTTGCCGATACTGCTATTACTACTAGGATGTTCATAAGGACCTAGCCATCAAAATATTGATAACCAGCCTATATTCTGGTATTGCTAGGTTACAGGTTCTTAAATAGTTGCCTAATTGTGAGGGGAAGATGGTGTAATACCCATAATCCACTAGACCTCTATTGCCAGATCTTATAGGCTTTGTATGGCTCATTCGCACGATAAAGGCCATGTGAACATGGATTAAGCTACATTTAATCTTGCCGGCAATATCAATAATATGATATTTCATATGAGTAACTTTTCCTTTGAAGATCCATGCCATACCACCAGGATGTCATGACCTCTGTGTGCAGCTTGACGACGCATACCTTACATATGTATTAATGCATATCCAATTGTCCAAAGTAGGTACATGGATAGTAATACATTCAATTGATTAACTTGTTTGCAGACATGCATGCATTAAAAAACAGAGATATATTTTTTTTCTCATTTACTGGGGGGGGGGGACATCAGCAGGTATTTACTTGTCAAAGTCTCCAAAGATGGCAGCCACAGCTATATATGTGTACATATATTACACACTGCATCAGAATGAGAGACTTGAGAAAGTTCAACAGCTTGGCAGGAAGGACATTGCCTTATCTATTCCAGAATAACATCAAATAGGTGTCAGTTATGGAGTTTATTGATTATTTTATGGTAATGATGGTGGCATGAGGTGAATCTAGTCAATTTTCTATTGCCCTTTCTATTCACATGACATTCTATGAAATGAAACCATGATAAACATGGGATTTGGGGACATTTGTCACAACAATTGATTATAACTGTGTGCAGATAGTCCAGTCAAAGGTAGTGCTGCTACCTGGTGTGGATTCAACATCCAAGTATCTAAACATATTGATGTTTAAATCTAAACACCTATTATTCAACTGTCTCAACTCTAAACATCTAAACATGTTTAGCGTAAATGTTTATGTAGTTAGAATAAAAGTGTTCATTTCCTAAATGTGTAGTCGATGAGACACCTAACTGACCTATGTGTTTAGGTTTTAAACGTGTTTAGACCTAAACATGTTTAAAATCTAAACACCATTTTTGCAGTGTAGATAAAAACAGCAGCACTATGCAAGCATCATCTCTAGTTGTTCTGCCTTACAAGCTAAAAGGGCTGGATTGAGAGTATTATTATGTTTGATTGAGTTATAGATAAAATGATTGGTCATTCACAACGGGAGGGAAAGTATAATGACACTTTTGTAATGAAGGTAGATCTATTCACACTCATGTTTCTGAACAGAAAATACTTTAAGATTCTGTATTTTAGAATGCAAAGAGGCTGTGGCGATGGCCGACCCCATTGAGGCTTATATATTGTTAAAGGTCCCATCAAGAAACCTCAGCTACGTGGGAGACACTGCTGGAATGCCAATCAATATACAGAACACGCGTGCATGTTGGATTGCCCTTGTAGGTTTCTATCTCCCTGATATTATAAATGCTTAGAACTGAATTCGGTTATAGTCTTTTTTTCGTTACCTCTCTTTACACAGATCCATAGTGGTTGTATAGTCCCCCATGCAAACGTTTCCTGCATCAATTAGCCAGATTTTCTGTCGAGATTAATAACAGTTGCTATGTTATCAATATTGCATGCCATGGTGAAATGAATTGTAAATAATTTTTATTATTCAAGTGACATGGTGCCGCAAATATGGGAACATGCCTACCCCGACAACCAAACCAATAATGATCCTCCATATCGATTAGTAATAGAAAAATAATTCAAGAAATAAACAAATCAAACAAAATGCTCAACTTCCTACAAATCAAGGTATTCATCTACTGATTTGGTATGCGCATTCCTTTTCATCACAGCTGCACCTTTGACAACAGCACACCTAGATGTCCATCCCATCATCATAGGCAGTGTATTAAGGATGCTGGCACTCATAGCAGTTGCCGGATACTGTTGGTGCAGGGCATCCAAGCGATCCACTCAGAATGGTAGGTTAATGTATTACATCGTTACATTGTATATCATACTTATTTAGCAAATTATCACTAATCTGTATTGATGCTAAACATTATTTAACACTTGAAAAGATCATTATATACAAAATCTTTCGGTAAAAAGGCGTGATAGGGGCTACCCGTCAATAAACAGGATAATTAATTCCTGTTTTGATTTTGATTTGTCTAGGGAATACGAAAATTTACGGGGAAATCCCTTCCCAGCAAATTGTCGTGACTCCTCGTCAACCTGTGTGAAGTGGCTCACACATGTCGCTAGATGGAACACGACGTCGCTATAGCACAAGATCACCAGGAATAGCAATGGTGGTGATCACAATGACCTCACCTCAGATAACGAGGATGGTGATCACTCATCCTCACCAGGGATGACAACATGAGTGATCACTCATCCTCACCAGGCATGGCGACATGAGTGATCACTCACTTCGCTAGATGAGACACACACCACGTCATAATGCACATTCACCATGGATGGCACTCACGGGGGATGGTCACTCGGGTCATCACTCACCTCGCTAGATGAAACGCGTACCTTGTGACAGCACAGGTTCACCACATATGGTGAGGATCTTAATCACCTACACTCACCAGGGATGGCGACATGAGTGATCACTCACCTTGCTAGATGAAACCCGCACCACGTCATAGCTCAGGTTCACCATGGATGGCAAGAGTGGTGATCACTCAGACTCACCAGTGATGGCGACGCTGGTGATCACTCACCTTGTTAGATGAAAAGCTCATGATCATTGATATTGGTGATCATGCAGCCTTACATCTGCCAGATCAAAGTATGTCTAGTCAGAGAAGGTATTGCCATATGTATCTTCCCTCTAACCACAGACAAGGTGTTCATGTAGATATTTGCCTATGTATTTTTCCTGTAACCAGAGAAAAGGTGTTTAGGGATAGTTGCTTTTATTTTAGAGATACCTCTATCTAAGTTCAATTGATATTTTCTCTACATAATCTTGTTTGATTCAACTCTGAAGTATTACATGGAAATCAGTGTGAAATTGATATGTATGGGACTTATACTTCATACCCACACTTCCTAAATAGGCAACATGTTGAACAGTGGTGCTGTCTCAACAACTTTGGCAATGGTGGTGATAAGTTGCCATTCTGAGTGAGAGTGAGTGACAGATGATGCAATCCTCAGAGAGCATTGACTTGGAGTGACACAAATTCACGCATTGAGTGAGACCAATGTTGGCAATGGTGGTGATAAGTCGCCATTTTGTGTGAGAGTTGATGACAGTGGCACACACTCACACAGCAAGTAACATCCATGTCAGCGATGGTGGTGATAAGTTTTTGAGATTTTGAGAGATTTTGAGAGAAGATTAACTAGGAGTGACACAAACTCACGCAGTGAGTGAGAGCCATGTGGCAATGCAGGTGAAAAGTCGCCATTCTGAGTGAGAGTTGACAGACACTGGCACATATTGACGGAGTGAGTGAGATCCATGTTGGCGATGGGGGTGATAAGCTGTCATTTTGAGTGAGAGTTGACAGGGAGTGGCACAATCATACTCACGCAGGGAGTGAGATCCATATTAGCGATGTTGGTGATAAGTTGCCATTCTGAGTGAGAACTGACTGGGAGTGGCACATAATCACACAGTGAGTCAGATCCATGTTGGCAATGGTTGTGATAAGCCGCCATTCTGAGTGAGAGTTGACAGGCAGTGGCACATACTCACGTGGTGAGTTAGATCCATGTTGGCGATGGTGGTGATAAGTCACCATGCTTTGTGAGGGATGACAAGGGGTGGCACATACTCACGCAGTGAGTGAGATCATGTTGGTGACTGTTGTGATAAATCGCCATGCCATGTGAGACTGACACACAGTGACGAAAGATGACGCAGTGAGTTATCACACAAAAAGGAGTCACCATTGATAACCAATCATGGCGACAGATAACGACAATTTGCTGGGTTGTAAGAGAAATTAAGAACCATCATAATTTAGACCAGTGACTATTTCCCTTGGGAGAGCTTATTTGTATACCTTTGATAAAAAGATAATTATGCTTACTTTATTTCCAGCATAAGGCAATGCCAAGGTGGATTGTACAACTGACCCCTTGGTTCAATCCGTTGCTCCAATAAATAATGAAAAGTCGCCAACTGTCCTCCGCTCTCCATGTATAGGCCACGAAGGAGATCAATCATCTTCAACATAACCATATTCTCAGCATGTCATTGTGTTATATATGTGTATAGCCAAGCAAAAAGGGTCCCCCAGGGGAAAAGTCACTTTTAAAATTCAAGCCATGAACTTTCCAATGATATATTACATGAGAAAATATATCTGCTAGTTTCAGAGTTACGGCTCTATTAACTTAGACGGTTACCGACCTATTCAAATCCCAAATAAGGTCTACCTTGTATATTTCACGAGATATATCAGATGATATGTATAATTAGGCATAATTCTGTAAATTAGGGAAATTGTTATATTCTTCACATTCTTTTTCTCATAAAATTTGATCTGATTATTTACCATCTTTTCAACACACTGATCCTTGTGGGTGTGGCTACAAATAGGCTTTTTTGATTCCTCCATTTTGAGTGAGAATAATGTTTCCATGGCAACCAATATCAACAAAATCACTGATTTCTGCCCCCAAATGCCCAAAAACGAAAGCAGACTGGAACATGAAGTAGTAAGGTTTTCCTTATAAATGGTCTTGCCTATTCGATCATGTATACTTGATAGCATTTAGAGCATATCAGGATATGACAATTGAGAACATTCATTTGTATATCGTGTGTATTTCCACTCCCTGTAAATGATACATTTCTGATATACCAGATGTGCTTTTATTACATACTCCATGTATTTGTAACATATGCATGTCTATACATTACATGACAAGATACTGACAGAGTGCAACAATGTAATATAGGTATGGTCAGTTTGTACATTGAAATAGTATGGGAAATTGTTTGTCAATGGTCCTTTTTGAAAATAAAAAATGTAAACCAGACCTTTTCGAGTTCTGTTCTTCTTCACTTGCATCTCTCATCATACTCCACATCATCCTGCTCCCTCCAATAACCACCTTTCCTTAACTCCTCCCCCACAACACCGATTTTGGTATTATTCCTGTCCACTCCTATTTCATACTTATTCATCATATTTGGACCCCTGCCTCACCATTCCCTCAATGTGCAGTAGATTATGATAGTTGGATTGTTTCCCGACATGCTGTAGTGGTCCAATCACCAGACCACTGGTTTATATTCTCTCTGTCCGCCACACTGGCCACCAGACCGGACACTGTCATAAATTCCTACTTCATGTTCCAGTCTGCTATCTGCATGTCCAAAATCATTGGTTGGGTAATTGACTTAAACAGGGCGTTTCTATTTCTTTCAATTTTTTTTATTCTGAGTCAAATTGACTACGTTTAATGAAATTGAATCCAGATTAACTAAAATCATGACACACTGAAATGAAGGGAATCGGAATCACCATTTGGAGTTATGCATTGTTATGAATTCACAAATCAAATTATTCCACCTCCCTAAACCCATGATGTAAGTTGTAAAGCTGTTTCACCTAATTAAAAAGAGTCAGAATTAACTATGGATTAGGAGGTAAGACTTTGTAATCTACCCAATATATCACTGTGCTGAATAGCCCCCTGTCTGCCTGTTCTGTTGTGGACAATGTACCTCTGCTATAATAACCAACCAAAGCAAAAGGGTTAATGATACTAATGGTATTTAAACTCTATTGTAGAAACTAGCATCACCGACTTACAACATTGGTGCCTTTAGATACAAAAATATGATCATAGACATCAATCTGATGAAGGGAAACTGGATGGCGGCCATTAAAGAGGTAGAAAAAGCAGTACCGACACTTTCGTTTTGCTACTGTTTGAATCAGGACAATAGCAGCCATAATTGAACATTGAATGAAGTAAACTCAGCTTTAAAAACTGAAGCAACTTCTAATGTAGCCACCTCACTGTAGAATGAAGCCACTTCTCATGTAGAATGAAGCCGCCTCACATGTAGAATGAAGCCACCTCTCATGTAGAATGAAGCCACCTCACTTGTAGAAGGAAGCCACCTCTCATGTAGAATGAAGCCGCCTCACATGTAGAATAAAGCCACCTCTCATGTAGAATGTAGCCACCTCACTGTAGAATGAAGCCACTTCTCATGTAGAATAAAGCCGCCACATGTAGAATGAAGCCACCTCTCATGTAGAATGAAGCCACCTCACTTGTAGTATGAATCCACTTCTCATGTAGAATGAAGCCATCTCACATGTAGAAGGAAGCCACCTCTCATGTAGAATGAAGCCACCTCACTGTAGAATGAAGCCACCTCTAATGTAGAATGAAGCCGCCTCTCATGTAGAATGAAGCCGCCTCACATGTAGAATGAAGCCACCTCTCATGTAGAATGAAGCCACCTCTCATGTAGAATGAAGCCACTTCTCATGTAGAATGAAGCCACCTCACTGTAGAATGAAGCCACCTCTCATGTAGAATGAAGCCACCTCTCATGTAGAATGAAGCCACCTCTCATGTAGAATGAAGCCACTTCTCATGTAGAATGAAGCCACCTCACTTGTAGAAGGAAGCCACCTCTCATGTAGAATAAAGCCATCTCACATGTAGAATGAAGCCACCTCACTGTAGAATGAAGCCACCTCTCATGTAGAATGAAGCCACCTCTCATGTAGAATGAAGCCACCTCACATGTAGAATGAAGCCACCTCTCATGTAGAATGAAGCCACCTCTCATGTAGAATGAAGGCACTTCTCATGTAGAATGAAGCCACCTCACTTGTAGAAGGAAGCCACCTCTCATGTAGAATAAAGCCACCTCTCATATAGAATGAAGCCATCTCACATGTAGAAGGAAGCCACCTCTCATGTTGAATAAAGCCACCTCTCATGTAGAATGAAGCCATCTCACATGTAGAAGGAAGCCACCTCTCATGTAGAATAAAGCCACCTCACATGTAGAATGAAGCCATCTCACATGTAGAAGGAAGCCACTTCACATGTAGAATAAAGCCACCTCTTATATAGAAAGAAGCCACCACATGTGCAGAATGAGGCCAAGTCTTAGGTAGTAAATAACATCACACACAGAGATTGAAGCCACCTCATACAGTGAGTCAGGTAACCTTATACAAGCCAACAATGGAAGCCACCTCTCATGTAGAACGAAGCCACCACTGATGGAGAATGAAGCCACCTCATACAGAGAGTAAGCTAACCTAGATAGAAATAGAAACCAGATGATACAAACTGAAAATCCAGGTGGTTATACCTAGTTTTAAAAAGTGATATACCTGCGTTAAAACCTCTACTCAAAGTAGCTGTAAGAAGAACAGGCATGCAGTGGCATGACTGTTGGCTTACTCCCACATGTATACTGGTTTCCTGCGTTAGGCAAGATAAAAAAAGCCCAGGTAACTTCGAGGCTAGTTCAGGCTAAAAAGAAAAGGAAGACCACTAATCATCTAGTTTTATCACTTTTCTTTAAACTGTTAGGTAACAGTGGCAGTTACCAGTGATAATTGATTACCACCGGAGCCCAGTGTAGCCCCTGCCAGGCACTACTGTACTGGCATTTATGTTCGGTGCCCTAGGCCCAATGGCCCCTGAGTGGGGCTGGTGGCGGCCGTTGGGGGCTGCTTAGTCAGGTATCTGCCGAGCTGCACAGCTGCACAATGTATACCATGAGATACATGACCTTTATTTTAGGGTAAGTCGCCCCTGACTCGAGTCAGGGGCGACTTACCCTATATATCTAGTCTAAAACAGCTGTCATAATTCTATATTGCTTACTTGTGAAGTTAACATTTGAGAGTTGCCTTCTGCGATGCTAGCTATCTACAATTCTTGCAGAATTATTATCATGGACATTATAGTGTCCTGATATACAACGTTGTTGTAACGTATTAAAAAGCTTTTTTTTACATAATGCCCCATGTCTCTCTCATCATAAATCGATAACATTTTACAAACAGTAAATCGTTTTAATCGTCTGTGTGTGTGGGGGGGGGCCTTGTGGCCAACAACCCCCCAAAACTCAACGTGGCGAAATGAGACTCTTTGGTCTTGGGGTTATGAGAAAGGGGCATTTTCTTAAAAATCAACGAAGGGACATGGACCTTTCTTAAAAATTGACAAAGGGACATCATTCCTTAAAAATCAACATGGGACATCCCATCAAGGGCACCATCCTTTAAAACCCCCAGGCAGTTGATCATTGAATGACATTAATATTTTAGTGTGAGATAGGTATAAACACGCAAGGGGATCAATACCACCTAGCAGCATATAGCAGCAGCACAGTACGAGAGACGTGGTTTCTACAAACTCTCTGAGAGGCGGCGGGGGGTGAGACTGGGTGCCCTGAGAGAGTAGGTCCAGTCTCACAACAACAAGCAACCTACAGCAGACGACATCCCATACCGTAAGACGGGAACCAGTGCCCGCTGCCAGCAGGCCGACACTAGCAGCGGTCGGTTACCAGCAGTGCTGGTGGGACGAGGCAAACCAGCAGCAGTAGCATCAGGACCAGCAGTGCTCAGACAGTCCACAGACAGGACTGTGCACGGTCATACTTGTACAGGCAGGGCACAGGGTATATGAAGGTATTAGCCATGGAGAAGTACCACAGACAACCCTGGTAATGCCTGACTCTGGAGGCTTCACCCTGGAGGAGGCTGCACATATACCTGTGTCGTACTCCACACAGTGTACCGAGCATCACCTGGAGCTGCCTGAGCACCCCCCCCCCTCTTCTCCACTGTCTGGTTATCTGTGCATCGCCTGCTGACTCAATATTGGGAGGGGAAAGTATTGGACGTCTCCTCGGCATATCCTGGACAGATATAACCTCCTGGACCAAGACCAGGGCACTGACTCCTGGAGTATAGTCTAGATGAAGTGATCTCATGTTGACTGATTACAGCAAGCTTAATATTACAAGATGCAGTAGATAGATTTAACCTAGAGACACCATTGAGAGGTCTACACTGTTTGAATGCACCCTGATGGTACCTGTACATTGCTGCTATAGGGTTAGACTATTGGTATGCTCCGGGCGCCTAAACGGATCATCAGAGCCATGCTTTAAAGCATACTAGTACCTGAATAATACATGTGTGCAGTGTGATATTGGTGAATTATCTCATCCCTTCCTTACGGGTAAGAAGGATTACTGGTGATTCTTAGGTCTACATTAAACATATACTGACTCAAGATAATCTAAAATGCAATTTTAGCTTGCTTCAGAGAACCCTTAGCATCGGATTCTCCTGGCTTTACCCCCTCCTCCTCACCATTCCCTTCTCTATCTACCAGCGCCTAGGAATCCCCATTAAACATTGATTATTTATTGCAGTTCCAGAGCAGCTATTGCTGCTCCTCGACACAACCCTTCTCTACCTCAAAGAACAGTCACACAGTACCCATTCAACCCATCAACGCACCCTCTCCCTTCACTACACTAGCGCCCACCAAGGAACTGCAACCCCCTGTCTACCCTCCCTCCCTCCCTCCCTCCCTCCCTCCCTCCCTCCCTCCCTCCCACCCTCCCTCCCTCCCTCCCTCCCTCCCTCCCTCCCTACCTCCCACTCTCCAGCCTCCCCCCACCCACCCTCCCCTTCCACTACCCCTACTACCAGTGCCCAGTCAGCTGCAGCCACTAGTCAGTCAGTAGTCACGCCAGTCACACATTTGATTCAGGCGCAATGCGCGTGACGCGTCAGTTCTGAGGCTTCAACTATTAGCTCACAAAAAGCCCGCCGCCATCATCAACCATGCCACGGCTTAAATATTACAGCTTCATAGACCACTGATTGACATTTTATAAATGCTTTGAAAGAGACTTTAACAGTCATTTGGTTGTACATTTGTATGGCTTAATGGATGGTCTGATCATTGAAACTGAATAACTATACTATAGAGTCCTAAGTGAGATTTTATGTACTGCAAAGAAACTAGGAACATACAAGGAACTTTAATCATCTTGGAATGCTGCAATCACTTCTGCCAAGACTGTTTTTATATGCTTCATATTGAGTTGGCGCTTCTAGTAAGACAGCTTCGGAGAACTCCCCTCTACCTTGCCTAAAAACCTCGCACTGACTTCAACATCGTTACCTGGCGTTACATACGTCATCACATGGCAAATACGTCATCTGACATCAAATACGTCATCTGACGTCATGGGTTTTAGCCACGTCGTTGACACGATGCACTCAATAGTCACAAACATCGTCTGAGAGCGATTTTATAAAATGATTAAATGTCTGTGGAGGTAAATAGAATGGTTGAGGTTTTGAAAAAAGGGGTTTTTGATAACAATTAACAAGGGGATGTTTGACAGTTGGTAGTTGACAGTAGTTGGCACCTGCTGCTGACAGCTGCTGACAGCGTGAACCAAGGTTTACATGTGTAGAGACGAAACATGACGTCACAAACCACTCTACAGACATAGCGGGTAAGTAACAGCATCTGCATCTAGAATTGTAAATGGAAACAACACTTTATTAGTCTGCTTTGTGCTTATGGTGCATGTTAATCGATTCCAATGCTAAAATACTTCAATGAGAAACCGAGATAAAAAAAAAATCGAACTAGCTTGAGATTATATTGACGAGGTCATTCCTCAAGAGAGAAAAAAAAACACAAGTGAAGATACATTGTAAATTATCTGCATACACTGCATTAAAATACACCAGATGCAGAGAATCATATTGTGGGCGAATTCCAACTGAGTAGAAATAAGATTACAATTCTATACTGCTTGTATTGTATTTGTTTTCTGCAATGGTATTATTGGCAATAACCCTGACCACCCATCTCTATATAAATGGCTACTTTGCGTCATGTTATTAATGACAACTTTCAGTATCACAATAGCCTCAAAAGACAGGTTTAACAATAGCCACCAGGGTGTTCTAACAATGTATGATTGTTCCCAGTGGCTGTAGAGAACCTGTAGCTCAGCCTATCTCAGTATCCCTAACATTATAACTGTAGGCTAAATAAGCAGTTCTTTTGACACCCTTGGCCCTCACCCAGCAGCCAGAAAATATGATCTGTGTTGCCTACCACTGGCCCTGTGTATACACATATACTGGTACTGATAAGTTGGGTGGTCCATCTGTGGCATGGCTAGCACCCCTGTTCTGCAGAGTAGGTGTATGTGTTTTTACTTACTAGCATATTATCTGTAGTATATTTTTATCTCTGTATGGGTGATAAATACTGTTTGTCCCACTACATCTGGGAGTGGTTGGAGTGAGACACTGTGTATGTCGTATGTACCACTGTTAACAGATTCCTATTCACATGGTGTCACCCAAAATAATATTTAAAAGTATAGACTAAAAAGACAAGAGAGAAAAAAGGAAGAGGATTCTGTCCCACACTAAATGAAAGGTATTCATATGTTGCCATTCATCCATCTGTACCTTTAGTTACTAAGCTTTCTAAAGTAATCTGATATGATCTAGCGTTGTTATAGAACATACTCACCCTCAAATGTGCACGTAATGCTTAAACACAATGTTCTGCATATCCAGTTAACATCAGCAATATGAACTGGCACTTTCTTTTTCCTTATAAAGGCCCTCAGTGAAAAGTTGATGCTTCGTGAAGACTTGAACTAAACAGAACTGAAAGACTCAAATGGCACTGGGCCAGTTGGATGGGTGGGTAGGGGGTGGGGGGTAGATCTCGTTCGATGCGGTTCGCCCAGGGGAAGGAAATTGGATAAAGGAGCACTTTACATTGGGCCTTAAAATCGCACTTTACTTGGAGCCAAGAAGTTATTTCAAACATTTTAGTCAATTGAAATCAGCCAAAATTTACTTTCAAGGACTTCTCTCTTCTTTCCATACAAGATTCAATTGTAACGAATAATAGTCTTGAATAATCCCTATTATCGTCAGCTACTCCCATTTTCAGTATTTATAAGTATTCTATAATAACAATTAAGTGCACTTGCCAAATCACTTTTAGTCAAATTCAAGTCCATTTATTATAGGCATTAATGCACTGCTATGGCAAAGAACATAATGTATAGTCCATATGGTCAAGAATAGTATAGTATTGTACTTTACTATTCTTGATATGGTTAAAACTGATGGGTAGGTAGAAGCAGCCATGTTTTCTCTGATCTCGCGAGATTTAGGACGACACGAGGTTTAGCAAGCAGTACCCAGAAGCGCAACGAGGGAAGAGCAATTCTCTTGCGAGCTCTTATATACTAATCAATAATTCTGGTGATATGTTACCTCCAGGCACATCTACTGAGGCACTCTATGCTTATCATTAGTGGAATTAGTGCTTGTATCTGACTGGCTGATACTGTCTCCATTATCATGCCTTTATTGGCCACAGGATACCTTCAGGTTTATATTCCAATGCACTCACTGTAAAAATATGTTGTCAAATTAATGATGGAATCCTCGTCCCAAAGTTGCCAGAGATCCATCATTATGTACACAGAGATTCCTTACACCACCATACTGCCAACTGGGGCTTCTTGTAAAACTACACTGGTTAACTTCAAAACAATTACGATGGTTCACTGTTCAGTTTTACGAGAATTCCTGGTAGATTCAAGAGTTATATTTTACAGTGAATATGGGTGAGTCTACTTGCAAGTGCCTCACTAGCGCACTGGCATGATTTATTTATAAATGCATCATGGTAACCAATGGATATGATGTTATAATGTATTATGTGGTTATCAAAGGACTAATGCATGATTAGGTTGGATAATTGAATGATCAGATTAATTCTAAGAAGATTGATAGTTAATTCCATTAAAAAAATGAACCAACCCACTAGTCTCACTATCTCAATCGCTTTGTAACTCTGTATTGATTGTGAAATCAATAATCATAAGACTTCAGAGGTAGCCGACATTTGCTATTAGTATAGTGATGTATGGTACGTTTCGCGCTTCATCCTCTTCTTTAATGATATTTTACATCTAGCTTTAATGGATGATCCTAAATGGCACTACTACTGATTTCCAAACTTCTAATCACTGGGAGAGCTTTAGTGAGACTTGCAGAATTATTTCTCACAAATCTATTTCTTATCTAGCCGATACGCTCCTATCTAATACTTTCATAAATTAACCTCCTAGCTGGCTTTCCACTCCTGCCCATAGGGTGCCTTAAGACCTTAATGCAATAATAAATTTAATCCCAGCTGATAAATGTCAAGTACGATATCCCTAAGCCCAAAAATCCTTTCCAATAATAGTGCACACATTAATGCTAGCTCTCAAATTTTACCACAAATTCCCATTATCTGGTAATACCCCAGTGTTATTGAGCAGATTAGCAAACCTGGGAATAAAAGTACATTTCTCTCCTCCTTGGGAGAAAGCCTTACAATTGTTTTTATCGTACAGTGAGAGTCGGCGTATTGATCATCTTTAACTCGCCGAATGAGCAGCTCATTGTCAAGGCCTGCATGAGTCTGAATGAGCGTGCCTCTCATGGATCCTGGCCTTTCATTTTCCAGGTTTTGGCAGATTTGTGTCTTCTAATGTCACCCTGTGTTACTCCTGGGATGATGAGATAGAAACTAGTACATGTGTGGTGGTCCCGCGTCATCTTCGAGGTACCTTCGTGGTCCTCGTGGGCGACGTCGAGAGCACCTCTATTACCCGACGCCTGGGGGCGCTGGAGTCCAGCGCCACGTCACCACTTGGTCACATGGCCCTCGACTCCGGTGTATATAAGGCCGTTGTACGGCCTTCCTCAGGGTCAGTCCAGCCCCGACTGACCATTGTGAGCAATGGTCGGCGGCTGCCCGGCTACCATATTCTAATACTCCTCTGTGCTCCTGCACAGAGGGGGTTCATGTGGAATATTAACTTTAGGCACTAGAAGGCCTAGTGTCGAACCTGCAATAGAGTTCAAACTCTGCCACCTGTAACTGTGATCGAGAACGGCTGATGCCTATGTGTTATTAGACAATAAAGTTTTAACTGGAACCTGAATAGTTGTTCTTCGTTGTTTATCGAAAGATTCGATATAACATCGAGGGGTAGAACACTACACTGGTGCCGTGACCAGTTGTTAACTTTAGTCCGCATAGGTACTGCGAGCTTAAGTTCGACATGCAGGGTCACTTGGATGAAGATGATGACCCCAATCATCAACATCAAGTGACTGCAGGCCCTTTAGTGGATAGGAATGATCCACTAATTGGTGGTGGTTTGAACCACTCGCTGATATTAGGTCCATCGTCTGACCCGTTGGGCCTGTATCAAAGGAGCCGGCTACTCAATTGGCGAGTATCGACTCAACTCTCTCCGGCGGCTGAGAACTTTTTGAGGACACAGAGTTTGTCCTATGTAGAAAAATCAGCCTCGCCCGTGGGAACTCCAATGGGCCTTGGCAGTTGGTCCTTCGAGGGTCCCTCGCCCGTGTCGATACAAGGAAGTATTGACAGTGGCAGGGGACTCAACGAGGAGTTGCTACAAGAGCAGCAACGCCAACTGCGCCAGGGTCGCCAACAGTTGGATGCTCTCGCGAGTAACACCATGAAAGCTCAGGAGAAGAGTACAGAAATAGAGCTGAAGTTGGAACAGCTTAGGCAGCAGGCGTTGGAGGCTTCGAACAAGACTCAGATCGCAAATAGAGAGCTTAGTGATCTTCAAGAGAAGGTCAAGCAGCTCTCTAGCGAAAAGGAGTCCTTGCTTGCAACGAAGTCAGAGATCGAGCGTAGTCGGTTGACAGCAATGGATTGTCAATCGCTAAAAGCAAAGATCGATCGCCTTGCTACAAGCCGCCGAGAATGTGTCGAGAGAGCTCGAAACGATTTTCGGGATGCCCAGCACGAGCAGACGTCCCTTAAACATAAGTTGAAACTACAAGAAGTAGAAAAGACTATGTTGGAGGAACAACTGCAAGAGTTGTGGCATAAGTTGAACCAACAATCAGCCGAGCATACTGAAGAGGTAGCTGAGCACCTAACGGCTTATGAAAAGCAGGTGAAAGAGCTACGTCAGGAACGGGAGTCGTTACTCTGTCAGATGCAAGCTGACGAGGATGCTCGAGCCAGGGACGAGGCAGAAATGCGTCGTCGCTGTGAGGAACGAATCGAACACGCAAACAAAATGGCGGAATATCAGATCTTAATGGAACAAAAAGCGAGGCATGAGGCCGAGCTTAATTCCTTGAAGTCTGAATCCCTAGTAGCCCAGTCACTGAAAGATCAGAAGGATTCGGACACTTTGGGAGCCATACGTGGTGAAATCGATGAGCTCCGACGAGAGATATTGTCTCGCAGAAAGGCTGATGAAGCCAGGGTGAATAAAGAAGTTCGTAATGAACTCGCACTCGAAGAACGTCTGAAGGAGCAGACGGAATCGAAATTGCGTACCGCTAGACTTCGAGATAAGCAACAAAGTAGTGAATGCAGCACTACTAGAGTTGCTACTCAAGGGGATCTAGTCGAAAACCCTGACTACAGAGAGTGGCTTGACCATGCCATGAAGGAGGCCAAGCAACTCTTTGCCATCAGCGAGCAACGAGATCTCTCGAAACCCGAACATGCCCGCTTGGAATTCCTAGTATCGGAATTAAGACAGGCGGAACGTTCAAAACAGCAAGCGGAGATAGATAGAATGGTGGGAGCAATCGACGACATCTCGAAAGTGGATTCGAGATCGCGCCGGACCCAACCAGTTCCTTCAATGCCGCGCACCGATGGTCTAAGTGAAGTGATCGGGCAGTTCTCGACCCCTATCACGACCCAACAACATGTTGATCCGCCCAAATATAGGGATATCAGGTTCGAAGCTTCACGCCTGAGTGACGCCGAGTCTGGTAACCCCTGGGGGGTGAATCACAGTCGTGCAGACACGACTATGAGAAACATGGGGATGGACCATCAAATACCTAGAAGAGGCACAACATTCGCCCTTGATCAGGTCAGGAGATCAAGCAGAATGTTTGAAAATACCTCGATCGGGCATGAACCAGCCCGAACTAGGTCAGTCGAGTGCCCTCCATTTACTTGGAAGGACGATTGGCTCCGTTGGTACCACGGATTCAATCACGTCCGTCGAGTAAATGTATGGACCTCGAGTATGGCATTAGCTCAACTCCTCATGTTACTCCAGAATGGCCCTGCAGCTGATACTGTGTGGCTATGGGAGGAGCATGGAGATGGGACTTTGGAAGGACTGGTCGACATGGTAACGGAAGCCATGACTTCTAGCCTTCAAGACCCCATTGTTACAATGGAGAAGAGACGCCAAGGCAAGAACGAAAGCATTAGGGCCTATGGCTTTGCTTTGAGACGTCTTGCCGGCGATGCCTATCCAGGTGTGGACTTCTCGGTTGAATGGCTCATAACCAAAGTCAACCAGTTGTTCATAGGAGGATTGTATGACATTGATTTACAACAAGACGTTCTTCGGGAGTGGCGTACTTACATGTCCCTAAAGGATCTCATGGACTTGGCAGACGAGTTGTTGCGGAAACGACAACTCCTGCCGAAGTTGGTGAATCCTACCTCGACAAATGCATTGTCGGCGTTGGCCGACGCCGCTTTGGTTGAGGAAGGACAGGGTGAAGTCTCCTCATACTCGAAGCCCGGGGCGGGGAGTAAGACTAAGAAAGGTCAGAAATCCGCGGGTAAATCGAAAACACCAAACAAGGCCTCCAAACCCAAGGTACAGGAGCAGACCTTCTCGCTGAGTCAATTGAAGAATTTACTCAGGGTTATCGAGGGGGGGGATGTCCCTGGTACTAGCTCGGAGAAGCCGAGTACCCCTCCGTCCGACGCCAAGTGTTGGAACTGCAAGAAGCAGGGGCATTTCGCACGAACTTGCCCCGAGCCGATTAAAGGACTACCACCTGACGCGACGGAAAACTGAGGCGGGCGGCTCGACGTGGCAATCGAGCTGCCCGACCATCGAAAAGCCAAGGTATCAGCACCTCTGGCACTCCTGATCAGACGACAGTAGATTCGAGGGAACTAGGTAAGGTCCCAGTAGGGCCGTCCCAGCCCTTTACCACAGCGGCACCGGTTGATCACCGGTCGGGTTCCGAGGATGTCGGTGTAGAAAAAGCCTCAGTGGCCAAGGAACAGGGCGCTGGCAGCCCGAACTCCGAGGTCGAGGGTTCGACTGGATCGAAAGTGAAAGTCGACGCCGGGAGAGAAGCCCTGATGCGGCAGCTGGCCAGAGTCTGCGCAACAGAGCTTCCCTCAGATGATCCCTGTCTCTCTTTTCTGAAGAGGAGGGGGATCGATCTGAGTACTGACGTAGGGTTGAGAATGCTAGCAGGAACCGCCCCCTTGTCGGGGAAACGATGGTACCTGTCTGCAGAGATTCGAGGGCGTTCTCTGGACTTCCTGATAGATACTGGTGCCAGCCACACCATTGTCTCTCGAGAACTCGCGAAAACGTTAGTGGTGCCGTCAGATAATCTCTACGAGGGAATAACGGCGTGCACTGCGTCTGGAGCCGAAATGCGGACCTATGGTCGATTGGTTCTACCTCTTAAGGTCGCATCGACCCACTATGTGTTTAGCCCAATAGTGGCCGATGTGGCTGACGATGGCATTTTGGGGCTCGACTTCGCGGCATTATACGGTATGATCCTGAACCCAAGAACAGGTCAATTGGTCATGACCGAGCCGGTAGAAGAGCACCATCAGTGTAAACTGAAGAGAGTGTCATCGATAGCCTCAGTAGCACAGACCACTAGGATACCTGCTAGACATCGGTGTGATGTCTTGGTAAAATCCGAAGGTCTGGAAAGAGACCGACAGGGCATAGTCGAACCCGACCTGAACACTCTGAGATGTTTTGGGTTGGTTGGTGAGGCTGCCCTTGTCAGCAATGTTCGTCGAACAGTGTTTCCCGTCTGTAATCCACTGAATCGAGACATTGTCCTGGAGAAAGGCCAGGTGGTCGGTACTATACAGTATGCTGACAGAAACGGTGAACTCTCGTCACCGGAGGTAGGATCCGTGATGATGCGTCTCGAGCAAGAAGCTGCAGACATCGAAACGGCAGAAATCGCGAGCACCCACACGGGGGAGCTCCCTACCTGGCTGTTAGACATGTATGACGACACCCACCTGACCCAGCCAGAGGAAAGACTGAAGCTGTCCGCCTTACTACGTAAGCATGTGGATGTCTTTAAATCCCCAGATGAGCCGTTAGGGCGCACCGATCGATGTCTGCATAACATCGACACGGGTGACGCACAACCTATCCGAGTCCCTTATAGAAGGATTCCGCTCAGCAAGAAGGCTGCGGCGGATGAACAACTTAAGGAGATGTTGGATACGAGGGTGGTTAAGCCAAGTACTAGTCCCTGGTCCAGTCCCGTCCAGATGGTGACGAAGAAGGATGGGACCATGAGATTCTGCGTCGATTATCGATGTCTGAATGGAGTGACTAAGAAAAATGCTTACCCCCTCCCGCGCATCGACGAATCCTTAGATGCCCTAGGAGGAAACAAGTGGTTTAGTTGTCTCGATCTCCAATCTGGATATTGGCAGATCGGGATGAATCCCAACGACGTCGAGAAAACCGCTTTTTCCTACCAGAGGGGGCTCTACGAGTTCGATCGTATGGCGTTTGGTTTGTGTAACGCCCCCGCCACATTCGAGCGAATGATGGAGGAGATGTTGAGAGGTTTGCTAGGTAAAAGTTGCCTGGTTTACCTCGATGATATCATCGTCTTCGGCAAAACGACGGATGAAGCAATGGCGAATCTGGCAGAAGTCTTCAACAGGATTCGGGCGTGGGGACTGAAGTTGAAACCTAAAAAATGTCAACTCTTTAGGACTTCAGTCGAGTACCTGGGCCGAATCGTGTCTGAACAGGGTATAGAAGCCAACCCGGGGAAAATTAGCGATGTAATGACTTGGGCTAGGCCCACTACAGTGAAGGAAATCCGATCCTTCATTGGTTTTTGTTCCTACTACCGAGAGTTCATCCCGGGGTTTGCAGAACTCGTCAGTCCTTTGCAGGACTTAGTGATCCAAAAACCTAAAGGTAGTAGAGGTCGTTACGAGGCATTCGCGTGGACGGAGAAAGCCGAACATGCTTTTGTCGAGTTAAAACGAAGTTTCAGGGAGACACCTGTTCTTCGATTCCCCACACCCGACGGTCGTTTTATCTTGGACACTGATGCTAGCAACACAGCGATCGGGGCTGTTCTATCCCAGGTGCAGGATGGAATGGAAGTCCCGATCTCATTTGCCAGCAACACTCTAAGTAAAACACAACGAAACTACTGCACTACCAAAAGGGAACTGTTGGCAGTTGTCGTGTACACCAGGAAGTTTAGACACTACCTTTATGGTGGTAACTTCACTATCCGCACTGATCATTCGTCTTTGAAATGGCTCCTAAATTTCAAAGAGGCTGAGGGAATGATGGGTAGGTGGCTGGCCCACCTTTCGGAGTTCGGTCTCGAAAACTCTAAGATCGAACATCGAAGTGGGGCCAAGCATCTAAACGCCGATGGCCTTAGTCGTATCCCTGTGCGGCTATGCCAGAGGTCGGATTGCACAGACTGCGGCAGTCATAATGCTGTTTTGGCAGCTGTAAGTGGTTTAGTAGACAGCCGGGTGGGTGTTGCATTTTGGTCTCTCGATGAACTCATTGATGCTCAGAAAGCGGACGCTGACATCAAACGAGTTGCTGAATGGCTAGTTAAGGGGGCTAAACCCACTAGGCCTGATGTATCGATCGAGAGCGCCGAGGTACGGAAATTAGTAGGGCAATGGCCTCTACTAACCTTCCGTGAAGGCTGGTTGTGTCGCTGGAAAGTCGAGGCGGGTCGAGCTAGGCGCACGATTCAAGTAGTTGTACCACGCCAACTGAGGGGTGAGGTACTCTCCTTTTGCCACGGACACCGAACAGCGGCGCATTTTGGTCGTAAACGAACGCTCGAAAAGGTGAAAAGGAGATATTACTGGCCCGGGATGGGAAAGGACATAGGTCGTTGGGTTCGACACTGTCCTACCTGTTGCCTGGTAAAGCCCGGCGAGGGCATGGGTAAGTCTCCTCTGCACCAAGAGTTGTTCGGGGTGAGATTCGGGAGGATAGCTATGGATATCATCTCGGGATTTGCACCCACGCCAAACAAGAATACTTGCATGTTAGTAATCCAAGATTACTTCACCAAGTATGTACGCGCTATTCCCCTACCAAATCACACGGCAGAGACCTGTGCAGAGGCCTTCGTGGACGAATGGGTTTTGACCTTTGGAGTCCCGTTGCTTCTGCATTCCGACCAAGGTCGAGAATTCGAATCTCGACTCTTCTCTGAGATGTGTGAATATTTAACGATTGTAAAACAGAGAACCAATCCATACAGACCACAGAGTGATGGTCAGGTGGAAAGGTTCAATAGAACGTTGATTCAGAGTCTGACTATGTTGGTAGACAAACATATGGACGACTGGGATGAACAGGCTAAATATGTGGTGTCCGCATATAACAGCTCTGAGCACAGTTCTACTGGATGCAGTCCAAATATGATGGTATTCGGGGAAGAAATTCTCATGCCAGCGGATGTGATTTTCGGCTCAATCGAGAACCCACTCGAAGTCCCTTGTTCCGTCACCTTCGTGGAACAACTTCGTGACCGATTGAGGGAGAGTTATAGCATGGTAAGGGAAAACTTAGGTAAATCTGCGGAACGCCAGAAGGTCGGGTATGACTATGGGCTAAAGCAGAGAAGATACTCAGTTGGTGAACAGGTGGTGAGGTACCACACCCCCCAGGCAGCTATGAAGCTTGCCCCCAACTGGGATGGGCCGTTCGTTGTAGATTCTGTCCTCTCTGAGTCGACATTATTACTTCGATCATCCCGCGGACGGTTGCAAAAGAGCAATGTTGATAGAGTGCGCCGGTGGTTGGGCGTAGAACTATCACAAACTGTCGAGTTGTTGCAACCACAACTTGATGATGATTCACCTTCTCGTAGGGCTACGAAAAGGGCTAAGTCTGTTTCTGGACAGGTCGAAATAGAGGTCGAAAGGTCGCGGCCGGAAGTCCAGTCTAAAGAACAAACTAAGCAGGGTCATCGAAAACGACAGCAAAAAGCTCGAAAACTGAGCGAGGTGGAGGTGTTGGATGCCAGTAAACCATCAAAGCGGCGCCGTGGTCGACCGGCCCGTCGAGATAAGTCGAAAACATCTAAACAGCCTTTGAAGGGATGTCGGAAGCCCGACCCCCCCTCGAAGGTGCGAACGACTGAACAAACTTCACATCGAAACGTTTCGATTGAAGTGAAAGATCAGTCACTCCAGTCCGGACCTATGACTCGAGCGAGGCTTAAGCGCCAAGGCTCATCAAAGGAACGGTCAGCGAGTGTCGAGGATAAAAGGAAACCCAGAGCAAACACTCTGGCTCCTGCATCCACACCGTCACAAGTGATGGGAGGCGGACGCCGACGGAAACGGGTTAATAGCCCGGTCGGCCCGGCCACATCAAAGGACGGCGGGCTAGGAGGGGGTGATAGTAACCCGCCCCGAGGCTCAACACTCGTTCCTGTAGTAAAGGTTAAAATCAGGAAAAGCCCTAGATTAAACCCTACTCAGTAATCGATGTTTCGCACAATACCAAGCAGCAGCTTTACTAACCTGTGTTTTTAATGAGACTTTAAAATAACGGGTGCCGTTCTTGAGTAAATCTGTCTGTGGACGTGAAGCCGACGGTGAATAAAAAATTACACAACGAGAAGTCGTACGATTGCCTCTTAGTTTGAGACAAACTGATACTGGAAACATGGAAATTTGGGGCCTCTGATTTTATTGACTGTGAGGACGGGTTCCCAGCATAGGCTGGTGGATACTGCCCGAAGGGTAGATCCATATTGGAACCATTTTTTTTAATCCCGGTAGTCTGATGAAGGAGGGGGTGCCCAGATTAATCCATGTTAATAGTGTTGGAACCCATAGACCGCATAGGAAATAACGGCATATGCAAACATTGCGACTGGAGAAGCAGAGCGTGACGGTGAGGGGAGAGTGAGTCGTTCTATTTTTTGAGCAATACCTTATTTGGTCATGGCGTGATGCGCGGTGGACCAATAGGGTTCGCCCTCCTCGGTCACGTAGTCCCTTCCTCCAATCAGAGACGTGCGCCACAGGGATAAAAGGCCGCGTCGCCCACCACGGAGGTCACATCTGCGCCCTTCTCGTGAGAGTCGGACGCAGATAAGCTGGACTAAGCCTAGCTTATTCCAGCTGGTACGCCCCGTCTGGGGACTTCCTACCTGAGTGTAGGAGGTCTCCCCTGCCTAGTGTTGAGGGACACGACCTGTGTGAGCGCAGGTTCGTGTTCACTCGAGACTCCAGTCTTCGGTCCCTCGAGCCGCCTGAGTGCGGTTCGAGGTACATCGAAGACACCTTCGAGGCTTCGACCCGCCAGAGTGCGGATCGATAAACCTCGAAGATCCTCTTCGACGTCTCGTCCCGTCTGAGAACGGTTCGAGACCCGGAGTCTTCTCTCCCTGGTGGAACCCGGCAGTTCAGGAAGAACCATGGGGTCCTCGTCCGACGAGCAGTCAGGGTACAGCTCTTCGGCGAGCCACAAGTCGCAGAAGAAGAAGAAGAAGAAGAAGTCCAAGAGGACCAGACCCGAGCAAGAGCTCGAGTCTACCTCGGCTAAAAGTGCAGCCCTTCTGAAGCAGATCGAGGATGCACAGAAAGCCTTGGCTGAGTCCCAGGAGCGGGAGAAGGAGCTCCGCCGGAAGGCGAAGGAGGCAGCTAAGCAGCAGAAGCGCGACTTGAAGGTCGCAGCTGCTGCCGCCTCGAGAGACTCTTCTCCCGATGAGATGGAGGTCGACGAGCCGTCGACGCCTGCTCCATCGAAAAGTGCTACCCCTTCAGGTTCTAAAGGCAAGAAGCCGACTGAATCGAAGGCATCCAAGGGTACCTTGAAGGATTTCAAGATCCCTAGGGTGCCCAAGAAGGAAAGTAGCAAGAAAGAGTCCGCAGCCAAGAAGGCTCCAGCCCGGGAGAGGAGTAGCGAGTCTACTGCTCCACCGGAACCTGGAACCGAGCCGTCGGAGGTCGATGCCGGTGCCGTGGAGAGCACCGTATCCTCACCCCCAGACACGGCCAGGGCTGTCGACGAGTGGAAGCAACTGTCAGCGATCACTGCCAAACGACGTGCTGAGTACGTCGATGACAGGCCACTGACAAAGCTTCAGGACTACCGCAAGAATGGTCAAGTGGTACTCCCAAGTCTCGTCGGAAAGGACGGTAGTGACGACGAGGAATGGTATTCGGACGACAGTCATGCCATTGACTGGTATGTCTCGATGATCGAGAATGTTACGAATGCCTCAGACTCGTCGGGGGTGTCGCTGCCCGAGCGACAGCGGATTGGGTTCGCATGGCGCATCTTCAATCCAGGGCAGCAGTGTGCTTTCGAGAACTGCACACGTAAGGGGTTTCCCCCTCGCGTATACGCGACTGACGGCAGGTATGCTCGACACTTGGTTGAAGAGCATCGAGCCATCCGTCCGCAGTTCGGTTGTGTTAAGGTGGAAAAGACCATTCCATGTTATCAGGACCCTGATGACCCGACCTCTCCTCCTTTCGTGACCTCACGAAGGGGCTTGATGGCGCGTCATCTCAAGTCGTACAAGCAGCCCCATAAGTACAACGCCGAGGGCGCTATCCAGCTAGTGGAGACACTGGTTGGAAAGTGCGAACGGAATGAGAAGACAGGCGCGCCGACTAGACACTGGATGCGGATGGCCCCCGCACCCCCGTCTACGAAGCGCCTGTATATCAGACCGGAGCTGATGCCCGCTTTCTACGGTGCCTACCCCGAGTTCAGGGTAGAGCAACGGAAGAAGCGGGAGGCCAGTCGTCCTCGGGACCCAGGACCTACAGCCTCTACGAGTGGGAACAAGAGGCCCCACTCTACAGAAGCTGGAAAGTCTGCCGGTTCGACTGAACCTAAGAAGCCTAAGCCGCAGGCTGCTCCCTCGAAGCCCGAAAAGGCATCGAAAGCCGCCCCGGCCCCGGCTCCTAAAAAGTCGAAGACTGCTTCGACCGGTTCAGCCAAACCAAGCACCAGTGGTGCTAAAACTGGAGGCAAGACGGTGGAAACCCGGAGTGGTCGTGATCGACAACCCAAGGTGACCACCAACTCGTCTCCTGTCAAGCCCCCTACAGCGGCAGAGGGCAGCACCCCAGCTGCCACGCCGCGTGTCCACGTAGGAGGCGCGACATTGACCTCGGCAGCAGGAGCTAGCTTCTCCAACGTCGTGACAGGCGCCGACACCCCGACAGCAACCTTGCGTTGGGAATTGGCACAGCCTGCATACGGCGATGGCGTCGAATGTGGGGTCCCGAAGACGTTCGTGGAACGTTGTAAGGGACTTCTACAGATGACAGGCAGCCCCGCTATCGACAAGTTCGGTGAGGCATTCCGTGAGGAAGCGAGTGCCTACTTGTTCGGCCTGTTTGATAGAACAAACATGGCCATCCGTAACGAGCTCCTTCCGGCTCTTAGGAATGAGGCGCGCCAGACCGTTCAGATGGAGATGGACTCTCGTCTGACCGACGTCCGAACGCGTCTCAATAACTTTGAGGCACAGGCCCAATATGATATTACCAAGAGGGACAGTATCATAGAAGGCTGGGAGGAAATCGACCGCGAATTCTTTAGAGTCTTCGGGGTCCAACTCTCGGAATGGATGAGGGACAAACACCATGGCGTCCGAACCCTGAAGCCCGTTCGAACCGAGCCCTCTCGCGAAGCGCAGAGGTACCTCGTTGAGGGTGGAGAGATTCCTGACGTCAGGACGCTGGCGGCTCAGACGAATCCTTTGAGAGAATTGTCTCCAAAGATTGACAGTCTGAGCTCGGCTATGACGATGTTGGGCCGAGAGCAGGTGGTGCAGGACAAGCCTGACACCCCGGGTAGGTCTCTCGGTGCCTCCGTCTACCCGCCAGCAGCCCCGTCTTCCTCCTCGGTTCCCTTGATAACCCTCTCGGGAACCACCGAGCCTACGCCGCCACCGGTCCAGAGAATGGTGTCACCGAGGATCCATCCGGATCTTCAGGGCATCACTCCCCTGGCCCCGGCGAACGTAGCCGTCTGTCCGGACCTGTCGGCTTCCGCCCAAGCAGTAGAACCTGCCGAGGTGGAACAGTCGATGGATATAGACGGGGACGTCGATGTCGTCGATCATTCTCCAAAGCCTCCCCCTGACCAGGGAGACAAGGACGACCGTGAAGGTCAGGAGAGCGACGACGACGACGGAAGCGACTCAGCAGACTCGGCCGTTCTCCACTCAGATGCTGAGGGGGACTCCCGGGATGCACCCGAGACCTCTAACGAGGCTTGGAGTACGACAATGGACCGCGAGGCCCCATTGCCGGAGTCGCCGACGTTTTCGGGCCAGCTAGCCGCCAGCGCTCCACATGGAGAGGAGCGCACTGACGGAGAGCAGGCCGAAATCGACGCCGCTACAGGGTCCATCTCGGAGGATCAGTAGTATGAAACTACTGCTCCTCCTCGTCAGTCTGGATCGCTGACATCGAACAGAGTCTCGATGTCAGCACGGAACCCCCGGGAACTCGTTCCCGGACGACGGTGTACCCTCCACGAGTGGGGGTACCTTTCCTGTCCCTGGACCTCCCTGCGAAGCTGTGTGGATCCGACGCCACCTTGGTCTTAGGGCCCGGTGGTGCCACACATCCTCGGCCTCACGGTCGAAGGACCATCATAGTAGTATGGTACGCTATCGATGGGCTTCCTACGCTGGAAGGAGCTTCTCAACGAGACAGGGAGGAAACGACACGACCCCGGTTGCCATACCCGGTCGTGCCTCCCTCGGATCGACCAGGAGCAGGTCGTGAAGCAGTGTTTCGACACTGGTCTCCTACGTTGGATGGAGCAACGCCTTATAATTTAACTGTGATAATAATTTTTTTCTACAGTACAGTAGAAACTATATTTCTATATATTCCTCTACTGTTTCTGTCGACTGTGTCGACGGATCCAGTAGTTCATATTATTATCTAATTGTTTAGACTGATCCGGGATCTCTGAATTTTCAGAGACCTCGTTTCAGTCTAGTGGGGGGTGGTGTGGTGGTCCCGCGTCATCTTCGAGGTACCTTCGTGGTCCTCGTGGGCGACGTCGAGAGCACCTCTATTACCCGACGCCTGGGGGCGCTGGAGTCCAGCGCCACGTCACCACTTGGTCACGTGGCCCTCGACTCCGGTGTATATAAGGCCGTTGTACGGCCTTCCTCAGGGTCAGTCCAGCCCCGACTGACCATTGTGAGCAATGGTCGGCGGCTGCCCGGCTACCATATTCTAATACTCCTCTGTGCTCCTGCACAGAGGGGGTTCATGTGGAATATTAACTTTAGGCACTAGAAGGCCTAGTGTCGAACCTGCAATAGAGTTCAAACTCTGCCACCTGTAACTGTGATCGAGAACGGCTGATGCCTATGTGTTATTAGACAATAAAGTTTTAACTGGAACCTGAATAGTTGTTCTTCGTTGTTTATCGAAAGATTCGATATAACATCGAGGGGTAGAACACTACACATGTATATCATGCGATTAGTATGTGGAATTTCAGTCAATATGACGCAGTGTATTATCACACAGAATCATAATACATGAAAAGGTCTAGGACATAATACATACACTTGGAGATTCTGCTTTTGGTGTTGTTCAAGACCTCCAGCAGATCCCCCCTCCAGTATTACTCGAGGGAAGACACAGTTAACTCAATTTAGACAGTAATTTGAGCAAGAAAGCAAATGGACTGATATCAGCCTCGAAATCTAATGAATTTATCGATTTCATCAGGTGTCTGATCGTGAAGAATGTGGCGACGCCAGGTTGTCATAGATAGGAAAAGTCTGCCTTGGTTGACAACCCTCCTCTAGACATCGAAATAAATGCTGTCATGAATATAGATGGCTCCTTAGATTACTACTTGGAGTATTCTCATAGAGCTAGCAAATGGAGGATGTGAATCTTTAAATAAAGGACAATTAGAGTCTCCATAATGGGTTAGAATGCGATAAAGTTTGATTGAAGAATAGTAAATAATTATTCTTCCTCCACACACCAAGCCCTCCATATGTCTGTGTAACTGATACCATGATGATGTCCTAGCAATGTCTTTTATTTTTCCTTTATCTTAAACTAATCCAAAACTCCATCTCATAGAAATAGCAGTGCCTGCTCTCCCTGTGAATCACAGAAAGGAACCCGGCTTGTGATTGGTCCATTATCTTTTAATGTAGAGCCTCCCGCCATGCTCCAACTTTTTCTAGTTATCCTTTTCAAGTCATCTGTTTCTCCAAGGGCTTAGACAACCTATTTAGTAATTCCAGGGGGCATTCAGGTTGGATGACTGTAGAACACTGATAAAGCTTTGTAAGGGAGGCCATACTCATATGTAAATGGATTAAGCAATTGCTCCTATATGTGAAAATAAGTCTTGGTTCTGTCGATAGTGTACACATAATCCCACGACAGGGCCCGAGAAAGACTCATAATGGCAATTTGCTGTGAGAGAAAGTCATCCATAGAATATGTACTCCATCTAGATTGGCACGAGGAAGGAAATTGCAAGATAGCAATCATTCCCAGCATAATATTTGTGGATCAACACGGTAAAAGGTATGCCTGCGAGGGGGTGTGCGGGCATACCTTTAACCGTATTGATCCACATTTGTCTAAGAGAAGCCACACAACTATGCATGGGAATTCTCTAGGAGAGTGGACTTAAAGGTCAATGTACAAAGAGGTCTCTTATTCTGTGCAAACAGATAGAAGAGAATGTGATGTTATATCTGAAATGCTTGAGAAATCATCAAGTGGCAGAACAATATGACTATGTGCATTGGCCAAAACAAACAGACTTCTCACAATAGGCTAGCTTCAACCATCTGAATACTTCGGCTGAGTTCTATCCTCAAGTTTTGCACATTAGCTGTTGGTGTTATAATAAGCTTTGTCTCCTTTATGATAAATTCTGGATACATTCTTTTGTTTTAATTCTTGATATACGATGAACATTTCAGATCAGAGCAGAATTCTTATCAAATAATATCAGATGGTAAAATATACTAACACGGCTAGACTTATGATTATTGGATGAAGTATTAAAATGAATGCTGTCAAAATAATGGAACACTCACTACTGGTGTCGTGTTTTTTTCTCATCTAAATTCCTACCCCACTGCCACGTTCTATGACAGGCACTCTTACACCATTATGTTCGTGGGCATTCACTGAGACAGAATCCCCTACGCCAAGGCCATGATGTCAGTTGCAAAAAGGGAGCAATGCATACCAGCATTTTAAACTAGGCTGGCAGTATCTTGCACATATTGGTCATCATGATGACTGTATGAATGCAGTCCTTGCAAATAACTCACTTCCAGCAATCTGAAGGTGTCCACACTAACTCGGTAGAAATGTATTGGTGCATCCATCCCGCCGACCATGCCATGGGCACGATGCAAAAATGCAGTAGCCGCCTTAAAGGGTGAAAGTATGGGTCACGGAATACATAGTATTCCCATTCCAGTCTTTATTGAGTAGAACCTGGGGCTACTGTAGCAAGTTCTAACCCCTTTTATCTGATGGATTGGTCCTGCCATAGGATGATTTATGGTGCACTTCCAGAGTGATTTCCCTCATTTCTATCGATTAGATTCAGTACCTTATGCTACAAGGATGAATTGGCTGCCTGAGCATTCTCCAATAACTCCAGATGTAGATTGTACTAGTCCTTTGTATTCTGTATGAGAGGGTGTACGTATGTATACATGGATTTGATTATAATGTGACACTTCATAAAGATTAGATGAAATGATAATAAGGAAAGAAGAAAAGGTACCACAGGGAGAGAAAGACAGTGAGAGGGAAAGTAAAAAGGAAAGAGAGTAAGAGAGATAAGACAAGAAAGACAGAAAGAATAAAAGAGGAAAGAAATAACATACTGCAAGGCACTTCATCATTTCATGAACACAGATATGCGACAATTCTGAGGGAAACTCCCCAAAATTAGACAAAAGAAAGTCCCTGAAGGCCAATAGTCTCTTAGTAAATACCCAGTCTGTGACGTATTCCCCAAGCTATTTCCGTTTTTCCACCTTATTTTCTATTTTCCCAACAGCAAACAATGACGTAGGAGATGCCCTTGATCCCACAATCCCTTGACCTCTTTGCTGATTGGTTTATTTATCTAGGGACAGACTCTGATTAGTTCCCGAGACAAGGCACTTTGCATGTCATGTACAGGGACAGGTACATCATCAATGATGCTGATTGAAAGCTGGATACTGTGGACGGGGAGTGTACAGATAGAAGGTGTGCAGGCTAAAGCTAGATGTATTTTACAGGCATAGTAAAGTGTGCGCCATAATACTCCTGGTCACCCACAGACTGTGGGGAGGCATCTGATGATGTGTCGTATTTCAGTTTAATGGGTGGAGGGGATGCAATGCTCTGTATGTGATATCTCCTGAACTGTAAGGTTTTTAAAGACCTGGAAGGCATTTCTCATCATGGTACGACTGACCACAGCCGCTACAATTTGAAACCCCCAAAATAAGAATTGGTTTTTATAGCCAATGTGCGGCTGCTTTGTACGATCAGCACCTAATGTAGTAATAGCATAGGATTTGTAGGGCAGTCATACTAGTACTAGTGCAATAATTAGTACCCATTAGATGCAGTGCAGCTGTGATGTCAATAAAGTAAGGGAATGTTGTTAATGAACTACCACAAAGGTATTTTTTGTTTTCACCATTCATTTAAATATTTATGACTATACTGGTGGCATTTGATTTCTCTAATTCTCCCTATTTCACTCAACTTGGATACAACGAATTCTCGTTACAACGAACCTTTTAGCCTGAAATGAGGTGTTCGTTGTAACTAAGTTTCACTGTACCATAGTATCAGTTGTTAAAGAAATGTGCAACGTAGCAACTATATCATAACCTGATAGCTTCCTATCCTATTTGGTTAGCTGGTCTGGAGAGCCGCTGCTGGTCCCCCATGAAAAACATGAATGATATCCAAGGCTTTGCTTGGAACCAATAGAAGCAGTTATTATACATGTCTGTATAGATCTGCTCCTCCATTTCCCTTTACTGCCACAGTGCCATAGTTAATGGTCATGCATGTGTAATGCCAATATTAAGCCATGCACATTGATGCCAGGGTCGCATACCAGAGAGGGCAGTTTCCCCAGTTATCGCCCATTTTATAACATTATACTATTCATAGCAGACCGAGTTCATTGACTTCAGGCACAGCCTAATTGGATTGTATTGACCCATGGGACATCAAATGGTATGGGATGTCCAGTTATGGCTTTTTAGTATGGGACTATACGCAGTGCTGTGGATGGCCAAATGATATACGGGAAGGATTTATGGAGAACCATCTATATTCTATTCATTGGTTGTCTGTGGAAACACACCAGAACTCCAGTAGTACAATGGTTTTCAAAATATACAAGAAAATGCCTCAAAATATACAAGAAAATGCCTAGGGACTATTTTCCCATCTTTTTTCCTGAGTTCATTTAGGTCTAATTTCAAACAGAATATGGCACCGCCAAAGGTTTTAGTTCTCGATCCAGTCCCCCCCCCAAAAAAAAAAAAAAAAAAAAAAAAAGACAAAAAACATCCCCCCCCAAAAAAAAAAAACAAAAAAAAAACAGAAAAAAACCCACAGAAATCATAGATCGTGACAATTGCGCTCTTGAATAATGATCGCTTTTGGTTTCACGTGAATAGAAGCTGGGGTCTTTCAACAATGAAAATACTCCCGTTATACTCTTCCTACTAAAACCATTCATTTCACCTTTTTAATTGTTGTAAAATTTGCAGAATGCTATATTCATGATCTAGATCTCTACATATTTAGTATATAGAGCTCTCAATATTCCATCCTCTTTCCTGCCCATCTATTTCTATAGGCTCTACACAGTGTTCCCTGAAGTACCACTGACTGATTGCGGCCCCTCCATTATTGCAGTCACGTGCCACGGTTCACGTTACTTCAGTCCAAAACTTGACCCCCAAGAAGAACAATATTTCTCGTCCCATCAGGATTTCCTTACTCTGTTTGCCTTTAGGTTCACCACGCAAATACACCCCATCCTTTATTCCCACATATTACTAGGCCTATCCACTGAGGTGAAAAATGTCTCATAGAGAAGCTTTCCTTTAGGGGAATGATTTCCCTTGCAAGATTGACACAGCAATATCAATGTCTTCATCTCTGTGAAACTGGATGTGACCTCCTAAGGACGTACTCAAAATATCCCCAGAGAGGTATACTGGAAAACCTTGGCTCCTCGCTCAGAGGTTGTTGTGAAAAGATTTGGAAACAAATTCTTCCTGTAGCTATTTGATCTTCCAATTCTCCGCTCTTCCCAGCCCTGAGAATCGACTTCCCTAGAGAATTGGTTCCTATTGAGAATTACACCCCGACTCTGGACCACTCCTAAACCACACCTCTGACAAATTCCCTTTTCGCAACACACGGGGGAATCAATTCCCTGAGGTGAGTGAGTTCCGTTTTTGGAATATCACCTCCGACAGAACCAATTCCAAATCTTCGCAACGGCATCCTGTCTCCTGATTGGTTTACCTCACCGAGGAGTGTCTCTGATTGGCTTGTAGGGATGAGGCTTGGCATTAGTTCTCCCTGGGATAGAGACATCTGGGAAGCTGATTGAAAACTAGATCCATGGAAAGGATACTATACACAAATAGTGTTCAGATATAGGGGATATATGACAGTACCTGTGTACTCAGTAACCACATGGTATCCCATCCAGTGCAGCAATGCATTTATCTAAATATTGTTGATTTCATACTGTAATATTACAGAAAAAGAAAATCATTTAATTCCTAGTAAAAGAAAATTATCTGTTTTATATGTAATGTAAGTAAGTCATATTTAAAATAAGAGATACATAATCAGCAATTCACTGCCACCATAGAAACTATCCCACCTCCATGGTTTCCCATTCTGTGTAAGTAGCTGTCATACCTTCCCAAAATACTGCAAAACTGATACCTTCCCCAATTCCTAAACAAAAAGAAGATGAGAAAAGTTGCTTGTTCTAATAGACAAGCTTTCCAGTGCACTAGTTATGCACCTGTTTCAATATTTGGTGCTTCTACTACCTATATTTCGCAGTGTCACGATTCAACAGCAGTCCTATACAATGTTAGTTCTTTTTGAAAACCTGGTGCTAATAAAAGACACATCTGTGCCATAGTCACTCCATATACCAGTATTCCTATATCGCCGACATCTTGGTATGCACATTGGTTCTGCATCAGCAGCCTGTAGAGATGGCAGTTCTCTCCTATTATCGCCCACAGTACAGCGCCATAGCTGACTGGGTTCATTGACAGCAGGCACATCCTAATTGTATAGTATCGATCCAAGGGACATCCAATGGTATAGGGATATCCAGTTATGGCTTCTGGTATGGGAATATATGGAAAACTGATAAGACATACAACTGCCAAATGAAATACAGAAGAGGGTGATAGTGCAACAACTGATTTTCAGTATGTATCTGGACTTCGTTATTTGGAACACATCTGATTGGACTTCATTTTGTGGGAATACATGGTAGAATTTATCATTGGCTGCATACATGGAGGAATACTATATTTAATTTTTGACCGCTACATATGAATGCCCCCCAAGGCATGAATGTGAGCGACCCTTTAATCCATTGATGACAGACCAAGGTATAAGAGGGAGTTTTGAGTGGTTGCCATGTACACCTAGCCGTTCTTTCCTGTAAAGGAATATAATCTCATGACCCCCCTCCACTATTCTTACATAGTCCTATAGTCACTTGCACTATAGAAAAAATTGACATGTTTTAAATCTTTACTGATTTTCTAAGACCAACCACCAATTTTATCAGGAACATTGGGTCCAGATAAAATTGTAAAAAGTTAATCTAATTAATTTTCCAGTCACCAATAAATCATTATTGGTCACATGACCAATGAATAATTTATTTGTGCACTTTTGAAATTTACTTGACACCCAAAACACTGATTTTGAAGTCAATAAAATTTCCTCCATCTGTCACAATGACAGTGGTACTGCCTAATTATTTTCAGATTTTTATATATAGATCTATTCTAACCTCTAAAAGTAATTTTATTTCAATGCAGTCTGAGGATCCCCACAGGTGAAACCGCCAGTTACTCATATTAACACACTGTTGTTAGAGTAAACATTTCCCTGGTAACCATTCCAACATGGCAACCAATGAAATGTCACTAAATCCAGAGTTTCTCTTAGCAGCTCCTGATTGGTCAATACAGGTCACATGTCAACCACTATAAAAGGGCACTTTTCTTCAAAGGAGCCTTCATTCAAGCGGTAACTGCTATACTGACAGGATAACACGTACCAACCAGGAATACTATATTTACATCGTGTACCTAGACAATTCTGTGGGGTTTTGTCATAACAGCCGTGTGCCATTTAGTTTATGGACTTTGTATCCAAGATGGTCCCTTCATGAATTAATCCTTCTTGTAGCTTTGATTACTCAAAATTGTACCAGGAAACTGTCAATATATGAAAAAAGGGGAAAACACACTGAAAAGAGGAACATAATTCATTTCTCTTTGCTGTAGTGGTAGGCATGTTCTGTTGACATTAGGTTAAACTCTAACATAATAACTATAATGTATGGTAATACTATTATAAGTGCACCATATTAGGGAGTCTATATAGCAAGAATAGCAGAATGTTTTACTGCAGTAATATAGGGTGGCACATGTGTCTGTATAATGAAATGCTTAATGTGAACACCATCAGATCCAGTAGTCACCAATAAAATTATAACTACCCACACCAGCAATCAAAACTATCATCATGAATTCCAATTGCCTGCTATTATCCCAGTGTTATCGAAAAGATTAGCAAACCTTGGGAATAAGAATACAATTCTCTCCTACTTGCGAGAAAGCCTTACAAATGTTGTTTTTGTCGCTAATGGGAATGAGCCTATCGATCATCTTCAACACATTGAATGAGCATCTAATTGTGAAGGTCTTAATGAGACTGTGGTGTGCCTCTCCTGGATCATGGCTTGTCTAGATTTGAACAGTCTGTCATCCATTCATGCTTAGTTCTGAAAGTGTCCCAACCTATCCTAGACATCTGGCTACATAACATAAAAGGCATTTTTTCATCTTTGGCTGTGTAGCCTCCCAGCAAATTGTCGTCATCTGTCGCCATGATTGGTCATCAATGGTGACTCCTTTTTGAGTGATAACTCATTCCATCATCTTTCGCCACTGTGTGTTAGACTCACGTGGCATAGCAATTGCTATTCCTGGTGATCTTGTGCTATAACGACGTCATGTTCCATCTAGCGACATGTGTGAGCCACTTCACGACAATTTGCTGGGCTCTGTCCCTATGACGTAGATTTATGAATATTCCCAGAATATACCTACTCCAACAGGGTAATAATTGTTTGTGTAGATGGATAGAGACAGTATCTTGGACAAAGATGTGTATATGGTTTATGTATATGTAATACTTGATATAGAGCCACATAGATGTATTCCTGATTCCCTTACCCTGCAGGCTTTGTCAGCTATTGGTAGGTTATGCCAGGGTAGCATGAGCGGGGGATATATTAGCGTGTTGCTGAATGACAAAGCATACTCTGACAAGTGGGCTATTAGTTAGGGACGAGTCGTGGAGCCTACCTCCATCAGTATAGAGTGACGCCGGCAAGACTGGGAGGAGAAGATAGCTATAGGGAGGGGACCGACAGAGGCGGTGCAATCAAAGATAAGATCATGACTTTTTTTGTGAAATTTATCCAGAAAATAAGGATAGGTAGGTTGTATATTTGTTTTGACCAGCCATCTGTCAAGTTTAAAAGATTGATTTCTTCATATGGATGAGACTTCTGAAAATCCGGGTAGTCTTAGCAGAGAGACGAACCCTCTGACACCAGCTATCAGGTCAGGGTCAAAAGCAATCACTTGCCTTTATCCTAAAACGACCCTATCAACACTCCCTAGTTATAAATGCAATTACGAGAAAATAGAGATTTTTTCTTTTTATAAGATTAGCCGATTCCCCAAATGTCGGGCACAATACAAATAAACACGCATATCCAGGATCTGCCTGACCTTCGATGTATAGGTATATAGATCTGAAAGTTGTTAACAAAACATTGTTGAATTTTGTTAACTCTCGGAGATCATGAAAATAATGTCCAATGTCCTATGCTGTTTTAATTCAAAAGTACAAACTCTTGAGTACAGCACAGTACAATATTGACCTTTTATACCCAGAATTAGTCTTAGCCAATGACCTTTAGCTTCACAGAGGGAAGTGAATATGAACCTCAGCCAACCACATACACTGGATAACAACTGGCACTTAACCATACCTCACTTGGGCAACCTTGTGTTCAAATCACTATAAACAGGAGAGAGTTCCTCCCTCAGTCTTTACATGAGATGCCTTAGCAATTTCTCAGCTGCGATTCCTGTGACTGAAAATGAGTGTAATTTGATGTCTGAAATGATTTAGACAGGGCTTGCATTGTTTTCAATGTTTGATCAATATTGATGTGTACATTGGCCAAATCAAGCTAAAACATATTCTCATAAGTTTGAGTTTAGTCCTAGGCATTGAAGTGATGTTGGAAATGGGGGGGGGGGTCCTGATATCTATGAAAATGAAACATCCATTCTACTCAAGAGCATTTCTTGATAATACTCACCCGCAAACAGGAGAAAGCATTATTGTTAAAACCCCTCCAGTGAATAATGAAGGAAGCCTTCAATAGAGAAACACCAAGATAAACGTCAGAAAACATGTGAAGAATGGAAACAAAATACAGTAAAAGTATTAGTTTGAAAGGAAATAATGATCATACTTTGATTGCATTTGTGGAAAGCGAATATGTGATGCTTTTCGCAGTAAATGCCAAAAGGAACAAACTATTTAAACCTTGATTTGGAGAGAACATTGCTGTCACTCTATAGCTATAGTCTTTGTATATTTTCCTCTCCTAACCTGTAAGTCGCAGCAGCGAGCAGAAATGTAGGAGACGTCCTTGAACTCCTGACCATTTTGACCTCTGTTGCTTCTCTGGGGCGCAGCTCTAAATGGCTCAGAAGGATGCGGCTCTGGATAGAATACTGCGTGGGACAGTGGCATTTGGGAGGCTGATTGAAAACTCAGTAGCATACATAGTGAGACAATGCTTGGAGAGTATGGAGGCTATGCTATCCCACCTCCTTAGATTCGCGCCATATTTTATACAGACTAGAGAGCTAAGATATGACAAATATGCCAAGGAAAGCCTCTCTATTCACACACCGTCCCATTAGAGTAGTTTTTGAACATTACTGAGGTTGATTTGTCTGCTTATAATGGCTAGGTGTATCGCATTCTTCAGCATTGCTGTTAATTGACATGTTGGCATTAATGGTTTATAGCTTGACTGAGTTACACATAATTTGTGTAATATTATAAAGTGCCTTCATAGTTTGCAAAGGTTTGCTTTTTTACATAAGGCACCGCCCGACTGAATATTTAGAAAGAGACACAACCAGAGTGTTTGCTTGGTAATGGCGTTTTCAATATTGCTAGTTTTATATTCAAATAACACTGAAGGCGTTTTTCTATAAAGTGTGGGACAGTCTGGATAAATTGCTGCATGACAGATTATAATTATTGTTTATCTCAGTCCATGCACTACGGACTTCACAAAAAGATTATAATAACCTGAGATAGGTTGTATAAAAAGATATAACCTAGCAATAACAACAGAATATGAAACTCCCAGTCAATAAAGTATCCACCAGCCAATATGATATTGTGCATCTCGAATCTCCCAGAGAGCCGTATATACAGGCCCCATGGCTATACTACTAGTGAATCAAAGCAGTGTTACACAAATATACGCCTCACCCTGCACGGCCAATGCAGCTTAGGGAGCCCTTCTATAGATTGGATGGATTTAGTGGCTCTGCTGATCAATATACAATATACCAAGTAATCCTATTAGTTACTGCTCTTTGTGTCTTTCCCTCCCAAAGGTCCTATTTTGCACGCTTATACACACACAGGGTTGGCTCCTGGACAGTATCCCAGCATACATATATGAACCTGGAGTCTACATATTGGGATCACAGAAACGTTATGTCATCTTGTGGTATCTATTGGAACAGTGCTCCGGAGGCTATTTAATAACACAATACAACTGCACCTTCCCAGTCGTGTCAAATTTCATTTAGAAATAATATTGCCATTTGAAGTAGTGATGTGTGTGATCGTAGTGCTTTGAGAAATGGCATCCTGGTTGCCCCATGTGACTACTACACTGTTAGACTGCGCCAAGCTATTTACAGTACATTGCTTTTATTTTTGGGAAACAGTAGGAGCTGCTGTTAGTACAAATCTAATGACCCTACATAGCTTGCCATGTACCCAGTACAGGGCAAGCTACTGCCCATTTACAATCAGGACTGAGAGTGCACATGTATAAAGACAAATGCCAATGGCAGGAGACAGCACGTTTGATGGTGTGATCATGCTTAATAGAGGTGAACCCATTCTGACATCAGCTCCACATTACAGGAGCGGCAGTGACGTCATAGCAACCAGTGCTTATCAGGCTTATCTCCCTACTGATAAGGATCCTCATGAAGGGTTAAATTGAATAAGAAATGTACTAGAAAAAGGTGTTAAATCCTTATCAGAAAAGATCTAGGCATCGTACAGCAAAATGCATTCCAAAAACAGAAAGATATTCAAAATTTGCATCACATACTTGAAGCATTATTTTCTAATCCCAATATTTGAAAAGAAAACAGCAAAAAGGCTACTTTTTCTAATACATTGCCTATGTAATTTGACCCTTTGCCTGGTCCCTAGCAACCAGGTTTCTGCTCCCGAGAATAACACATTTAGAGGGTGGCGCTGTAAACAGTACGAGGTGAATCTTGATCATAAAGTAGGGTACATTCCTATCTGCTAAGGATTGCTCTTCCCCAACTTGTACTGCAGGCTGTAATTTAACACCCGTGGCTTGAAACAGTGCAGTATGAAATCCGTTTTGGGACCCCCTTTATAGGTGCACTGGGGCTGGTAAATTATTCTATTCATATTGGCTCTAGGCTCTAACCACTGGAATACACCAAACTATAGAGACCTTATCAGGATGAATGAAACAAATTGGATGGTCCCTTAATGTAATGCCATTTGATGATAACATCCTTCCAATGAAAGAGGGACTATAGCATGCTATTCATAATAATCATGAGCATGCTTAAATTATTAGAAAATGTGCCACTGTTTAGTTATTGTCTGGAAATGAATATTAGTCTAGGGTCTCTTATCACTTTCTGAGATCCAAGATATAAAATAAGAGTAAACACGTTCCTTATCTTAACATTCTCGAGCTGCTGGTACTGCATTATCATAGAGCTGAATGTCATATGCAAATTTCTGAATTATAAATGAAAACAACTAAAGGAGAAAACAAAATAGAAAATTTTTCCCGATTATGCTGTGTAGACGTATAGGATGAAATTCGATGAGTATGCAAATTTATAGTTTAAGCATAGGCTTTTGTGTGTGCATATCTGTGAATAAAGATGTCTGCAGTATTCTAGTAGTTTAGAAATTACCAATGCACCAAGGGAATGTTAGTTTACAGTTTACAGTAACACATAATTTGTGACAGGATCTGCGAAAAGGGGCCCTCAGTGCAGGGTGCACTAAGATCCCATTCCCCAGTCAATGTTACTATTGTATAGCTATAGACTCTGGGCTACTATCTGCTTTTGATTGATTAAAGCAGCTTTTTGGCCTAACACCATTAAATGTTTATAGAGCTATATATAGGGGTGTTGTGTCAATATATGAAATATATGCTAATATTAGTGTACCATATGGAGAGTGCACTCAGCAATAGCTGGTTGTGTGTAGTTATAGTCTGGCACATTACATGCTATTCTATTATGAGGATGGCGGCTTAGTGTTGCAATGACCATTAACTCCAGCTTTTAGGATACACAACTTTAGCAGTCTGACAATATGTGGGACATATAGGAAAGAATGAATTCAAGCTGAGGTGAGGCAGAATAACCCCCATACTTTACAGAATAGAAATTTTCTGCTATAGATGTGATCTTTTATGGTCTCACAAAAGGCACACCCTGCCAATTCTGGACCTAAACATCACATCTAAAGGGGTGAATCCACTGCGACGGATGGACCATCTGTCTCCCTTTATCCGTTTTTTTCTTCATAGAAATCAATGATAAATGAAATGGATGAAACCGGCGGATGGTCCATCCATCGGCAGTGGATGCACCCCTTAAAAGAGGGAGTGTCCTCATGGCCCTTTCGTAGTTTTTTTATCTTCTCTGTATTAGGCCCTGAGAGGCTTCCCTCCTTGTGTTGTTTAAAGATTGTGCCCTCAAAAGGTTACTCCAGGTATCTAAAGGGCTGGTTCCACTGTGTCGATCGGGTCCATTTTCTGCTAATCTGCCGATTTTTTCCCATACATCTCCTATATAACAATCGGTCAGATTAGCAAAAAATGGACACAACCGACTCTGTGTAACGCACCCTTAACTGGGTATTCCACTGCCGTCGGTCAGCCGAATGTTTGTTGTTCGGATTATTTTTGATTATGCAAAAGTATAGAAAAAATCGGTCGGATTGGTGAAAACTTGGCCGACCAACGGCAGTGGAATCAGGCTTTAACGCGAGTTTTATCAACATCATACATATTTTTTCCTGAAGTAGTAAATATGGAGGTTGATCAATTATCAAACTGAAGCCCACTGCTAACTTTCCCACAGGCTCTCTTTGATCAGAGGTTATTTTGATCACACTGAAAGTCCCTTTTTTATGCCTAGCTCTAGCTGATCGTGGATATTGATTGCCATGTCAAATTGGCCATTTCAAATTAGGGTAAATCGATTCCTGATCAGTCCTAAATAGACTAGCCATGGGAAGTAACTTAATTTGTGATCAGGACCTCTGTCATGGTCATGGATAATTATAGTTATATTATGAAGAGATAGTTGGTTTTTATACATTGCTGGTTTGTCCAGAAACACTTACCGGTATCAATTTTGAAAGTTGATCATGTCTCATTTTATTTTCTACTTCGATCACCCTTTCACCTGGCCAGAAGGTTACTTGCATGTGTTTTTGTTTTGTGCTTTTCTTTTTCAAGAAATAATTGCATTGAATATTATATAAAACATGACATACAATTTCCTTATTGGTTTCAAGAGATAATACAAGCTGAGCCTCTCACAATTGATTAAAACCATATATTGCAATTGGGCTGAAGAGGACTTGTATACTCAGAGAAGAATGACGACAGGCCATGAGTCTGGGAAGAGTCATCTCATATAACCAATATAGGGTCAAGGTATTGGATATGGAGGAGCCCCCTCCCCCTCCAGTTGAAGAGCAGGTAAAGAAAGGGCATTTCTTTTATCACGTAAAAAGGTTAGATACAATTTGTTCTGTGGCACTGTAAGGGATATATATCTAAATTGAAAAAAAAAAATTCCTCATAGGGTCACATTTCTCCCCCTTTTCCTGTTCAAAGTCATCATTCACTAGCTTTCATTATAGAAAAAAAAAATCATAATCATGAGTAGCCTCATGGTATTACATGATACCAGTCCCAACACCTCTTGTATGGTGTGAATGATTGTGAGTTGGCCTTAACTGTAGCCATCCCTGCCTCACGATATTCCAAACTGAGTATTTTAATGCCTTTGTGAATAATTATAGTCTAGAGAAATAGAAAATATGAACTACATGTTTAGGAGGTCTGGCAATACATTATAGGTTGCACTGGGCAAAAGCAGGCAGCCCTGTCTTTAAGGGAAAAACACAAAAAGACAGAGATCCCAGTTAGTGGTAGCATTTCCCTTAGCTGCACATCTATTATAAAGACCTTGGGGCTGAGGGTACCTAATGTAAAATGTACAGGCAGAGGTGCTCTGGGAGATAGAGCAGCCCACATGAGCAGTTTGACAAATGTGTGCTCTGGCAGAAGCAGCTCATGCTGAAATTGAGTCGTAAATAATATGTATGGGTAATTTTACACTGGAACCATTGGCTGTGAATACAGTTGGCCTCCCTGGGCAATAGGCAACAACTTAGCTCTTATCCATTTCAAAAGCCATTCATTATCATTGATTAAAATCGACCTGTCCTTCAGTGGCTTCCAAACAAAGCGACGTTATATCGCCTCTTGTAAGGCTTTCTTTCAGGGTGCATTTTCCATACATTTGAATGGGGTGATCCTATCTAAATCTCTGGATTAACATTATTGCGCAAAAGACTAGGATTGTTTGCAGATTGTTAATATTTCATTGGACAGTCTATTCATAGTACATGAATCGTAATATTCCTTTAGGCATCAATAATTAGTCCTTTGATACAAGATAATCACAATAAGCTACTCCATGCTACATAATATCATATTACATTGCACTCTTGGTTAAATGAATTGTGTTATCTTTAATGCCGCTAAATGTTTTTGATGCGCAGAGACAGGGCTCCCCGGACACAGCGGACCTATTGACAGGGGCCTAAAGACATGACATTGTAATCAACATTTGTGATATAGAATAATAGATTATATGACTAATTTTGTAACTTAAAGAAACTCTGAAGACATAATTCTATAACATAAAGTAACTCTGAAGACAAAATATTGATTCAAGTCTTGTGTGCTACACCAGCCATACCTTAGGCATATAAAGAAATATAGTCTGACAGGGTCTAGACCTCAGACCCAGGTCTCCCCCAACCTAATGCAAACACCATAAAGACCAACTCAATAGGATATAGCAGTGACCAGTGACAGATACAAGGCCACAAATGGTAATACGCCTGCCCATACTCTGTCTCTTCACTCTAGGTCAAGTTCAACCAAAAAGCTTGTGTGCATGGCAAAAGATTTATGGTAGGGGAGCTTTGAAAATCAAAAATTATTTCATAGCTTTTAAAAAGTCCTATCCTTTTGGAGTTAGATTTGTCTGTGAAAAAAGGGATCATTTAATTAGTGTAATATCAATTTTTTTTGCTACCAGATTTTGCCATCACCAAGGTATATTTCATAGAATCACTGAGAATGGTTTTATTATTTTATCCAGCAGCTCTATCAAGAAGATCTCCATCCTATTTAAAGCCTTGTAAATGGAAAGAGGTCTGAAGTATTTAAGTGCATTTCATAATGAAGTGATACGATCAGGGCAGCCAGAATCAGTAACCTGCCAACTGAGCACTTTAGTTCATCATGCCAACACTTTGGAAATGTATCTGTCGGGCTAGTAAAGTGGATAAATACTACATTTGCGTGTTAGCAACCAGAGTTGAATTCATGGATCATATTGACAATGGAGATCCAAGTGCATCATTCTCCTGTCAAAGGACTAAGCCTCTGAATGCATTAACACACTTCAAAGTGGTACTGGAAAGTACTGTTTAACAAAGGCCTTAGCCAGATGCTCAGAGACAGAGAGTACGCAACGCCTTGTCTCATGCCTGTTGGGGATCGCAGGTCACGTGATTAGTTCCCACAGAAGGAGACAGATGGGGCTGCAGACGGCAGAATAAGAGCTGCCATATTGGACAGACTGCCTTATTACTTCTTCTATTTCTACTTCATTTTCCTCTATTCCACTCATAGGAGCAGGTACACCCGCTTACCTAGCTTTTGAAAGCAGCCTTTGGCTGTTTCCCCCCTCTGCTAATGTTTTTCAAAAGTTTGGCAGGGCTATTTCCTGCTGTTTAACTCGGAGAGAAGGCCTATTGTTTCATCAGATTTTATATACAGTATAGTTGCCCTTACAAGACTTTATTCTGATCAAAGCATCTCCTCAATTTGCTCATTTCAGATTAATTAAATACTACTACGATTCTGTAATACCTTTGTAACTCACTTGCATATGAGGCATACCCTAAAGAATTTCCATTGCTTTTCCTTTGCTTGTATAATGGCTGAGTAATAACTCTGGTTGGTCCAGATCAACCTAGTCTGTAATATTCATCTGGAACCGCCACAAGTTATATAGATAAACGCAGGCAATTACAGTACCCCTCTCCTGGGCCCCATAGGCCCTACATGAATATACCATATCACTGTAGGACCAGCTAACCTTATAAACGTCTCAATACAAGGGGGCGGATATAAAACTTATCATTGGAAAACAGACCCAAGCACATCGATCTTGTTATCGGAAAAAAGTCATTTCTGTCTCTTTCATTTTTTGTCATTCTTTTTACACAATGAGACATTGACAGAAAACAAAAGAATAATAGTTTCCTTTTTTATGGTTTTTGTATAGTATGGGGCAGAGTGATTCTGATCTTCACGGTATTGTCCTATGATGCTATTCCTATCCAGGTATTGTGCTTTATTTTAGAATTACATTATAACAATGTGTCTATATTCTCAAGGTTGTCTGGATGTTCGCAATGTCATCTGACATGTATAGCTATTACAATAATCAGATCCCTTCTACTTTCTGCAATTATTCAGGACAATCTTATATAGCCCAAAATGACAGTGATGAAATTCTTGTGTATCCCCCATGTAAAAATAAGAAAGTAAGACAACCGATCAGACCTAGGAACCACATCTAACCTTCTGTGGACAAAGCAGCTCCACTGTTGATTAGCACACCTTGAAACTAATCTGCATCCAAATTGGCCAGTCTAGTCAAGTCAAGAAACTGAGAAAAAAAACCATTGGCTCAGTTTGGTGCATAATTTATGTGTTCCGGACCTGGCATTCTGACCATCTGAAACTACTTAGTTCTGCCCAGTTTTAATTAATGGATCAGTATCCACTGAGAAGGCTAATCTCTTTAAAGGTAGAGCCAGGTAGTGGTGTAAAAAGTATGATAGAGGCACACTTTGTAAAACCAGGGATAATACATGAGATTGTAAATAGTGCACACCCCTGCAGCTGCCTGTGTATCATGGAATCCCTCACTAATCACCGTAAGTCATGCACATTGAGTATCTCTGATTAAGTATGTTAACTCTGAGGCAATTATAGGCAGGATATTCAAAGTTTAATTATTGCACCTCAGCTTAGTCTAGCTATAAAGAGTGACAAGAAGGGATCTGATTCCAAGACAAATATAAGCAGAATATATACCACTATTGTACCCCACCAACAGAAAAAATTAAAGTTAAAATAAGAAAAGCAATATAACAAGGAAAATGACTTCCAAAAACTGTATTTGGGTCATCAGAACTATAAGCTGAAATGATGAGATTGTGTAAAAAGCAAGGAGGAAATGGATATTTTTAATCACGTTGATGCTCAATTACGTTTCTATCCAAAACCATGCCCTATTTCACCAGAACCAGTTACCTTTAACTGCATCAGGCATGAATATGTTGAGCATAAAGAGCTGCACAATATTGCTTGATTACAAAACAGCTTGAATCTAATGCAAATAGCAACAAAAGATACTAAATGTACAGAATTAGTTTGAAGGTACCATTGTAGTTAGCTAGCTGTTAAAATTATAAATCCATCGCATTTCCCATAAAACCCATAAATTTAGTCAGGTATTGTCTGTCTTGACCAGTTCCTCAGCACTCTCTCTCTCTCTCTCTCTCTCTCTCTCTCTCTCTCTCCACCTTACACAGTCCCTGACATATGTCTGAAATTTAATGTGATAGATGTATGATACATCTCATGGGATATACTGTCATATATATTGGACCAACCAAAACCAACTGCAAAACACCATTTTGTTGTAAGCAAATCATTATGTAAATTTGGTGAGACACATTAGATACAGTATGTAGTGTCTAGTAATAGTACTCTACACTCCCTTAGGGGAATGGGATATGGATTATACCATAGCTTTTTATTAGTGAAGCTTCAATTTCTGTATCAGATATAATAGGAAAGGACTGATGGTAATGGAAAAAAAGTTCTGAGAGCTTTGGCTCATGGACATCACACAAGGCTATTACTTATGGATCCCTGGAGACGTTGGATGTTTAATGTATCTGAGGAATGGTGAACTTGTCACCAGTGCAGTCGCTAGAATTTTTCTAGTTCTTTTCTTTTTTTTTCTGATATACTTCTGCACATAGCTTACTTGGATACATATGTAAAGTAGTCTGTATGCCTGGCTTCAACCAATTGATATGTGTATCTATTGAGGAGGCTAAACGTGCAGGGTTGTAAAAGTCAGTTCCTTCTATGGAAATGTATGTGGACTGCCATTAGAAATTGGAACCATCATGATTGCTTGCCATATATCAATCCTATTCATTCAGGGCTCTCAGCAGAGGTTTGCATGGTATCATTGATATATGCTATAAGAGATAATAATGCATAACTTAATCTTAACCTCATGTGTGGATGAATATAGACAGAATATATTTCCCAGAATGTACATGTATCTGAGATCCCTCAACTGTTGGTTTCTATACAATTCACCAGGTGGTGCTTTAGAATGTTTGAAGGGTCTTGCAAGGGTCCAGTGCCTTCATCATTCATTCTCTACATGTCCACTAGGTGGTGATACTGCTCTAGCAGAAGAACATAAGGGTCATTGTTGACGGGAATTCTCTGGTGTTAACTGGCAGAGAATAGCTGAGGTGGCGGGATGCATTTTACATGATACACTCCATACAAATAGTAAAATATTCAGGATTGAGGGGACTTTACACAATTCGAACAAGACTAGTGGTCTGTCATTTCTGTATATTTCCCCATTATGTTTTATTGTCCTTTTGTGATATACCTGTGGGAGCAGAACTCATTTTTTTATTAAATATGGCTAAGTCTATTTAACACCTTGCTACTCATCTTAGGAAGCTATAAAAGCATGTATAGAACCATTTGGATATGTAGAATAGGTTTATCATGTTTAAAAGTTGCTTTGTTGATTATTTCAAATAGATTTTCATGGTCAGGATGGTAGCTACACAGTTAACATTTGAGGGGAAATATTCTAGGCTCTTGAGTCTGGATCTCTCTCAGACCTAACAACACTTGGAAGTTCTACAGATAGAAAAAAAAATTAAAGTTAGTTCTACGCTCTCTAACTTGAAAGGCATCTGGTTACAGTTACTGTCTACATGTCTGTGAAGAAATGTGCTCAAGGGCTGACCTTTACATTTCTGGTATCTACCACCGAATTCAGAGCAAACTCATGATATTGGCTGAAGCTCTGTAGGAGAGACCACATTGTGGTACAGGGGAGCCTTATACCACCACTCAATAGAAGATGAGGGAATCTTTGGATAAGACCAGTAGAAAGTTAGTTGTGTCAACTCATTCATGTAGGGTCATTCCAAGTGATTGGAAACACATTATATATGCCTGATTGTGCCTATAGATGTGGAGTAGGATGTCTATTAAAAGGTAAGTCATAATGGTAGAGGTAGATATAGGGAAAATGCTACAAACAGGAGACACACAAAGAAACTCGACAGCTCCAATAAGGCTGTTAATGATCCTATATCAATGAATTTTAAAACCACAATTACCAGCAGGCTTCAATAACAACTTCGCTAATTTCTTGACAATTTGATTTTCCCTACTGTTCTCCTACCTCCCTTGCACATTAATTTTTTCTTATCATGAGCAACACAAATAATTTTGACATTAAGGAGGGGCTTTAGAAGTCTAATGGGGGAGCATTGCTGGTTACAGGAGGATACAGTGAATCCTTTCCTGCATAAAAGAAGGAGGTAAGGCAGTGTCCTTATTCGTTTAATCCTGTTGGTCTAGACAACCATGTTTCTAGTCCAGTCAACTGGGCACCAAAAGGGCCTGGACCCAGTAGTAATTGCAAATTTGTCTAGACTATACTCATTCTACTCACTGATATGCCTAAAACATCATACTAACTATCAAACAAAATCCATCTAGGGGCAGAGGTCAGAATTCAAGGTCAAGAATTGTTTTAAATTTTGAAGTGGTTGGGTCACATACATTTTTGAATAAATTCTGTAGGCAGTGCTTTGCTATGTGAGATAACAATTCTTTTATATATAAATCACAAATTGCAATACTTGAGTTTGAGTTGTTTGAGGTCAAGGTCATATTCTACAAGGTCAAACATAGAAAATAACATATAATTCTATATTTGCAATGTTACAATTCTTCTACTGACCAGACATATGTGAATTAAGATGAGATAACACATCCAGGATATATGTTTTTTTTAATGCAGATCACAAAATGATGTAAATTGTGTTGAACCTATCAAAAATTGGCATTTATTTACAATTGGAGAAGCAAACCCTATAAGTGAATAATAAAGGGATTTCCTTCACTGGAACTTTTCTTTGACAGTCTATATCAATTATATCATATATTCATCTGACCTATGGGATTTTGTGACATTGATAAAGGTCAAGATCCCAACAAAAAAAATTGCCAAAAACAGCAAAAATGTCATTAGATTACAAAAGTGCAGGTCATATAAGAACAAAGTGTGGCATTATTTAGATCAAATCTTTTCTTTACTTTTTAAGACTAATTTTTTCACACTGTTTCAATACTATATCTAAAAATGCACATGGGATTTGACCGTTACCTTGGTATCAACCAAAATAGGTTGCCAACAGCTTGTGTCTCATTTACTTACCTACAATCTGTCTACTTTTCATATTAGTCCATTCATATTCTGCATATACATGTATACCCAGGTAACAAAATGAGGTTATTTTAACGTTGAATTAACGTAATTTCCCAGTTGAAAAAACGTTCACAGAGGGTTCAGCTTGACTCCATTTCATGTACTCAAACCAACATTGAATAAATGTTAGAAAAACGTTGATTAAACACAATATTCTCATAGAAACATGCATTAAAATGATGCTAAATCAACCCCGAAACAACCTTCCCTTATTCCCTACCAAGCCACCCAGTTAACAAGAAACGTTAAGTGAACGTTGATAAACGTTCACTGATGGTTAGTTGGACTAACGTTTGCCAAAAAAAACCACGTTGTTTCAACGTTGATTTGGGGTTTGTCAGAAAATGTTTTTTCATAGATGGTACATGCAGATGGTACATGCAGATGATACATGCAGGTATCTGTCTAATATGAATAATAATGATGATGATATGATAGTAGTATTACCCTTATTATGAGGATCCCATGCCTAGCTTTATCCAGGTGAAGGAATATCCATCAATGAATAAAAATTGTCCATGCATAATGGTCCATGGTATGATAGACACCTTTATTAAGACATTTGGAATTTGTATATCCCATTCCTGTTTTATCTTCCCTTATGAATAAATACACTGCTCCTCTAACACAAGAGGCACATGGTCCCTTTGCAAAAGGGAATCAATGTATGATTGGAGCATAAATAGATGTGGGGAAATATATCAAATACATCAGAAACTTTGAAATAAAGTAAATCTCCTATGGCAATATACTGCCCAGGTAACAAAATGAGGTTATTTTAATGTTGAATTAACATCATTTCCCAGTTGAAAAAACGTTCACAGAGGGTTCAGCTTGACTCCATTTCATGGACTCAAACCAACATTGAATAAATGTTAGAAAAACGTTGATTAAACACAATAATTTTCCTAGAAACATGCATTAAAATGATGCTAAGTCAACCCTGAAACAACCTTCCCTTACTCCCTACCAAGCCAGTATATTGCCATATATGGAAACCCTCATATTTTGAACCCTTTTCGATAAACAATATCATACTCATTGATTTCTACTAAAAAAGTGTGTTAAAATACCCATCCATTAAAGCATTAATAAAATTTAAAAAGCACATTTTCATATGGATCCTGCCAAGTGAACACATTGCACTCTGATTCCAGGGTAATCTCTTCTTCATGACATTATTGCATGACTTATGTAGAATTATTAGTGCTGTGATCCGTGGACTGGAACCAACTAAATTGGCCACATGTCCAACCTGCTCCTGCTAAGATAGTGCTTCTGTTGTCAAATTATAGTTACAAATACATAGTTCCAGAATTATGACTACTAACATCAATGGAAAGTCTGATACAATATGTTGTCTGGGACATCCTCATCTTCAGCTCCTGTAAATAGGGTCAGTGGAGTATTCAGATGTGTGAAATAGGGCTTGGGAATGTTTTACTATGGAAATATGACAACAGACAGTTGAGATATGAAGAAGGAGTTGTCTATTGCCTTTATAAAACAGGTACATATCTTGTGCCACACCGACTAGATAGAAAAGTGTAATTCTAAACCTAACATACCCCTCATGAATGATAAAAGCTGTGACCATGCTCAGGTGTGCACTACACCCCTAAAATGAACTCAAGGCCACTTCTATCATGCAGAAGCACATGGGCTGCTATTTTATAGTTAGAGAATAAACAACTCAGATGCATTTCTGCATTATAGAACAACAGACAGTCTCGATGTGAAGAAAGAGTTGTCTATTGTCTTGATAAAACTTTTACATTGCCATCCAAACAATCAATCACCCAATCAAGGTATGTTTAGGCAATTAATAACCATTAAATTGTTATATATATACAGTGACCTTGCTGAGCTGTGCACTACACTATAATACACTTCTATTGTGCAGCATTGCACCACCAGCCATTTTATAAATCATAATAGAGAATAGCACAATTTGTTCTAATTTCTCTGAATCATCTACATGTCTTGATGCTTTTCTCCTTATCACTATGCAATTAGATATGGGTTGCACCACCTGCCACCACCATTGTTCTTCGAAACAGTCTAGCCTGTTGGATGAAAGAAGGATCACTCTGTATGGATATTTTCAAACACCAATCCAAATTATGGTGTGCAAATGGAGATTGGCATCTTGTTTTGAATGGTACATCCCAGACTTTAGATGCTTTGTGCTGGGCCTACTATGGTACCACCTGTACTGTATCCATCAAAGACAGCAATATCTTTTGAAGCACACCTAAGGTATTTTTACTCCAAGGTGTGCCATTTCCTCAAGGTAGGATGTGTCAGCTGGGATATTTCTGAGAGGCATTGATAAAGATATGCAAAGTTGATGTTGAGATCCATCTGCCAGCTTTCACTCATTGTACCAAGAGTGGCTCTGTGTGATTAGTGACTTAATGCCCTTCCATGTTTCTTTCATGATTATTTTGTAAGCCTGATTGTAATTAATGTTTGATGGAGAAGTCACACTTGTTGCTAAGTTTTAAAAGAAATGGTGAAAATGACATTTCTTTGTGAACATATTTTATTTGAGGAAATACTGGTATCCGAAGTCTCCCATAACCTGTACATCTGTGTTCCCTCAGTGCCGTTCACTGCCAATGAGTGGGTCTAGGCCCTTTTGGTGCCTAGCTAACTCTGAATATCTCCATGGCCCAATTGACAGGAGCTGCATGTTAAGATGGAAATTCCAGACGAGCTTCCATTGAAGTAAATGGTCATAATTCTGGAAATATTTGTTCTTATAATTTGCAGTACCATCTACTAGGAGCTGGTTAGTTATGTGGCCAGTGTACTTGGTTCCAGCTGACTGATCACAACACTTATAATTCTATATTGGTCTTGCAATGATACATAGAGCAACAGGCTACATTGGACTCAGCAGTGCAAAAGTGTTCAGTAAGTAGGATCTACATATATACATGTGCAGAATGATTCTCTAGTGCTGGGGGGGGCATTTCTTCTGATAAGAGTAATGTCAATTTTATGTTTCAAAATCTTATAAATCTATTACAGTAGTGCCCTGACAAATAAATATTTGAATTCTAAAGTGCGTTCCATATTGTGATGGATAGAAACAAGAAAGTGATATTGCAGTACAGTGATGCCTTGATATGTACATAACTCACATTGTGTAGTAGAAATCAACTTCCTAACACACAATGAGTGTATCTATAATGCTGTTTATCCAAAGAAATTAATCATATGCATTTATTAGCATATATCTTTTACAAACTGGGCCTTCATTGGCAAGTTACCTCTGATTGACCACTTTTCATTCAGTGCAAAGTTAATGTTTTATATTTATTAAAAGAAATTTGTATAAGGTAAAACCACACTGTAAAAACAGTGTTTAGGGATTAAACACCAGTGTTTAGAAGTTAAACACTTGGTTAAACACTTATTTGTCCCACTTTTCTCAACACTTCTTAAGTGTTAAATGCGTTCAATTTTAAACACATTTAACTAGGAAGTGTTTAACCAAGTGTTTAAATGCTAAACACTTAAACACTTCAGTTTGAGAATAAGTGTTTAAAAGCTAAACACCTAAACACTTCAAGTGTTAAGATGTTTAAATATTGGTGTTGAGAAAATTTGGTGTGTATCTTTAAACACCTTTTTTGCAGTGCACCATGATTTCTATCAGCCAGTACTTGCATTGAGACGACCTTGCAAGTATCCCGTCACTGAAAACCTCAAGTAAAGACATTCTTCTCACTTAGACACCTTCACTCGTTTTTTAAAGTGTTTATTTGGAAAATACTGAGTACATTGTAACTGGTATTAATACCTAGCATCCACGCGTTGTGGTACCTCCGCTAGGCCCCCTGTAGTAGACATATACATTGACAAATCAACTAAATATTAATGACATGGTGTCTGCCTCAAAATAATATCACACATTCTATGATTCATATAGGAGGAAATCAGGTTCACAATTATCTTACTTAGCTAGGGAAAAATGATGATGATGAGATGAGATGAGGGATGAGGATCTAGGACCAAGACAGTGTAAAAGTACAAAAAAACTTTTAGATAAAGCAATTTGGATAATCAGATATTATCTTACTCTTGAATTTTTCTAACGTAGGTATATGGGTCTACTGAGCTTTTAATTGATTCCATCTTACTCTGGCTTTATAATAAGCACTTCTTAATACCACAGGCTTTAGGGAGTGTGGAATTATCAATCTTTTCCCTGTGTGTTGTCGAGTTGGAAGATGTCAACATATTCCATTTTCTGTGCCAGTTGAAAAGCATAGAAAAGCAAATGCTGATCTCTTCTTATATATAGTTCAGAGCAATTGCTTGCATGTCTAATCTCTACGGTAGTCATACGAGGATTTTCTTCGAGTTTTACCATATAGGCTACTCTCAAAGCCCAGTTCTGTAGTAGCTGGAGTTCTTTTGTTTCACCTCTATGGTCCCTATCCCAAATAAAATCACCATAATCAAAACATGGTAAGATCATCGACTTATAGATGTCAACAGCAGTGGCAGGGTTTATAAATTTTCTAATCCTGGATAATTGATATATTCTATGCTTGATAGTTCTGATAGTATTATTTCTATGTTCAATAAATTTAAAATCAGTAGCTAAGGTTAATCCAAGATAAGGAAAGCTATATACTCTTTCCAATATAACATCATTTAAAGTAAAAACACTATTATCATGGTGGACATCATTATCTTTTCATTAACGGTCAGGGGGTTCTGTAGGCACCATTCCTTAATTCTTTTCAAAGCTATTCGCATTTCATCTGGGGATGTGATGGAGACTACTGCATCATCAGCATATAGTGTCATGTTACAATCACAAGCCTTAGATAAGGAGTTAACGTATATAGAAAAAAAGGACAGGACCCAAAACGGAGCCCTGAGGCACCCCATGTGTTATAATTTTAGAGCTTGAACAGTTATCATTAGCTATTGTCATTTGGTTTCTATTCGATAGATAATTCATGAAAAAGTTACAAGTCCTAGTATCTAGTCCTAAAAGTGATAACTTTCCTAATAATTTTGAGTGTGAGACAGTATCAAAAGCTTTTTTGTAATCAAGATATATGCAATACGTTGGTTTCTCATTAATAATATTGTTTATAATATTACTTAGGTGCTCAGTGACTGCACTAAGGGTCGAACGTCCCTTTCTGTACCCATGTTGTGTAGGACACAAAAGACTATTGTCTTCCATGTAGTTTTGTAATCTATGACAGACAATTTTTTTCTAGGATTTTACCAGGGAGCTGTAAAAGGCTAATTGGTCTTAAGTCAATAACATCTAATGAGTTTGTTTTTTTGTGAAGAGGGACAATTGTTCCCTTCTTCCATGCATTAGGGAAAATACTATGTCGTAAACATGCGTTGTACAAAATTAAAATTACATCAGGGATAGACATGAAAGCATCTTTTATAATAAAAGATTTACAGTGTTTAATAGCTGATGGTTTCCGGATATTAATAGTCTTTATATATTTCATTAAGTTGAGATAGGAAATATTGTACATTAAATTTGAATCAGGAACCTGTATACCGTATGGATTCTGTTCCGGGGTGTATGTTGTAGGGGGGGAAGCACATCAGCTAATTTCCTTCCTATAGTGGTGAAAAAGCTATTAATATACTCAGCACATTCAGCGGGTGGGATTATTAGACCATTCGTATTATTTCTTAACTTAATCAGTGTGCTACCGGTTTTGTTGGGAAGCAGTATACGGATGGCATTCCAGAATTTAACAGGGTCAGTTTTCCTAAATTCAAGTAGATTCGTAATCTCTTTTTTTTTTGGTTTTGGAAAATTGCTGTTTTCGTTCTCCTGTGGTTAACCCTAGCTGTGCCTAGCACCCACTAATAAGCACACATCTGTTTAGTTTACAGTTGAAAATATAAGTTGATATTCAGCCCTGTTTTATTGTGTTATTTCAAGTGCCGCTAAATGGTGTAGATGCACCTGCCACAAGGCCCATTCGACACAAGGGACCAATTGAAAGGGAGGAGGGGCTAAAGATATGACAATGTAATCCTTATCTGATATTATATAATAGGTTATATGACTAATTTTGTAAGATGTTGATCTTAGTCTGGTGTGCTACACCGGACATACCCCAGGCCTATACAATAATACAGTCTGACAGGGTCTAGACCTCACACCCAGGTCTCCCCCAACAAAATGCAAACATCATAAAGCCCAACTCAATGGGATATAGCAGTGACTAGTGACAGATACAAGGGCACATATGGCATTACACCTTACCATACTCTGTCCCTTGGATCTTGTTCAAGTCAAGCCAAAATTTAAAGCTTGTATGCATGGCAAAGGATAAAATTATGGTAGGGGAGCTTTGAAAATCAAAAATTATTTCATTTCTCGTAAAATGTCTTTTCTATTTTGAGTAAGGTTTGTCTGTGAAAAAAGGATTGTCAAATTAGTAGTGTAATATTATATTTTGCCATCAGTTCAAGTCTATAATCTGGACCTAATTTTGTCATCGCGAAGTGTATCACATGATTTATGTATATCTCAGAATAGTGTCATTACTTTAACCAGCAGCTACGAAGACCACCATCTCATTTAAAACCTTTTAAATGGAAAGAGGCCTGAAGTATACAACTCTATTTCATTTCAAGATGTAGTGACCTGACCAAGGCAGCCAGAATCAGAAACCTGCCAACTGAGCACTTCGGTGCATCAAGTCAACCCTTTAGAAGTGTACCAATAGTGCTGGCAAGATGGATAAATGCTACATTTTCGTGTTAGCCACCAGAGTTTAGTTCATGGATCACATTGGCAATAGGGTAAAGGCACCCTGAGTCGGACAGACACCTAAAGTCGGACACACTAGGGATTGAATTATAAGATCAATATTATGAATTATATCTATATTATCAACTAGACAGGAAACTTGAAATATTCTGCCATCTAGCTAATGCAACATAACAAATTTAGATCACATTACACTATAATACTATAAAAAGGATGTTGTAATACCTGGTTCATAAGTTGCACCTTTGATCTAAGGTGCACCCTGAAGAATTCCACCCCAACATATCATTACAGCCTCATCAGATAATAGACCTATTCAAAAACCAAAGTGTGGGGTTTTAACCTTTTTTAAGCAAGGCGAGGGTCACATTCGTTATCCCCTTTCATTTGTTTGGATAGAGGCTGAGAAATGACCTACATATTAGCTTAGTCTGTACTCCAGTACCCCAATCCTGGGACCCTAGCACCTACATGAATATACTATATCACTGTGGGACCAGCTAACCTTATAAACGTCTCAATACAAAGGGAGATAAAACATATCATTGGAAAACAGACCCAAGGCGATCAATCTTATAATCAAAAAACATTCATTTTTGTGTCGTTCATTCCTAGTCTCTTTTTACATGATCAGACACTGATAGAAAACAAAAGAATGATAGTTTCTTTTTGGATGTTTTTGTATAATATGGGGTAGCTTGTTTCTGACCTTCACATTATTGTCCTATGATGCTACTCCTGTCCTCATACTGTGCTTCATTTTAAAATTACATTATAACAATGTGCCTATATTCTCAAGGTTGTTTGGAAGGTTGCAATGCCATCTGACATGTACATGTATAGCTACTGCAATAATCAGGTACCTTCTACATTCTGCAATTATTCGGGACAATGTTAAAGCTCTTGAAAAATGGCGCTGATGATTTGACACAGTATTGTATCAAGTTGAATTTCTTGTGTATCCCCCATGTAAAAAAGACAAAAGGAAGACAACTGATCAGGCCCAGGAAACATATCTAACCTTGGGTCTACCTAAGAATGAACAAAGCAGCTCCACTGTTGATAAGCCCACCTTGAAACTAACCTGCATCCAAATCAGCTGGTCTAGCTTAAAAACACTCCTGTGTCCCCAAGTAACCATTGAAATTACCAATTACTTGAGTCAAATACCCTAGTACATTTTTTATTTTGCATCTTCAATTTGACACTGCACCTCTCATGATTGACCAATTTACTCCATTTTTTTCAAAATATGAAAATAGATGGCTAGGAGGTTATGTCTATATGAGGGATTATTTCCTTAGTTGAATGGTTCTCCAGTCACAAAATATAAAGGAAATGAAGATAGATGTATATTTTTGTCTGTCCGAGTAACCAAAGTACACCTCCCCACAATGCCATTGTAGGCCAGTTCACAGATTTTTGCAATATTAGTACTACATACCAGGTTAAAGAGGGGGCTTTTGGCTATCATGATCGAATAATAAAAAAAATGGGGGACTAAATCCTGGCAGAAGTTAGGGAAATTGGAAAATAAGCTAACTGTATTTCATGAAATTAGATGAAAACTAGGTTAAAATCGAGCTAAATCTGCTCCAATTTACCTTCATTATGAACAAAAACCAATTTGACCTATGACCCAGACTACCTAATTCAGTGATGATATATGTATTCTCAATAGAATCCACCAAACATTCAACCTGCAACAATTATCTTTTTAAAAGAATCACCTAAAGCAAAAATAGCCATTTTTTTACTCGGGCGGACACATTGGAGGGCTACTCATATTTGGTTGGTTGCCATGGCAACCATTTTCATATTTGTACAATACCACTCCATATTCTCAAAAACCAGCCCATATACATTCAGTACAAAAAAATTGAGTGCACACCAAACTTTTCCTAAAACACCCCTTCCAGGGTCCGTGCACACCTTTGGTGAGAAAAGGTCGTCTATAGTCCTGCTACAGAAAATCACACACTACCATCTTAAGGCCACCTCCCCTAAGGCTGAATTCATCTATAAATCCACATATCACACTCGCCTTCCCTTCCATTTAGAGTCAGCCCCATGGGGCTGACACTGGTCATGCTTAAGGACTGGGGAGGGAGCAGTAAACCATGTTCGCTTTTTGAAGATGGCCTCAGGAATGTACCACCTCATGATCACAGCAGCTCCACTGCTACCAGCCATCAATTTGGAGCTCATTTACTCTGAACACGGAAGCAGCTCCACTTAGCTCACCTTGAAACTAATCTACATCCAAATCAGCCAGTCTAGCCTATCCAGAAACTGGTTAGCTCAGCTTGGTGTGAAAAGCTGTGCTTTGATAAAATGATGAATTCCAGATTTTTACCTAGTATTCTTACCATGTTTAATTACATAGTTGTGGTCAGTTTCAATTAATGGATCAGGACCCATTGAGAAGACTTATCCTTTGACCCATAATAGGTTACAGGTGCAGGAGTGCATCATGCCCATTGGATGTCATGATGAACCAATGAAGTGCTGTCAATCAGACTCACCAGCACTTCATTGAAGCATCATGCTGATACATAGACCCTCAGAGGGTTGTCATGATGCTCCAATTAAGTTCTGGCAAGTAGTCTGGCCAGCACTTCATTGGTACATCATGACAACCGATGGGCATGATGCATTAATGCATTAGTGGCCCTTAAAGGGTAGAACCAGGCAGTAAGCATTAAAACAATACAGGCACACTTTGTAAAACTAGGAATAATACATGAGATTGTAAATAGTGCACACCCCTGCAGCTGCCTCTGTGTATCATGGAATCCATCGCTAATCACCGTGAGTCATGCACATTGAATATCTCTGATTAAAATGTATATTAACTCTGAGGCAATTATAGGCAGGATGTTTAATATTTAATTAATGCACCTCACCTTAGTCCAGATAGTGAAAAGAGTGACTCTGCTTCCTAGGCAAATATAAGTGAAATGTATACCACTACCATCACAACAAAACAGTGAAAGTTAAGATAAGAGAAGCAATACAATGAGGGAAATTGCTTTCAAAATCTGAATTTTGGTTATCAGAACCATAAGCTTTCCGATACCAATATTTTCCAAAACCAAACCAGCCTGATATGACAACAACAAAGATAATGGCCTTGTGTAATTGGCAAGGAGGAAAATGATCTGTTTAATCACGTTGATGCTCAGTTAAATTGCTCTACAAAACCATGACTGTCCTATTTCATCAGAACCAATTACCTTTAAATGTGTCAGGCATGAATAAGTTGAGCAAGTGTTTGATTACAAAACAGCTTGAATTGATTTCATGAAAAGAGCAACAAAACAAACTAAATGTAAAGAATGTAATAAAGTTTCAAGGTACCAAGGCTAGATGTTAAAATCAAAAACTATCCCATTTCCTAATTAAACCCATATGTGGTACATGCCTACTTTAAACAGGTCTTTTGTCTTTACCAGTCCCTCTATCTATCTATCTATCTATCTCTCTCTCTCTCTCTCGGGAATTCCCTCCCTGTCACATTCCATTCATGTAGACATCCACCTTGACTAGTCCTTGCCAAATTATAATTGACACATGTCCGAAATTTCATCTGATGGAGATGTATGATACATCTCATGGGATATACTGTCATATAAATTGGACCGTCCAAAACCAAATGCAAAATGGCATTTTGCTGCAAGTAAATCCTCATGTAAATTTGGTGTGACACATTGGATACAGTATTAGTGCCTATAGACTGGTGGTACCCTACACTCCCTTAGGGGATTGGGATATGGATTATGCCATAGCTTTTTATTGGCGAAGCTTCAATTGCTGTGTAGGATATAATAAATATGGACTGATGGTAATGGAAAAAGTTCTGAGGTCGTTGGCTCACGGACATCACATAAGGCTATTATTTATGAATCCCAAGAGACATTGGATGTTTCATGTATTTTAGGAATAGGTAAACAATGTTCAGGGTAAAATACAACTTGGCACCAATGCAGTAGCTAGAGATACTTTTTTCTTTTCCTTTTTTCTTTTATTCTTTTGTGGCATTAACATTACTTGGATAAGTAAGATACTCTGAACACCTGGCTGCAGCCTATCGATACGTGTCTATTGAGAAGGTAAATTTATAAACTTCCATCATTGGCCCAGTTCGCATGGGCCCAGTTCATCTAAGGATATTCTCACGGTCACATTCATCCCAATACGATTTGGATATTCATCAGTTTGATTCTACCCCAATTGGAACTTGTTCCAGTCCAAGCCTTGTCTATGGTCCAGCGGCAGAATATCATACACTACCATCTTAAGACCACCTCCCCTTAGGCTGAATTCATCTATTAATCCACATCTAACACAGGCACCCACTTGCATGCTCCCCCTTTTAGTCAGCCCCAGGGAGAGAGCAGTAAACCATGTTTGCTTTTTGAAGATGGCCTCAGGAATGTATCACCCCACGATCACAGCAGCCCCACTGCTACCAGCCACCAGCCATTAATTTGGAGCTCATTTATACTGGAAAACAGGACATGCTAAAGAATGGATCTTAGTGAAGGTGATCGTACTCACTCAGCCTAGCCATAATTTATTCCTTTTTTCCTACATGATGGAGCAAGAAAAAAGGTATTGGTAATATTTATAACACACCATAAACGAAAGTCACCATTCATGTATTGGATTATAAATCTATTTCAAATCTGATATTTTGTTATCGACCTGGTTTATATGTAAATTGGGTGTGACACAATAGAACGTATAATCACTGCTGTGGATATCTGAAAGTTTTATACTTAGATTATAATCATAAATATCCATATGTGAAAGCTCCACTCGTCTGTATCATGCTTGCTGTAGAGACCAATTTCACAAAGCAAAGCTTAATAGCGGATTCACAGGCACCAATTTTGTGCTTGGCTTTTGGTGTTTGCTGGTGGTGAAATGAGTGTGAAAGACATTTCTGCTGAGATTAACAGTTCAGTTCTACAACTTTCAGAGGAAGAGAAACGAAGGTCCTGTTTCTGTCAACAAGAGCAAAATGGCACTGCTCCGAAATGGCCCACCATCTAAGACATCTAAGAAGGACCACTTGACAAAGTGTGCTGTCCTCAGCAAAGGCAGGCAGAAAAATTTGCTTCCCTATATGGGAGTAAAGAGGCATCTGCTGCTCGTGTGATGGGTAAAGCACCACAGCCATGCATAGGAGCTTGTTTACTTCCACTGGTGTTGAAATAGAGGACAGCCAGGAGGGGAGGGTGGGCATATAGCAAGGTGAATATGGGCCTTAGGATGGATATGGATGGGGGTGATATGGGCTTGCCAGGATGGTAGGGTAGTCTGCCTCAAAGGCAGACTGTTTTTCTAGTGTCTAATTAAGAAGACAAGTGTCCATCACCATAATGATGCTAACAGCCTGATGGGGGTAGGGAGATTGGAGGTTAAAGGCAGGTACATGGTAAGAGAAGTGGAGGCAGGACCTATTAGGGTTCAAAAGCATGATGGCTACACAGTCAACGGATGAGGTGAAATATTTTAGGATCTGGATTCTACTTAATCCCTCACAGACCTAACAACACTTGGAAGTTTTACAGATTAAAAACAAACAAAAAAAAATTAAAGTTAAAAATTAACCCCTGGAAGAATCTAATTTGAGTTACTGTCTACTACAGCTCTGTAGGAAGGACCACATTGTAGTACAGAGGAGCCTTACACCATCACTCAATATAAGTTGAAATACTTGGAAACACATCTAACATGCCTGGTTAATATGCCTAAATAATTGAGAAAAAAAAAACATCTAACATGCCTGGTTTTTATGGTGATAGATGTGGAGTTGGAAATATATGCAAGTTCATATAATGGTAGTCAGTAGAGGTAGATATGAGAAAGGCTGCTACAAATGCAAGGCCCATGAAGAAACTAGACAGCTCCATTAAGGCTGATAATGATCCTTCATCAATGTATTTTAAGTTCACAATTACCAGCAGGCTTCAGTTAACAATGATCTAGATAATAAGATTTCCCCTACTGTTCTTTTACCTCCCTTACACATTAATTTTCTAATCATGGATAACAAAAATATACAATAACATTAAGGAGGGATTTTGGTTGCAGAAGAATAAAGTGAATCTTTTCATACAAGAGGGAGGTAAGGTAGGGCCCTGATTAGTTTAGTTTTGTTGGTCTAGACAACCATATTGCTGCCTGGTATAAGTTCTTTACCCTACTCCACCCCTTTCAGGTTCAAGAATCTTCTAGGCCTATGTAGCAAAGGTCTAGCAAGTCTGAATCCCTGAGAGGTCAGTGTCTTACCAATTGATTTCTGGCACTATTAAGAGATGCCCTCTTGGGTTTTCAATGGCAAGTTACCTATGATTGACCCCTTTTCATCAAGTGCCAGGTCAACTGTTATGATTATAAGAAATCTGCTTGAGATTTAACCACCATGATTTCTATCAGCCAGTACTTGCATCCAAAACCCCTGCAATTCTCTGATCTCTAAAAACCATCTTCTCAAATATAGACATTCACTCTCAATGAGACCCCTGCTTCACTCATTCAAACGAGCCAAATCCTCTGGGGTAAACACTAGCTATGCCTAGAACCCAATATGGAGCAGTAAACCAGGTTCACTTTTTAGATTTTGCCTCATATTTCACTTAATCAACCATATCACAGCCCAGCTATGTATGCCACATTCACATTGGACGTTCGCAGTATGCATATTCATGAAATATTATGCATTCCTTCATGTAATTTCTCTATGAATAGTTTTCTCACTTCGATAGGACGTATCATTGCACACATCTGTTAAGTTTGAAGTCGAGAATATAAGTTCATTTTTTTAGTTCTGCTTTACAGTTATCAAATAAAGGATTACTTCTGCAGTCGGCGTTCCTAATCACACCGGTTCTACCCTTACCTTTATACCCTTCCCATCCAGAAACCCCTACAGTATGCAAGATCGACACATCTAGGTGTAGGATTCCATAGGTTCCAGTCCCCGCCCAGAGATAACATGCCTACTAGTTATCTAAACGTACCTTATTGATTTCCACACTATGTCCCGTGTAGGGCAATTCATAATAAAAAGAAGAAGAATCCAATGCACTGAGGGGTGTAGTTCTTAGGTGGTTCAGTTCTCTCTCACAATATTAAAAAATCCACGTTGTGGTCCCTTAGGAACAGCACACATTTGGCCTAAAAAGAGGGTTTTGCCAAGAATGCACAACTTGTTCCATCCTAGCCTCTTTACCTGCACGGTTCTACTTCACCTGTTCACACAGACCATCTGTTCGCCCCCTTTTAAGACATGCCCACTGTGTGAGTGCAATTAGTTTAATTCATATTAGCCCAAAAAAAAAGTTGGTAGATGATTGGAATATAGCTTCTGAAGTAAGGCAGAAATGGAACGCAGAGTAGAGAGGACAACAATGGACTACTTTCAAAGCTATCGCCTTGCTTATTTTTGTTACTCAGTAGTATTTTGAAACGTTGTTTATCAGTGCTAATAGGAAATTATCTATGTTCACAGTACATACTTCTGTTTTGATAGTTAGGAATCTTCTTCATGACCCTATGCTAAAAAGTCTTACCAATAAATTATACAGCAGAATAAAGCATTTGCGAAGTGTAGCAAGCCCTGGGAAGCTCTGAAGAGTGAAAAAAATAAACAAAGCCTTCTAGCCTGCAATGGGCAAATGGCCAGTAGGTGATGCGTCACACGATCTAAGGGAGGGACCAATTGAGTAAGAGGCGTCTGGGGCAGCGAAGGTGGGCAGAAGAAATATCCTCCATATACAGGAAAAGACAAGAGTGCTACACAAGACAGCACCAAACCATTGGAGGTTGTTTACAGCCACTGGTTGCTCTATGTTGATAGTGGTTGGGAGGGGATGATCTAGTAGGAAAGGAAGTCTGCCTTTATGTTCTCTGGTGTCTAATTAAGGGGTCTGGTGGGTCATTACCTAAATGATCGGGGTGGGTGTGATTGGAGATGGGGGAAGCAGATCAAGTATAGAGTAGGTCTAAAAAGGGAATGAGCACAGCCTTTGGATTTCAGACAAGGAGGAGAATACCTGGAGTGTATGCCCTGTATGGCATAGAATCTGATTTCCATTGGTAGTTCAGAGGTGGGTAGCTAATATAGCCTTATGTTTACGATTAGGCTGTTAAATATCAGTATTTACTCATTACAAATTATAAAGCAAAGACTTATTCAGAAATCTGGGTGCAGAATATGCCTGTCGAGATGGAAATGAGTTAATACCTAGTAATGAACCTTTAGCCACGTATTTCAGATTTTCTATTAACATTTATATTATAGTTTCAATTACCAACTGCTCGAATATAGAATTTAGACAATATAGACAAGCATGAATTCTCAAATGAGTAAGGTTTAGCCTAGCGGAAAGTTATTTGAAGAGCCCTGTAGGAAGATGTAAGTCTTTTGAATTTTTAGTCGACCTTGCCTAATGTAGTTGCCCTTTGCTGGCATTTGCTAAGGTGGCAATAAAGGGGTAGGTAAATCATGTATAAAGTCATTAGACTTTCGGAAAAGCTACTTTCCCTCAGGTTTCTAACTCAAGACAATGGCTGACCATTCACCATTTGACTTCAGTGATATGTAGGTGAAGAGCAGGGGGCAGTACTAGGATGGACAAATATATATATACTTTGTTTCTATGATTAAACAAAGATAAGAGCTAAGATGCAAGAACATAATTATTGGAGAATACAAAGCAGCTACCTGTCCAATACCCTCAGATGATGGTCAACATTTGGCAGCTTCAGCCAATACTGCTGAGTGCAGGAGTAGGGGAAACTCCCTGAGTGCCACTGAAGGCATCCCCAGCCCATCTCTCCACTGTAGTCCATGGCTACAAAAGCAAAGTATGATACAGATTACCCCAATGTAACAAGGTCTATGATGATAAATAACATGGCTGATTCAAAACCTCGAAAATCTTAAAACCTTTTTTTTTTTTTTACTGAGATAACTTCAGATTGGAATACATTGCTTAATGAAATTCTGAGCTATTGTACACCTAGAATGTTAGGATTATTCATAATAATAATTTAATCTAATTTTGTTCATTTCTAGATTTTGCACTAACCACCCTTCATAAAGTTATATCTATACACTGTTTTAGCTTTTTCACATTTATACTGGCAAAACTACCCCCTCCTTTTGCTTCTCTCTTTTTTCTCCATTTCTTGTCTCGTTTTTGTATATCCTGTATATCCAAGTTCAAGTATTTTATATCATAGTCACACCAAGCCTATATCACGCTGCCATCTTCTGTATCACTAGGACTTTCTGGAGCCTTTTCTAGTACCACTTTCCTTCAGCCTGCATACATCCATAAATCTACCACCTATATCTCATCTGTGAAGACTATCCTATCACACACAGACTCCCACTCCTCCCCTCGTTTCTGCCAGCCCAAGTCCCCTGGGGTTAACACCAGCCATGCCTGAGGACTGATGCGGGAGCAGTAAACCATGTTCGCTCCTTGGAGATGGCCTCATCAATTTACTCCAAAATCACAGCAGCCTCACTGCCACCCTTTTGCATGCACCAGCTACCATAAAGTCACATTTAAGTGCTTGGGTCTCAAATAAGCACTCGTATCGATTATGTACCAGGGTTTGAGTCGTATTATTCAAAGTGACACTCTATTTTTGAATCTCAAATGAACAGTTTTAGCTATATAATCATATGCGCGCTGGGGAAAACATGGCTTCTCGCTTGATGAGTATTCAAGTGCTTATATGAGTGAATGCGGTATATATTTATAGACTGTTATAGAGTAAATGACAGCTAGCCTTGTACAGCATTGAACTCAACTGCTGAAAACTTTGCCAAGATCGAGTTACAAGTTATGATGTGGGGCTGCGTGCTATTCTCCCATCTCAGCTGGGCTTGAGGCTTCCCCCATACTCTCTAATAGCACCTCAGCCTCAACTCATTAGCAAGTGCTAGTGGATCGTTAGCAAACTTTTGCTCTCATTACCATCACCCATGCTGTCAGCACATTCCCCTGTCACTAAGCACTATCTCAAACCCCTACCCACAGCCTACAATTCCTACCTAATTAATAGCCTTGCCAACCCCAAAGCCATTTCATTATGAACGCAATCGCTGCAGATAAGATGCGATAACGACAAGGGGAGAGGGAAAATGCTGACTTAACACTGGGTATCAGGTAGCCTGTAAAACTCATGAAAAAAGCAATGATTTAGGAGATAAAAGCTCGAAGTTGGTATGGAGTAAATATCTTGGTTTCAACAATGAACAATTATTCCACATTGTGGTACCACATGTGGTATTCTCTGTGATTTAACTTACAGGCCGTAGGAGATGGAGGAAGGGTCTGTTACCTTATAATATAAGCTACAACATAGTATCTAATAAGTCAAGATACCCCTGCAGACTTTAGCACAGATTATGACCGAGTATACCATATGAAAAAATACAGTACTTTCCTTATAAAAGAAAGGAATACAAAGAAACAAACAGTTGGCATTTTAATGTCTTTAAGCACCTTATCAGCACTCTTCCAACTCGCTAGCACCACCCCTCCCCGATACCCCCTTGTCAATCCACGAACCCCTAGAGACAACAGGATGATCATATCTATGCACAATATCCCTGGAGGACCTCCCATTGGCGCAGATTCCTTTCTGAGATAACAACATATAGTGCTCTGTCCATGTAGGCCCAACGGCCGGTTGGGAGATCCGTGATAGACCTAGAAATATGACATGACTTATTCTTTCTTATGTTAGGGGAGGGTCATTCTCCATGGGTGCGTAGGCCTATCAGAAGCTGCAACCTCTTCTCCGTGACTCCACTCTCCACTGTTATTTCATCAAATTTGACCTAGCTTTGGAACCAGGGTTCATATCGCAATTAGAGAGCAGAAATAGCAGAATGAATAGCGAAATGCACATCAGTTGCTTTTAACTGAATAATCTTTCCGTCCCTCACTGATTAGCCGTCGGGCTGTATTCAACTTCGCACTGCCTTAAGGAAACCAGCCGAATGCTTATTTTGCAGAAACACTCACATTGGAACAGTTTGTGAACTCCTGACTTGACTCTGGGACGTTTTTCAGAAGCTCTACATCTTGGAATATAGTGTTAAAGGTGTATAAGTATGAAAGCTTTAGCATTTTAGCTTAGCGTAATATGAGTTTGATTTTTATCAATATCATCATTTCCAAAAGAGGTTCTAGAATATGCTGTAATTTGTTCCAATCAAAATGTTCAGAATTACTAGAGCTACATGTACCTGTAATAATGATACGCAGAATAGACTTACCGTTAACCGTGCAGGTAGCCGACAATCATGCATGATTTGTCTGTTATATAAACATTTCTATATAATTTAAACACCTGATATCAAAATGATACCAGGTATGGGAAAATGATGGTGTTGTTCTATAGGTATGAACTCTTGTTCAATGAATGCTTAAGCCATGGAATACTCTTTTACTAGTTTTGGGTTATGCTGGTTCCTTGCAGGTAATTGAGGGCATAATACCCGCAGGCCATGCCTTATGACATTTCTCCCAAGATCTTGTGGAGTAGGGCACTTGAACTCCACTAGATGGGGGTTTCTGATCTCAAATTACAGGTTATGTTCCAAACATCTGTATAGGAGAGACAGGTAGAGCATTGGGGTGGTTGGGTGCCCCCTTGTGAGTAAGTGTAAAAACAGGGGATGATTGACAGGTAACTTCTTAGGCATGGCCTGCCTGTATACATGTCCTCAATATACAGGTAGGAAGCCAGCCAAGTTTTGGGTAGACCTGCAAAACCTGTCCCCATGTTGTACACAACGTCATGTGCAGTCAACCATACAGCAAAGGGACCCAGTGTTCCCACATCAGCATTAGGCCTCCGTTTTTTATTACCAACCATTCTAGCCACTCCTTCCTTGTATAAATCTCTAATCCTATGACATGTCTTTTATGGTTATGCCATACATCAGTGGCCAATGTGGCATTTTTTCTCTCTTTTTTTTTTTCCTTTTTGATTTTGTTTGTCTACAGCACAATCCATTATTTTGTCAGATGCATTTCGCTGACAATGATTACGACTGAGTAATCTGTGACGTCGAATTTAGTTATTAGATCTGCCCAAATGATGCAAATCATGGGCAAATGACAAACTACAGGCGCACCGCATGAAGTGATGACATAAGATGACACGGCTTTGCTGTTAAAAGAAAGACTACCCTTTTTTCATGGTTATTTCATATGGCAGTTTTTATATTAATAAGAAATGCTGTGCCATTATCAGTGTCCCATCTGCTATGATAAAGGCAGGGAGCAGGTCTCTCTAATAGATGGTATGACGTCACAATTGGTCCAATGCATAACTATATTGACTGCACAGCACCGCCCATCTACAAATACATGCTACTCATAGGTGCCTTTTTACACTTCTTGCGTATTCACTTTGATAAATAGCCTTATATAACTCATCTGATTGATATTATACGATATAATGCTTATCAACACTTTAGTACTAAAATGAAGGACATGATTGCAACAGTTTCCGAGCTTAAACAATGCACCAATAGGTGGATTTGGATCAATTGTGACGTCATACCATGTATTAGAGAGGCCTACTCCCTGTCCTTATCATAGCAGATGGGACACTGATTATCGCACAGTGTTTCTTATCAATATAAACTGTACCATATGAAATAACCATGGAAAAAGGGTGTTTTTTTGGAGTTGCTTGCCGCGTAGCGGCCGGGAGCGCAGTGACCGTAGCAACTTCATTATGTTTTCGGTTTGTCAGTGACGTCAGGGTCACCTTGTGACGCAATTTGTGATGTCATATGTCTGCCATGACGTCACACGTCGGCCGCAGAGTGGCAACTCCTATCCGTGGTCCTTGCCACATTTTTCTTGTTTTCTTTTAATTGCCTGGTTGGCACCCCATACAGAGGTAGTACTCACACCCCATATTGATTTCACTCTGCTGGCCCCAGGGCCGTAGATCTTATCAGTATTCAGCGTATCTCTACACAGAAAGCCTTCAAGCCAACCAGCAATGAAGGTTTAATATGAAGAGCACTCTGCTGTACCTACTGAGCCTCCTCATAATACCCCCCCCCCTTCTCTAACCTCCAATTTCTTATACTTCTTACAGTTTCTTTCTTTCTGTTTTTAATGTGAGGATAGGGGGTGATGGGATGTACTACTTGTGTGCCTTAACAAGTCTACAGAGACAGTACTTGAAGTGATTCTCTCTCCCTCCACTAGGTAGCACCACTTATGACTGATGGTCCCCACCCCAAGCACTGACTTATGGAGATCTATACGTACCAGGCTAGGAGGCAAGAGTATTTGTAAGGGAACGGTGCATCTCATGCCTGTATTTCCCAGAAATCAAGATGAGGAGTTTTGAGGTGTTATATCATAAATTGCATTATCAGCAGGATTCGATGATATTTAATTCTCACTTATTATTACAGTCTAGACTCATCAAATAGACTTTGGTTTTGAAAATCACACCTCTGTCTTAAGTAATTCCTCAATCAGTATTATTTACTTCATATTCTTTCCTATTCCCTTTATATGAGTTAGAATTATTGTTTTTATATAGATAATCCACAGTAGCTCGATGCAGCAAGTTGGGAACCTAAAACTTAGTTTTTCCTGAATTTTCGCTAAGAAATGCTGTAGTTTAGCCAAAATTTATCAGATTTACACAATATTTGCAGCAAATGAAAGATGAAACTCAATGCTTTCAGGCCAGGGTAGATGGTATTACATTAATCTAGTGCACAGTTTACCACTGAAGAACAAATTATAAATTTAAATATCATTAGCGTATGCAAAAATGTCCTTTGAATGAAGGCATTTTACATGCACAGCTGCCTCCAAAACTGGAAAACACTTAGGTTCCCAACTTGCTGCATCGAGCTATTATAGAGCTAGGTGGTGTTTATTCTGATGTGACTGCCAGTCAGATTTATCTTCAGCTGCAATGTAACTCCAGGCAATTTCATTTAGACTATATCATCCATTGTTCTCGGGTTGCTCAGTTAGCAGACCAAGGATGAGACTGAATGGATACTTTTAAATTGATTGATTATATCTGACTCGATAAATGCTAGATTCGCATAGATTGCAAAGGTTTTTAGCTTTTTCTGTAAAATCCTCGTTGGAAATATAAGCTTATAATATAGATCTTCATGGTTTTAGGTTATTGACATAGAAACCTTTCCTCAAGCTTCTGCAGCCTATCTTTCTCGTATTACACATAGGAATCTCAGAGCTTCACTGAGTTGACCTTACTGTTGCATATCAGCGTTAAATGGCGTAAAATTGCATGGGGTGATTTTTTTACAATATAAATGACTTTGTAATATTGAAAAGACAGAGGCCTACACTGCAATGTTGCACTATACAACATATGCAATATATAGTTACTTTGTGGTGTCTGTTTTGCATTGGCAGCATACAATCTCAGAATTGCATATAGTAGTACATTGATACACAGTTTCTTTTAAATAGTCAACCGTGTTTTGGATGGGAAATGCATTCAGATAAGCTTTATTAGAACCATCTTATTATCATCTCATAATAACCTAGAGCCTATCTGATCATTAAAGCATTTCTCACTTTTTGAAGCAAAATTTCATGGAAGGTCTAGATCGCAAATCGCAGGAATGTTAATCACCAGGGAGCCCGTCTATGCCAAGAATACCAGACCACTACATGTCCCTGCTACGTCTACCAGCTTTTTAAAAGTGTGTCTGTCCGACCCCAGACTCATGAGACAGCAGTCCGCAGTGACAGCCAGAAAATTGCATCCTAAGACCTAATAGTGGACGGTCGCGGTTCACCCCTATTATCGCTCAAGGATAGAATGGCCACACGATAGGATGGCCACAGTGGGTTACAATATCAAGGCAACCATTGCGCCTTTCATGTTAGCTAGGTGAGCTAGCACATATCACACAGGGTAGCATGATAAATACAATTTAGCAAAATGTAGCCCAGCACACATCTCAAAACGGGATGAGACAACTTTCATGTGTATTTCTGTCACAAATAATCTGTGTGTTACATATCACAGGACAAAGCTATACTCATTCAGGTATCTGTATGTGCTACAATCGACTTTCTACACCTCTATAGACCTGAGAGATAAGACCAGTAGGGTGGGGGAGGGGATATGGCACAGTCCCACTGTACACACCGGGAAGTGCGTGATATCAGAGAGAAGATTACAAAAGTCAGATATTGGACTGTTTAATATTCCATCCATAGAGAAATATCTGGACAGAAACAAAACAGCAGCCTCACATAGATTATTCAGTACACAGCCTCTGGAACGGGTCCAGAAGCCAACTGGGAAATTAGTGAAAATAGAACATAGAATCACTGTGCCAAATTGATATTGTGGGAATTGCTATCAGCCAAAAATGTGTACCTGGTCGATTATGTGGCCATGGCTTGGGAGGATGAGACCCTCAGCCAAGACTATTTACGTTTACTATCCTCTATAGGACACTCTTTGAATGTTACCCTAAGCCCCAGAGGGAATTTGGTAGGAGATATGTACCATCCTTTGAGTCCCTCTCCTCATTTGTGATTAATCTGCTTCATTTTAACCCTGTAAAGGCCATATAGTTCTTCAGTTCTTTGCTCCTGTTCCTTTGTCATCATGATGTACCAATTTAGCTCATTTAAGTCTACTCAGCAGCACTACATTGGAGCATCATGCTGAAATATTGGGGATAAACCAGCCGACATGATACATGGGCTGCATTCATAAACCCATTATAACTACCAAAGGGCATACTGCAGCCCATAATGGTATAGATAAAGTGACAAAGGACATGATGCCATGAACAATGGAAGTAGTATGAATAGTAGTTCTAGTGCCAGCTTCAGTAGTCAGGACCTTTGTGTCTGGTCGTCATGAATACCTTCAGACACCAGCTGGCTGTCCTCCTCATCACCCCTCCCCTATCTACCCCAACACAGAGGGGCTGCTTTGTCCATGTCTTTAACCCTGTATGGATCACTGTATGCATCACCAGCAGTAGGCCTACTGCATTGGTGCATCATAAAGCTCATCCAGAATCAGAAGTATAACAAACTCTCGGTCTGGCAAGAATGCATCAATGAGCTTTTAAAATGTCCTATGGGGCTCCTAAATAAATGGCCAAACACAGCATACATCTTGTATCTTAAATGTACCATTCTATTTTGCTGCATAATGCATTTATAAAAACATGACCATTGAGTCCATTGCCAAAGTTGCGTTATACATCTAGGATGTCTCTAAGGTTTATACAACCATGGAAGATCAGATGTGTACCGTGAAGCAAAAATGAGTATGAATCCTTGAGACACCATTTCTTCCTTAATGAGCTAGCTCTCCATAAGCTTTTTATTTTGCCCGATCCCCTTCCCCTGCGGGTAATCACTCTTATGGCAAGCAATGCATGAGAGACAGCTCTTGATGCTTGCTGGTTGACATTCAGAAGCTAATAAGAAGGCTAGTTTAATGAAAATGCCTGATCAGAACTATGCAGTGTGGAAACTCATAATCCATGCAGAATTAATATGCTCCCTTCAATTTCAACAGGCAAACAGGTTTCATTTCAGAACTTTTAGAAACAGGAAATTGACCTTCATAGCCGAGAGTTGAAAAGCTTTAGATTATATTTTCGCGGTCCTTTTCAATTGGGAGTCAAAACCTAGAGCCCATTTACTCAGGAGTGCTCTACGTCTCTAATATTCTACATGCCAACTATTCCAGACACCAAACAAGTCAATATTACCTCCACTAATACCCCCAGTGCCACCAAAAGCAGCAGCACTCTTACACACTCTGACAACACCCCCTTCCACCTCTTTGGGGGAATCCAAATCCATTTCTCTGACCATGTCCATCCCCTCACCTCAGAGATCAAGTGTGGACCTGACAGTAGAATCGATAAGAAAGGGTTCAGCGCCTGAGGCCCCTTAATGCTAGCATAGCTGTGGTTGTGGTGGTATTTACTGCCAGAGCAAATACATCTTTATTATGAGGCTCCTATGATCGCAAAAAAAAAGAAATTCTATTAGTCTCAAGACTAATTAATTATCAACGCTTTAGAAGCAAGCACTATTGTGTCTCAATAATTGATGTGACTGTTGTTATAACCATTGTTTATGCTAGTATGCCATTATGACTGTTCCCCTAGCTTGCTAAATACAAACCTTAGCTTTCATAAATGTATTGTCAGAGGCATCGGTTCTACCATAATTTTACTATTATACTAATTATACTTTCCATATAATATGTATGAATAGATTAGAATGAACGATTATAACTAAATTTTGATATTTTTATAATTACGCTCTAGATCTAGCTGTGCTCGTCACAGTATTTACTTATTACCCATTGAACAGTCTCTTGAACTTCTAATTTTAAATTTAGTTTTCAGTATTGCACTGTGTATTATTCCGAATGTTACACACAATACGTTGTTTTTTTTTCATTAGAGGAAGCCCAATGCAGATAAGTGTAATAAGTATACCATCGGTGAGTATTTTCAATGACAAGTTGGCATCCAAAATAACGGGATACTCTACATTTCATGTTAGAGAATGCCCTTTGAAAACAATTTAATAGGCCTATCCACTGTCTGGGTATTTCAAGTGAGAGTATGATGATTATACTAACCATGTATCAGAGTAAACATTCTCATCTCGGATAATATCGTTCTCTAACCACTCGTATTAACGGTTAAAAAGGGGAAATGACGCCATTGTGACGTGTCTACAGGGAAATTAAATTAATTGTCCTTGACTCGGTATGAGGCTTCAGGTGGCATTGACAGGTTTCATTATGTAAAGGAGCATAACATTTATAAAATGTATCTTTAACATTAGATGTGCGGAAAACCTAACTAGATGACAGTTACTAAGTTGAGTTAGTTAGGAAATATAGAATATACCCCTGGGCGTTTGATGATTAATTCCTCTCCTGATTTTGGCTGTAAATCGACAAATAAGTCTTAGTCATCTGGACCTTTTTCAAAAGGGGTAGCACATTTAGCACTGATCATTCTATGAAATGATTGGGTAATCTGGATAATGTTTTGCCAACTTTACACACTTACCAATGATGCAAGTATGCATCAACTGCCAACCCCACAGGTTGATATCTCCTGGAAGGCATTTCTCAAGATGCTATGACTGAACACGGCCACTGCGATTTGAAAGCCCCAGAATTAGAGTGGGTGATCGCAGGTAATGCACTATGATTGATCAGCCCCTAATGTATTAATTACATAGGGTTTGGTAGGGCAGTCGTACCAGTGCTATCATTAGTGACTACTAGATACAGGGCTGTAATGGCATTAATGTGAGGGTTCCCACTACAAGTTGAAGGGGTCTAGTCATACCATCTTGAGAAATGCATTCCCGGAGGGTCCGCTCTTAGTGCGTAGAGACCATTGTGCCAATCACTGGTAAATCTTAATTTGGAAAAGTACCTTAAAAGTTTTTATTGACAAAAATCAATATAAGTAATTCACCGTGACCAAAGCTCATTGGCTCAAAGTGGAAGTAATTTTCTCTTCACTTGAACATAGTTGTATGCTATTCCCCTGATTAAATAATGATGTTGAAATAGGCTATTACTTCGTGGGTAGGAGATATAAACCTTCCGCGTCCGAAACATATGTTAGTATCAGAATGTAACCTCCGGCCATTGGAATAAGAATTTAGCTCAAAATCAAAAGGAATCGGTTTGAAGAGAAGGCTTTTTCCATCAATTGAGACCCCAGCATGTATCGTCTCCTAGCACTCCAAATAAAAACCGAATGCACCAGAAAAGGTTACATTCTCTTTTATCAATTACATAAAAGAGGACATAAGAAATGTGCTCTTCCAGCCTGTAGATCTTCTACATGAAACTACAGAGTTTCCTTTGGTATCAGCCTTTGGGACAGCAGGCCCAGGGGCAGCCTAGGGGGAGAGGGTCATGACAACATTGAGCGGTGAGTCCTAAGGCTGGAAGCAAAGAGGTGACTCCAGGATTCTATAAGGATGGAGCACACTATTGGGAAATCTTATCCAGGGACAGCTTTTATTGTAATCTATAGATTATGATAAAGGTGGAATCAGAATCCACTGCTGAAGTGTCATTCTACATTCTAAGTCCTGATGCCCATACTGCGTTTTTCCTTTTCTTTTCTTTTTTTCTTCTTTTTTTTTTTTTTTTTTTGTCAAAAGGAATATTCGTTATTCCTTCTTATGATGGGGGTCATTTTCTTGAAGTATTTTTCGAGGTCGCGCCAAATCTCTTTGACCTTTTCTTTTTGCAAAATACTCAGCCCCACTCCTGCTAGAATTTAAAATGCTCCCTGAGATGCTCAAACAGGGTACTAGACTTTAAATCCCATAGCAGTAAACATAGCGTGCCCACATCAGGGTGGAGGCATACAACTCTAGTCTAGGGGTAGCCGTGCATAAATCTGCCTATCGATTCACTCTGCCAACTCTCCAGTTGACCGCCAATACCCAATTGATAACGTGGGCACAAATCTACTCGCACCTATTACAGGGCAGGCAGAGTAGGTCCGGAACACACTGTACTGGATGATATGGGGCGCTAAATGTCTCAAAGTAGTTTTATATAATCACTGATAATATTGGACTAAATATTCTTCGTGAATTTGATGAGTGAATGTTGCAACAATGAGAAGTAGCTTTGAATGGTCTGATTTGAACAATATGGGTTCTATTATATGAGTTGTTGAATTGCAACGGGAATTACATATATATGGAAGTGATTCTGAGAATAGGAGTTGACTTTGATCCAAAATAATAATGAGGTAACACCCCGCGTGCAAGCCGTAAACTGAATTGTTGGCTTTCCTATGACTATGAGCCACAATTTGGAGTAGAAGAGTTACAATTCCTTACTGTAGGCTATTTCCATGTTAAAACCTCGTCTATAAACCGCAACCTGATTTCAGGAAACTTCTATACGCCGCTATATAGATAGTTTATAAGTCATGGCTTATACGCGGGGTATTCAAAATTTGAAAATCAGAATCTCTTCAGTAGAAATGTAATGTGAAAGGTTCAACAAGGTGTAGGCCTAGTATGATAAGCGTAAAAAGATTCAAGATAACTATAGGAGAAAACCAAGGACTGGTCTCTGTTATACTTAATTGCTCCTCTACTTGGTGCTACTCGTGCTGGGTCTGTGATCCGCGCGTGATTACCACATGTAACGTGCAACACGACACCACAATAAAACCTGCTCTCTCTCTCTCTCTCTCTCTCTCTCTCTCTCTCTCTCTCTCTCTCTCTCTCTCTCTTTGTTATCGTACCTGGTCATCAATATTCCTCTAAGAAACTGCTGATATTGAAGAACGCCATCTCAGTACCTCCCTTCACTGTCCATTTCATTTCACTCATGCAGTGTCGTGGGCCAAAAGTATGAGATTTTTCTTGAACTAAAGTAACAGGGCCAGAATGTTAAAGTTTTGACTTGATGCTTTTTTCAGCATTTTTCTAAGGATTTAACATGTATACTTTAGTACATGACACTGCTGATTCAACACCTCCGATCCTAAGTTTTATTTTCTTTTGAAAAAAAGAAATAGAGAGGTAGAGTTATATGGGCAACTTGATTTGAGACCCTGTCTGTAATCATAAAGCAAAGGGACATGATCGTAATCATCATGAATGTGAATATCAATAATACTTTTTCTTTTCTTTTTAACCTGAATGCAACATTTATCATTTCCGTGGGTTTTTGAAATGGCCTTAGTTATGTGATGCCATGCGATGCGTGTTGAAGGACAGCTGGGACACATCGGTCAATATGAAAATGTCCCGAGGTGGAAAACCTACTTAATGAGGCATGAGAGCAGACACGCGGCCTGGTTTAACCCTTTAAGGGCCACTGATGCATTAATGCATCATGCCTATTGATCATCATGATGCACCAATGAAGTGCTGGCGAGACTGCTTACCAGCACTTCATTGGAGCATCATGCCGACTCTCCGGGAGTATATATGTGTCAACCCCGTAGGTTCATCATGATGCACCAATGAAGGGCTGACGAGCAGTCTTATCAACACTTCATTGATGCATCATGGGGACCAATGGGCATGATGCACTCCTGCTTTTAAAGGGTCAATGTTGGGTGTGGGCTCTTTATGGATTAGTGCTCTGAGACAAAGATAAACACAGAACACACAGGTTTCACAATTAAATCCTTCTGACTGCATCTTATCGATGCAAAGCACTGAACACTGTCGGGTAATCTTATGAGATACCCCCTGAGGGAATGTTGGCTGTAAGACGATCAGGGTTCATTTGTGATCCATTGTAGATCCTTTTACTATAGCCGTAGAATATAGGATTAAATGCCATGGTTGGAGTGCTATTAAAAGTCTTATTTGATGTTGTGTGGAACCACTAGATAATCATGACATATATACTCCTATGGCAATCGAAATGTAAAACATATATTAAGTTCTCCTCGTAGTTAAAAGGGTAATGTTCACAAATTAGAATTGTTCAAAACCATTGAATATAATGAGAATATAACTTCGAAGGTTGCGGCGGACTGCTACACTCTCAGACCAAATTGTAAATAGGCAGTAAAGACCCCTGTACTTTGTACACAGCAAGCTACTGTAGGGCCGTTGGATTTGTACTAACAGCAGCCCTTACTGTTTTAAAAAGATAAAAGCAATGTACTGTAAATAGCCTTGCGCAGTCTGACAGTATAGGAATCACTCTCACCAGATTGGTGCAGGTCTGAAAATAGGGGGTTATTCATTTTGAAGACTTGTGTAAAATTATTTTGTATCATATTTGTACATTTGTTATTTTTCCCATGTCAGATAGGCTTACACCTACATGGCAAAAATAATTTCATTGTAAAACAGGTCATATTTTTTTGTTACCTAAGGTCAGAAAGGCCTAAAATGCCCTTTTTTCACAATAAGCCTTCTCCAAGCCACTGAAATCTCACAATATTATTTTTTATTGTAATATCATGTATTAATAATGTGTACATGTGTACAAATACCTCTCTTCCCCACCCCCTGAACATTTTTATCACCTCTTAAGTCTTCTCTTTTTTATTTCTTGCTACAAATAGCAAATGGTCAAAGAGCCGCCCTTGGGTGGCTCTTTGACCACTTACTCTGTTTGATTTCTTTTCACATTTTTAATATCTTGATTTTGAATATTCTCATATTATCCTATATTTTTCCCAAAGAAAGGGGACACTCAGCTAGTTAAGCTCATCTTTTTAATTAGTGTTGAAGGTGATATTTTTTTTCCATGGCCTTCCAAAGTCTAGTTTTACCTTCTTCATTTAGATGGGTGGCTTTTTGACCACTTGGACAGTTTGCTCTATATTTCTGATACACTTGGTATTTAACTATAACCTTTATGTTCATTATGATAACGATGATAGGTCCTGTCTGTTGGTCAATCATACGAAACTGAGAAATATTATGGAAATTAGCAAGGTCCAAAGAAGAGGTGGTTTTTTGACCACTTGGGTGGCTCTTTGACCACTTGGGTGGCTATTTGACCACTTGGGTGGCTCTTTGACCACCTGATATAAATGCATGAAATTACTATAATCATAAATTATTAAGAACACCAGTTCGATATTCAATTATGTGTACAGCTTACACAGACCATTCTGACTTTTGGAAAATACATTTTGAGAGTTTTTAAAGATTAATGGGGCCTATTTGGCCATTTGGATGGCTCTTTGACCAGCTGGGGTGGCTCTTTGACCACCTGGGGTGGCTATTTGACCAGCTGATATAAATCCATGAATTTACAATAATCATAAATGATTGAGAATGCAAATTAGATGTGTAAGGAAATGTACAGCCTTTGCACTCTATTTTGATTTTAAAAATATATTTTGAGACTTTCTTTTGGACTACTGGGAGCCTATTTGACCATTTAGGTGGCTCTTTGACCACCTGAGGCCAGCTATGATAATGGCATGACTTCACCATAATTATGAGTAATTACAAATGCAAATTGAATGTATAATGATGTACAGATCCCATGCCCTCTATTCTGACATCTAAAACAATATCTTTTGAACATTTTTGAGGGTATTTTGGTGGCTATTTAACCAATAGGTGGCTCTTTGACCAGCTGAGATAATGCCATGACTTTACTATAATCGTGAATAATTACAAATACAAATTAGATGCATAGTGATGTATATAGCCTATGAACTATACCCTGACCGTTTGAAAATATTTTGAAACACTTTCAAGACTATTGGGGGCCTTTTTTGGCCATTTGGGTGGCTCTTTGACCACTTAGGGTGGCTCTTTGACCACCACCTGTGGCATGAATGTAAACCAATATAACTATAACAATATTTGAAAATTTACCCAGGGTATTGTACAATAGGCTTTAAGCAAAATGTGAAAAATGCTTAAACCCACATAAGTGACCCCAGGTACATACACAAAAACTGCAAAGTTTATAAAAGGCAAAGTCCTAGAAAAATTAGGAGACCCATCAATTTTTTATAAGTCAATAAAATACAAATGTTTTTAAATAATATTATAGAACTTACCATAACCTTTTCTATGGTGTAAAATAGTAAACCCTTTGTTGAAGGAAAATTGGCAAAAAAAAATATAATCAGTAGGCCTCCTAGGTGGCCAAAGAGCCACCTATAAACCACACATGGCCAAAAGACTCCATTGTTAAGAATATTTAATCATATATTTAAGGAAAAAGGAATGTGTAACAAGATCCATCTATACATATATTTTCCATGTGCCAAAGGATTACATTGAACTCCTAAATATCATTTTTCACTATCTCATATCAGACCTGCACCAATCTGGTGAGAGTGACCCATAGGCTACTTCAAATTGTATATTGAGTTGAGGTCAAATGAGCAAGAGTTGCTTCATCAAATAACCCCAATAATGCATGTATACACCTACACTAGACGTATCTCTCACACAGTTGATTGTAGGATGCAAGGAGATCTATGATAGGATCACATTTAACTTACACGAGAAACGAGCCTGAGAAACATTGCCATTTTATATACTACTCGTTTGACGAAACAATATAAACGCATGTATCTCAACATGTGTTTTTAGGGGTGCCTTTTTTAAAATTTATCCGTAGGGCTTACAGGGGCAACGGGATTCTAATCTATTCTAGCATTTTCATTTTGTTTTATATCAATGGTTTATCAATGGGCATTAAATATTTGAATATACCCAGATGAAAATGATATAATTGGCTCAGCATGTACCAATCTAATCCACCAAGTGGAGACATCACGCTTTCTTATCAGATAAGTACCAAACTCAGCGCTTGTGGCCCTTAGATCTCAACCACCTGTATTCTCACAAAACCTTCTTTTCTCTCCTCCTACCCACAGGTCTGTTGTGAGGCGGTCGCTGATTGGCTGCTAGCGATAGGTTTGGAAGACGCGTGCTGATAGGCTCATCCCAGGGAGCAGCTCTGACATGGGGCGGCAAGCGGCCAAACGTGCTTCAGTGGCGGGAGTGAGTGTAAGCATGGCGCCGGGAGGGGTGGAGGAAGGCGGGGAGCGCCCCGTAAGTGCCGTGCGTCAGTTCTTCGTCGCTCACATGAAAACCATCGTAACGCTCTTCATGATATTTGGGACTATTGCTGTCATCGTAGTCATCGTTATGGGTGAGTTCTAAGAAAATGTGTATGTGTGAATTTCACTTTTCTTTTCTTTCAGCTGCAGCGCTGGAGTAATAGGCCGCATACCTGGTGTAGAAGGGATACTAAAAAATACACTGAAGGGCTGGGTTTATTTTAATTCAATTTACCTACAAACCTACCTAGAAAAGGATGAGACACCAATGAGGTAGAGAAGGATTGTATTAATCATAATATCCACAGGTGGTAGAATAACTAGATAGTGTTTTAGTGCGACAGGCAGAGAAACAAACAGACAGAGAGGTAGAGACAGACACAGAGACAGACAGAAGACAGAGACAGGCAGACAAGCAGAGGGACAGACAGAGATCCACAAAGATAGAGAGAGAGATAGAGAGAGAGAGAAAGAGAGACAGAGAGACAGAGAGAGAGTACAATGGTACAGTAGACACAACCAGAGACATGGCCACATGGGTGTGCTGTATATTATACGTATACACTGCACCTGGTGAGTTAGAGGATCTAACCTGAGTACCATGAGTAACACGTGCTAGGTAGGTGCTGGAGGCACCTAGAGCTACTCCTCTCTAGGTGGTAGACGTAGGAGGCGTAGAGGATTGATATGTATGGACTGCTGCATGTATAGTAGATCTACCTGGAGTAATACTGAGGCCTGCTCCATCTGGGAGCATGATAGAGTATGAGAAAAGGTTCATATGGAGGTGGCACAGGTATTGTGTGGTGGGAAAAACGTCTCAGAGAGATGTGATTTATTTTATTTATATATTCTGTATAGTGGTTATCAAGTCCATCCTATTTTACTGATCCGTGTGATTAAAATGCTGTTAGATGTTTCCTGGAATCCAGAATGCGGTGCTGTGATGTATACCAGGTTTCATGGAAGACAAATTCGTAGAATTCAAAAAGAGCCCTCCATATATTATTGAAGATTTAATGCCAGCTGCATGCTACTCTAAATTCTAGAATATGAAACAGTGGACGGTAGAATGCACACTGATTAATTCAATGTTGTGTCATCTTTGAAGCCAGTCCATAAATCATTTTATATCACAGGAGGCTACTTCTTAACAGGCTACAACTGCACCCTTCTAGTCGTACCAACATTCCCATAGGCATAGCATTGACAATTTGTAGTCATAGTGCTGTGTGCAGTCGTAGTGCCTTAAGAAATGGCCTCTAGAGGAACATGATACACCTTACCCACTGGTTAAGTGCTATAGGCATGCAACGATATGCTCCCTCTTAGAGCTGGGCTTTGATATAGGTCAAATCGTCAATTTAAACTTTTATCCCGTACAAGATCTATCACACTTTGTCACACTAGAGTAGCATTAAGCTGATAGATCACTTAGTCTCAAGGCAAGGAGGTGTGGGACTGGTACTTACAACGTTTTACATGCCTCCAAGACAAATCAGGGATGTTTCATGCTATTGTGATTTATCGCGGCCATGTTGTGGATTGAAGCAGGCCTATGTTGAGCAAGGGTTGCAGCTTTGGTCAGTTTACATGGAGTGAACTTCAGGTTATATGATTCCAGTTACATCTGCTATGGCAGCCTTTCAAAGGTGAACACGTCATTATGTTACTTCATGGACTTGAGTCCTGTGATAATAGGCTCTAATTGGTTGACAAAAATGCATTGCACCCTCATAACCACAGAGCTTTTCATTACTACAGGCTACCTGATCTAGCTATAGTGATTTAGATAAATGTCCTCTGCAATGAACCTGTAGAAAAGTCCTAACATTCCAGATATATTTGGGCCCTTTGGAATGAAACCTCAAACTGTGCCTTACTAGGGAATCAAAGATATGGCTATGCCAAGAGCAATTTCCTGATCCTATCATCAGGCGCAGGAGACCAACCACCTTGCTGAACTTACTCTATTATCCTCTATTATGATGAGTTGTTCTTTCAGAATGAATAACTCACTTACATATCTACATGACCAGTTGTACACTAAATACCATTGCTGACTTGTTATGCTCACTCACCCTGAGCTTCTCACTCACCCTTGGCTCTCCCCACACCTGATATGTTCTTCACCTTGAGCAGCTCCGCAGTCACTCATCACACCCTACCCTGCAGCAGGAGCTGCTCCCCACCTTCACATTCCACAACTATCACGCACTGGCTGATATTATATGCCTACCATAAGATCCGGGGACCTAGAGGGCATTTATTAATAATGCTAATTGGCACAATTGAGAAATGCCCTCCTGTGCTACATATACCCTTGCCCTGGCAGCACTTTTAAGGAGGGATTCTTATTGTAGATGCTACTGACAGTTTGTACTATAAACCCAGCTGATATGTGGTGGTGATGGTAGGGAGGGAAATGTGTCTGTCTCTGAGCTGCAGATGGTCTGGTTGGGATGAAAGAGTGGTGATAGGAGCAGTCCCAGCAACTGGGTCAGAAGGGTGACCCACTGTTAGTTGTGAAGGGTAGGAGTAAGGAATGCGTGGCTCCAGTCTTGTATTGAGAAGACAAGAGAGGACAGGGAGTGAAGGAACTCTCAACAGTTCCCATGCCTAAAATAAAGTCTGCCAATTCCAATGGTAATACAAAACACTCCCCGTTGGATGCAAAAATTATGACTTGATATTCTTTTTACCTGACTGCTAGGAAAGATACCCCTAAAGACTTGATTTTCTTCTTAGCTTATGACTGCTAAGAGGGATACCTCGCGTATCCAAAGAGGCTATCTCACAAGAAACTTGGGAGGATAGCCATTGAATTTCCCAGCTTCCAGACTTGATGTTCGTATGGTGTATCTATTTCTTGTACATGGCGGTGACATTTATTGAAATATATAGCATTATATACTCAGAAATGAATAAATCTTATCAATGTTAAATATAGCAGGTATGGCATCCCTGAAATATCTACAGACCTGTGTGTATGTACATGGTAATGTGCAGCAGCGGCCTGTCATAGGTTAACACTAGACAGGTTGCATGAGGCCTGTAGGTGTATGTTCCTTGGTTGGAATGGTGCACCAATATAGTGCTGGTGATTGCGAGTATAGTCACTAGCAGCATGCCTACCAATCAATCAGATAGCGTCGTCATGATATCAGTATAGTCACCAGCATCATGCCTACCAATCAATCAGATAGTGTCGTCAAGATATCAGTATAGTCACCAGCATCATGCCTACCAATCAATCAGATAGCGTCCTCATGATGTCAATATAGTCACCAGCATCATGCCTACTAATCAATCAGCTAGCGTCATCATGATGTCAATATAGTCACCAGCATCATGCCTACCAATCAATCAGCTAGCGTCCTCATGATGTCAATATAGTCACTAGCATCATGCCTACCAATCAATCAGATAGCGTCATCATGATGTCATGATGTCAATATAGTCACCAGCATCATGCCTACCAATCAATCAGATAGCGTCGTCATGATGTCAATATAGTCACCAGCATCATGCCTACCAATCAATCAGATAGCGTCCTCATGATGTCAATATAGTCACCAGCATCATGCCTACCAATCAATCAGATAGCGTCCTCATGATGTCAATATAGTCACCAGCATCATGCCTACCAATCAATCAGATAGCGTCCTCATGATGTCAATATAGTCACCAGCAGTCACTATGTGGATCTTGTGGGATGAGGTACACCTGTAAATGGTTGAATGATGAATTATCCTGTGGTAAATGTAGAATAGGATACTGTAGTGTTATAATATTAATCAATGTAAGTAGGAGATATGAATGTGCACATAATTCAATGCACCATGGTGCCAATGCTAAGATAGTGCCACTTAAGTGGGTTTTCCACCAGAGCACATCTACTCCCATTTTTGAATCATGAACAAATATGAACCTCCCCCTGATGCCTTAGAAATTGTTTTATTCTTATGATACCATCGCAAGGCATATTAATCCATCGGAATCCATGCAACCCCGACAGTCATTAGAATGTGATTGCATATTTCTCCTTAAATCCAATTCCATTGGAACGCCAGCCTTACCTGTGTAATGAATGGAGTATAGATCTCTGGCTCCAACATCTGGTCCCATCCTGTCATTCATAAATCAACCACTCTTCTCACATATCGCTCCCATGTGCCGTGGTTGGTTGCTAGCATTGTATCTTTGTTGCAACCTGTTTCAGAATAAAATGGAAAATTATTCCTCTATCGATATTACCTCAAGATTATTGAGAAAGAATGCAATGGTATTCCTGTTTTTGAAAAAGGCATCAGGCCGTACTGTCAATTTGAGGATTGGTTGAAATGGAGCCTGTCTTTGCTTATGAGTGAGATGATCTGTATATATTGTTGTACCACCTTTCTCTCTTCAAGGGAATGTAATGGGTGCCAGCTTTTGAAAGGGCTGAAATGTACAGAACCTGCTGAGAGGAGATGTGCATGCACAGACATAGTGACAGCTCCCATCCACTCATTATAAATTATTAACCAGATAGCCCTACTGTCCTACATGTAGGACGCCTAAGTGACATCATGGGAAGAGGTCTATATCCGCAAGTAAACTTAACAGATATGGAAGAAAAATGTTGCATCCTATAGTTCTAGGCCCAAGGTTTTCAAAAAAAATGCTCCATACTGGTGTCCTTAGGTACTTTTATGACATTACACACATGTCCCAAAACATCTACTACTTAGAAAATTACCCTCTGGTAAAGATTTGGACCTTTTCAGAGGAGACAGACGCCCAACGTCCTACTGTCCTATATGTAGGACGGTGCTAATCTCTGGATCCACTATAGCTAAAGCATTGAAATTTCTTGTTTGCCATAAATGACCATATATAAGCTTATTTGTCAGTTTCCGGCACTCTCGTACAGGGATTGTGGTTTCCATGGCTACCAAAAGAACACAAATTTCAAAAGACAGTAGTCCTAAGTCCTACTGTCCTACATGTAGGATGGTAAGCAATCCCTCATATCTCTGGACACGGTGAAGAATAAGTTCCGAAACTTTGAACAGGGCATATTTGGTCATATATTAGTCTACTTATCAATTTTTATCACTCTGTGACAAAAATTGCTACTTTAGGGTTATCTGGGTTAAGATCCTCCCACATGATAGAAAGGTTACCAAAGCATTCTCACAAATTGTCTTCACCCACTACAAATATTGCATGATATGATGAGGGTATACACCCAAGCTATCCTCTGGCTGATGCCTTCATACAAGGACCCCTCTTACTCTACTTACTTATAGGTTGCTATACACCTCCTACATAATGATATTATCCTGATAGCACTCTTTTATGTATATCACTTCTTAATCCTAATCTATGTGTCCCCAATCACATAACTCCATTATACAGGGCCTCTTATGGAGTCCAATAAACCAGCCCTTTCTGCGAATCCTATATACTACCTCTTTTGGATATGCCCTTAACTTTCGGAAAGCTAGCTTGGATTAGGCTCATTCCCATTTAGGGTACTTTCGGCAGATGGGCCTCATTTAAGTAATCTTGAAGAAAGCGCCCGAAGGCCGAAAGCTAATTTACACAAGATTGGGCTCCTGTCTCTCATTCACTTAGATAGAATACTCTAGCTGGTCCTAGGATGGAGGTCTGAATAGGCTGTGGTAGTGTCACTGTAGGGTATAGATAAGGGGCTTTGGAGGCGATACCCACTCTGGGGCCATTTTGAGTGTAAAGAAGGCAACGCTGACAGTCCCATATTCAGAGGAGTATATAGCCCTCTAGTCTGAAGTTGCAATGCTGCTGACAAGTCTAAAATTGCGGGTGTGGTAATTAAATTCTCATGGTAAAGTATCGATGCAATAAACAGTAGTTCCCATACACCAATATTTCATATGAGGGATCTTAGTAATAATTAGACAAGTGAATGAATTAAGGTTAAAGCACCATCATTCGTATTCATTGCGAGGGTACTTCTTTTAAAGGTAGTGATGAAGAGAATAATTAATTGTAAGATCAACACATAGGAAGTAATAATATGAGTATAATATTAAGATACCTTACATTTGAAAAGGGGCTGCCCTACCCATATTCTGAAATGTTACACTGGAGGATGGTTAAAAAAAGGTGGTAAAGAAATATAGGGACCCTACAAGAGGTGTACCATGGCGGTCGAGCTGCTGTAGGCAGAGGGCAAAGTGATGTCATAATGTGACAGCATAGGTCAGCAAACTAAACAGCTTAGTCCTGGCTGTACCCAAGGCCTCAGCATCCTATCAGTCCAGTTAACTGGTAAATTCAATTTGCCTCCCAGGTTTGCTTGTTACATTGTGATGTTTAACCTAACACGACACTCAATGCACTGACGCTTAAAGGCTATTATATAGGATGGGTCCGTGACAATATGTGACCAAAATGGAGCATTTATCACAGAGGATACATTCATTGAATACGCTTATTTAATCCTAGGAAAATGTAAGAAGCGATGAAACCTACTTTACACAGGTTAGAACATCACCTGATTGCTTATCTCCTTCAAAATATGCAATCCGCCTATATTGGCTAGATCACACATTCATGACAGTTATAACTTTGATACCTTGATATTAGTATTGTGAGTATGTAATGAGATTCTGACTCATGTGTTATGCGTTTGTGTACAGGTCATTTGATTTTGATATACATGTGCACCTCCTACACAATGTGAAATTCCATCAAAGTTGTCATGACCTCATTTTCTCTTCCAATCCCCACCTTACCCTCAGCTATAATGTTTTTCAATATATTCAAGGTTATACCACGATTTCTGGGTTACTCAGTGCTTTTTGCTGGATATTCCCATGCACATACCTGTCGATATTGCACAGCATGAATGCTGTAGCATGACTTTTGTAAGGTGTGCGGTTATCCAAGGATAACAGGCACCCGGTGCCATTATCCATGGATAACCTGCACACCCTACATGTCCCTACATGTCATATGTTACATGTTAAAACCCACGAAATCTTATGACCTGGGCAGGGCTTGAACCTGCAGTCTCAGATCCCTAATCCAACTCCCTATGCATTGCACCACAGGGACTGGCAGGTAGTGGCTGGCTACAACCAGGTCTTGATATGATACAAAGCCTGGGGAGGCGCCGACTGCGGGCTGTCCGCTACCATAACCGCAGGATACATTCAAACATATCCAAGCCAAGACGGCCGCTGAAGGAGGAGACACGGTGGTCTAGTGGTTAGCCAATTGTGCTCAGCTGTCAGAGGTACGCGGCTCGAGTCCTGGTCCGGGCGCATCTTTTTTTCACTGTGTGCGCTGTCGCTGTCCGCTGCCGGGCAATGAGGTGTATTATACACAAACATAACAGCAAGACGCATCTTTTTTTCGCCGTGTGCGCTATATTTGTCCGCTGCCAGGCGACTAGGTGTATTATACACAAACATAACAGCGAGTCGCATTCAATTTCAAAGCAAGCCGAGACGAGGGCTGTCGCTGTCCGCTGCCGGGCGCCGAGGTGTATGTACCAATAGTGTACACACAATGGCTGGCTTCGAGTCCCGGGGAGGGGGAATAATTTTTGTTTTCAACTTGAATTTATTGGTATTCTATTGATTATTTATTGGTTTCGTGGTATAAAATAAGTAGTCAATGGATAATTCATGACTCGTGTGTGTTAGCAAAGGCTAATTACACTTGGCCTACAGCCTCGTGTAATTATCCTTCACTAACACACACTCGTCATGAATTATCCATTGATTACTTGTTCACTATACAGCTTTCCTCTCTTGTCCAGTGTTTCCAGTACTATGTAGCACTAACCAGCTAACATAACCTCAAACAAATTCATCTATCTATGCCTATTCCAGTGGCATATCCAGGATTTGGAAAAGGAGGGGGTGCAGCCCCAAAGGAGGGGGCGTTGCCGCTATTTTTAAGCAAATCTTGGGGTCAAAAATATGTAATTAAACTCTTAAGTACAGGGGGAAAAGGGGGGGCCCCCGCGCCCCCCCCCGCTCTAAATCCACCACCTTATTCTCTCTTACTGACTAACCCACACAACTCCTGCTGTTTCTCAGCCCGTCCCCTTTCCCATACACACAACTAATATCTCATCTAATCTCCTCTGACATTCCAATGAGGTCGTTTCTTAAGGTATTAGAATTGCACACAGCCCTACGACTGCAAATTCTTGTTCTGTGCCTATGCTATGAAAGTTTTGTAAGGGTGCAGTCATATCATGTTAAGAAATGGCCTCCAGAGTTGTCTTTTTCTTCACCTTCTGGTATAATACACTTTTTCTGCTCATGTTGTGGCTGCAGAGGACTGTTTGTCACATCTTGTTAGAGGAGTCACCTGGCCTCGTGGCCACGCCTTTGGTGCTAAATCTGGTAGCAAAGGGACATTAAAAATGTAGTTTGAGGATACACAGTTAAGCAGACTGAAAAAAACTGTATCTGACGAAATGACATGTATACCCATGTCAAGTTAGATTTGACGTGGAGAACACATGTCATTGGGACATGTGCACATATGTCACCATGACAACTGTAGCATCCTTACACCTCCTACATTTTGACATACCTTGAAATGCCATGTCACTTGTGATTTGACAAGGGTCACAGCCATGTCAAAGTTGTGTTGACATGTGATAATATGTCAGGTTTGACATGCATAATTGTTGTAGGATATACCACTAGATGGGTCAAACAGCCGTTTTGGTACTAGGATTATCCACTACCAAGAGGTACTACCAACACCTGAGACACTTACTTTAGCTCTGTGTCATTTTGTTCTCGGTATAGATGGATCACTGAAATATATTGGTATTTTCACTCAAGGATTGTGAAAACCATTTTATTGTTAAGATTTCATGTATTATTTGATAATAAAATAAAACCCCTAAATCCTGAATACTTCAACAGGGGAGATCAGATACTTTATCTGTGGGTCAGGAAGAATACCAAAAGGTTTTATGCTAACACCCAATGTATAATACATAGCCTCAATGTCTATAATACATGCAGACATATGGCATTGCCATGTATCCCCATATCCTTGTCTTATAGACTGCATAAAGGTCCCATGACAAGGAGAAGGTATGTAGAGAGGGGTATAGGCCTTGTTCTTACAGGCCTGTGACACCATAATATCCCCTACCTCATAATACCTTAATTGTACCACTGGTACACAGCTATTGACTGCCATTGACCCTTGCATAATTGTCATACAGTACTACCTGGCATTCAGGTGCATGAACCAGGAATATGTGACATGTGTTCTCTTGGCATGTCAAATGGAGTTGACATACAAAATATGTGAGCCTCAACCTGACTTGACATGCCTTCGTACATGTCATGTAGGAGACAAATCCTGACATGTGCAGTACATGTCAAAGCGATCAGTCTTCTTCTCTCTTTGCATCTACGATGTTGGACTTAAGGAAATGTTTGTTTCACAGCACACAGACATTGTGGGTCAGACTTTATTGCTCTTTTTAATTCTTATTCTTCTTATACTGGAGGCAAGCCGACTCTTTGGATTATATGTAGGTACTTATTAAAAGGCCCACCCCCATGCTAAAATATAACCTGGAATATTGGGTAAGAAATATCCTATGGCTTTCTTCTTTGGGCCCAGTATTGGAAGATAGGGTAGTAATGTAGAGGCAGTGGTAGAGATTGTAAAACGGGACATTCTGAGGAGGTCCATTGCAAGCAGCTTCATCTAGATTTGATTACTATAAAATCATGTATTAGTATGTAAAAGTTCAATTCATATTTTGCTGTGCCGGTGATTGAAGTGATTCGAGCTTGTTAAATTTGCATCCAATGGAAATTGCCAGTACAATCAGTGGTTTTCTATAAGCTCGTCTATATATATATATGTGTGACAAGATCTGCGAAAAGGGGTCTTAGTGCAGGGGGTACTAAGACCCCTTCTCCTAGTACATGTCACATATATATATATATATATATATATATATATATATATATATATATATATGGTTTGCCTGCATAATAATATGCGATATGTAATATCATTGTCTAGAACTCATTAAGCTCAACCCCTGACAATGAACCTTGATTATTAGTTAATTGACAGATTCCAATGCCATCCTCAATAGACAGCAAACCCGCAAAGGTCAGGGCTTCCTACGCTAAGTCTATTATCCTGAGGTAATCCGGCGTAGGTTCTGAGTAATTTATAGTTGGGTGACTATGCCTGCACAGAAGATCAGCATAGTTATGGAGTCATTGTAACCTATATGTAATTGCCATTGGAAGCGTAGCCCTTCATTTGATAATTGAACGGTTCAATTTGATGTACTGAACCACAGAAATCTCCAGCTCCTATGTAAATGACTCACCTTGAAGCCTATGTAGCATAGCTTTGCAAATCTATTATAGCTTTTACATAATTCTCCCTGTATCAATAACTATTCAGATGTGATTTTAATTTTGATTTGCTTGCGACCAATGCAAGGACCAGGACCAGTAACATTTGAACGTTTCCTGGCTTTGTACAAGTAGTATGCAGAAATCCCTGATGTCTATGATAGAGTATGCTGCTCTAGGTACTGACTGTTTTCCCTCCAGGAGTAAGCCAGGTGGTAAGGATAACATGCAGAGAGTTTCTGCTATTTACCCAAGGATACCTGACCCCTAGGTGAACTTTTTACTGAGGTGAAATATGTTGGTCCACTTTTTGCCTGTTAATTCTACTTCTAATGATCATGGAGGCGAAACCCCAAGGAGACAGGGAGGAGGATGGGGGATAAGACTGGCCATATATCTGATTATATTAACAGAAGGTGGGTAGCACTGTTAAAACATAGATTGTGGGGAGGCATTTGACTGCTGTGTACTGGACTAAATTTACTTAGACTTCAGATTCTTCACTATAAAACCAGGTTAACCTTCAACTGGGTAGTCTCGTCTCATGCTGTACTTTACTGCTATCCCAGTGAGAGGTTTTCATTAATGAGCTGTCTTCAATTCTACCCCATAAAATTAAGCTATCTGCTTAGGTCCAAAAAGTTAGCTTCGGATTACCGAGATCTAGTATCTAAAGTTTCAACCTAGGACATTTTACTTAACCAACAGCTATTGATCTTTAGAAACTACTGATGTTGCCACCAATTAAGAGGTATGGTAGTGTTGGCTTCTTTAAGATCCTTCCGGGGCACACCAATGTCAGAATAGGTAGTTAGCATGGTGTTATGGGGAAGTGTCCTGGGCTAGAGCACCAATGCAGTCTCATGCTAAAAGCAGGCAAGACGTCCTTACTATAACACTGTAATGATTATTGAACTTTAAGATTGCCAAGGAAAACTATATGCTATTACTGAGTTGCTAGAGATAGATTGTCGATGTAAAACTAGTGAACGACTCCTGAATGAATAACTCATAAATATTATCATATGAAGAAATGAAAAAATGCCCGGCGATTTAATGCGAAACCAGGATACCGCTCTTGTCTTTTATTTTGCATGCTATCTCAGAGTAAAAACATACCACCTCTGAATTACCCAATCACCCTTTGTCCAACACAACTAAGATACTTGATAATATAGTGTGATAAGCTCTTGATCCCCATACTATCTACAGGTCTCTGCCATCTGTCCTTGAGCAGCTCTAGGTAATCCCTAGTAAAATGCTCGGTGAGTTATTGCCACCTTGAGCAGGACAGGGACGCATTTGAGTAGATCAAGATAGGCTCAAGCCAAAGGCCCCATCACATCCCTAGGGATCAACCTATGACCCCCACTAGACATGTCATGATGTGCTAGGAGCTGGCGTTTATCAATACATTAAAATGTGTATCTAGTTTTACTCTCATGTGACTGTATTCTTAAATTCTTATTACACAGAAGACATAATTCATTTTCCGAATTCAATTCAATCACTCCAATCTGTTTATATAGAAAACAACTGTATAGGAGAGACAGTTCTCAATGCACAGGTTGGTGTCTTACACAGGCTACCCCTCAAACTTACTGTGGTCATAGGCAGGACTAGTTTACATTAGTATGGTTAAATAACATGGTTTATGCCTAGTATAGCAGGATGGGTGCTATATGTACCAAACTGAGTAGTTTCCTACGTAGGTAGAGAGTGATATAAGGGCTTTCAGGTGCCATAGCTGAGATGCAGCATAAGAGGCTTGGCTTGATCTCTGGCAGAATTTGATTTTAACTCATGGGGCTATAGATCAGTTCCTTATCAGGGTGTAACAATGGACTTGATTATCTAACGTGATGCTCAAAGAGGTATATGTATCATGATGGACTAAATGCAGAAAACTCCACAAGCTTGACTAGGTTATTTTGCTGTGTGGATGAACCACTGCAACGCCACCCTGCAACCTTTTCCTTTTAGGTCACTGCTACCTTTAACTATTGCATTGCAATGTGAGCAACATGTGGCCTACCCCCTGGCTATAATCATACAATGGTTCCACCCATTTTCGTGAATTTTCTATGCCTATAAAATTCTCACCTTATGATATTAGCCTTCCGATAGCTACTTATGCATATCACCCTTTTAACCTGATGTATGTGTTCAGGGCCACAGACACCCCGTTCATACAGGACCTGTTGTGGTGCAGAGTAAACCAGTGATTTCTGTAATTTGTCTGAATGTATTTCTTTACATAATTATTCTTCTAACCCTGGCACAAAGCCAGCTTGGATTACGATCATTCCCTTTCCTAGCCATTTAGGGTGATCTGGATGGACAGGCCCCATTTTAGTAATCTGCCACCAAGCCCCCACTGGGCCGAAACCTAATCTATACAAGATTGAACTCCTGTCTCTTATTGAATTAGATAGAATACCCTAGCCAGCACCAGGAGGACTGGGTAGGTCCTGTGTAGGTTGTGATACTGACCAGCGCCTGCGGCGCTGCTCGCACTCGCACGAAAAGAAGTGGCGCCACCATGTGCCAAAAGCATTGCAACTTCTACTGTTGTAACTCTGTGCTTTCACACAACTTCTACTTTTTTCTAATTCACTGGGTCACTTTCGCTGGTTGTACTACAGATAGAGTGTGAGTTGCCAACTACGGGAACATCCAAGGTCAAAACCGACGACTTCCGGGTTAGCCGTTTTGGATAAGTAGTGCAACAATGATAGGATATAGATAGGGGGTGCCACTAACCCTGGAGGGATAAGGACTGCAGAGAATTGCGGCACATTTATGTTTATGTTTGAGTAAGTATACTGGACCTATGATATTCAAGTGCAATTTACAGTGCTGATTTATATTTGATCACTTTTGTAGTTCATTGAACATCAGTTGATTATCATCTCCAACATTTCCGATATCCTGAAATGAATATAACACACTTCATGAATTCACCATCATTTATAGATAAACCAGGATGATCTTGGTAGAGAACAATCATGAGCAATGTTATACCACCCTAGTGTATTATGTGACCAGTTATTCGATTACAACTAAAACAAAGGAGGCCCAAGGCTATTGTACACCAAGCACTTTCCATTTTATTTGAATCTGGAAACCATTGTACTGCCTCAGAGCTACATCTCTAATATCCTGAGACAATATGCTGGACAAAATAAGAAAGTGTGGTGTCTTGTTCAAATAATTGAGTAAGAAGTCAAGCTTTAGATAATATGGACAGGGGGGGGCAGAATTATGTCATACGCTGGTCCCCGAGCAGAGATCGACCAATAAACAAATTTCCCGGGTAGCTTTAGCCATGGTCCCAGCTGGTAAACGGGTATATTCAATTTGTCTGTCAGCTTTGCTTGTTATGACTGTAGTGATGCTGGATTTAACCTTGAATAGTCCTTAGAGTCCTATAGTCCCATAAACACATCTAGCCACAAAGGGACTACCAAAAAACATTGCAGGATGGTGAAAAGTTGGAGGTGCAAAAATATATGTTATCCCGGCTACATGTTGGCCTGAGATTCTCTTCGTCACTTTTCTAATTCATATCCCCATCACTTTTCTTATCACCATCCCTATACCCTGAAGTTTAAGCATTATAGTTCTGTAGTATTGCTAATGCAACTTCTGTTTTACACCACTCTGTAGTACTAACATCAACTCAGCTTAACCAGTATTTCCTCAAGGACCCCCCACCCCACCCCTGTCCCTAAGCCCCTGTCCCCTCCCATTTTCCATACACAACTGACATCCAACCTCATCTATCATGACAAGCTCTGGGTGTCATTTTGCTAATATAATAATATACTTTTTCTACTCATGTTGTGCCTGTAGAGGGGCTCCTGTCATATCTCATTAGGGGATTCACCTGACCCTATGCTGAAGGTGCCCACCATGGTGGCAGTGGTGGCGAAGCTGGTGGGTTAGGTCAATGGATCCTAGATACATGCTTAGAGATACAAGCCTAGAATGATAAGCAAATAGGTGAGTGTGTGCCAGGTTATTAGTCTAAAGATACAGGGATGGTAGGCTTTCCTTCTGAAAATGATTAGAAAATGTACGAATGTGGCTGATCATGTTTTGGTGGGTAGGCTACAGCAAAAAGTATTGTCTTTTAATCTGACATTAATGTATAACCTCCTTAGATGTCATGAGTAGGTGCGCTGTAAGAGGTTGTCCGATAAGGCCTGTGTGATTTCTTAAAACCTTTTCATGGCCCAAAAGACATCAGACTTTCATAAATAGCTCAAATCCCCACTTCACACAGAAGCTGTCATCACTATACCTTTATATAGATATAAGGCTATAATAGCCACACAAAGCCTATTGAGCTCCAACCTGGACAGGAGGCTTTGGGTACTAATTTCTGTATGGGACTAGGGATGTTGCTGGGAGCCATAATGGTGAATGACAGGCAAAGAGAGAGCTCAGCTTCCTGCTCTTACTCTGTAAGCCTGGCCAGTATCCTGGGCCAGTATCCTGGGGCAGAATTCATTGATGAACATAAGGCTTTATCAGGAGATGATGATTAGGCCTGGTGGCTTCAGATGTCTTGTTGATTAATCATAATGGATGAATAACTGTCTCATCAGGGCTACACTCTGATTAGATGATGGCATGACCTTGATGCACCAAAACCAACCAGCCACAGATCCCCATGTAAAATGGGATTTGCGCATAGTCCCTCAATATATGTGCCATCACTGGAGTGCTCAAATCTCCTGTATGCTGATTGTATGCATTTGCCATAATTACACATCCTGGAGACTCACATTGACCCACTATACTCCTCATATCCCCTCGATGTTTGTAACAGCTCAGCATTGCACTGTTCATATTTCCATACCCACAATAATCTCTGCCATCATTGCATTGCTCCGATCCTCTCAAGCTAACACCACCAGGGCATTGTCAGATTACCTCACATTCCCCACCATCTGTCCTATAGTCCCCATAGCTCCACATCCCTCTGAGCTGATCTGGGTTATCCCCAGCCTCTGGTGTCAAAAGGCTTAGTGAGTTATAACCACCATGAGCAGCTCATGGTCAAGGGGAGGGGCTCATTTGAGTAGATCAGGAGGGACTCAGACAAAAGGCTCTCTCATAGCTCTAGAGATCGGGTTCTGGTGGTTAGATCTGGAAGCCTAAAGTATACATGTAGAGAATTGACTGTTATTCTTTGTATCTATTGGCACTTTAAGATATTCCAATGCTTAGCAATATTTGGCATGAATATAGCCTGTAAAGATGTTAAACCAAATGTATTGTGAGTATTGTAAGAATTTACTCTTAGGATTTATTGCAGAAAAGAGTAAATTGCTTTACCAGCCCATTTAAACTGACAAACTGCAGAGCGGTATTGACCAACAATGGAGCAATGAATCACTCCCCCAAACTACTCCAGCGACAGCTCAATGAACAGAACCACACGCCCAGAAGAGTTACTACACTGGTTCATGGTTGAGCTCACTTGAGTAGCTCACAGTTAGTTGACTCTACTGAGCAGCTCACAAAGCAGGTTTGGGTAGGTTCGAGAGCAGCTACTACAATAGAGTATCGACAGGGTAGTTACATTGTTGGTTTTGGAAGGGAACTCTCATTTTGATGACATGTGGTGCCATCTATTTAGCTTACAAGGTAGGCTATTCTTATATTATGTCGACTTTATGACACCTTAGCAAATGTTTATCTACTCTAAGAAATGATTGTTGAATCTACCAGCCATCCCCATAAACTGCACATGAGTCATTGTATTTGTGATGTAGTGTGGCTGTGTGATTTCTACGATTAAGCCCCAGAAAACTGTTCAGTAAAGTAATCTCAGTTGAAATAAAGCTCTATCTCAAAGTTGCAAGAGAACCATCATTATTCTGGTGGCATTTTTACAGTGGGGTTCCTGTTCCTGTAGATATAACCATACACTGATGCTGGCAGCAGGAGGTGACTGTGGACTGTTGTGTGGATGATGATAGGACTAACCATTCATCTTCCAGCCTAGCACTGTTGTCTACGGTACTCTAGTCTGCACCACCGCCATCTTTCTTTCTGATGATTTGAAGTCTTTTGTACCCAGCAATCATTGAGGACAAACTGGACTGTTTAGTGACAATGCATGCTGGCCTAGGTACATTGCTTCATTCCACGCATGACCCAAAGAGTCTTGCCAAAAGAAAACGAGGGGGAACCTAAGCAAGTTTCTCTTAGCTTGGATCACGTGGCTCTTGTCTTGTTTTTGGCAAGACCCTCCAGGGTATATGGGTGTGGGTCATGATCAGACACACATATGGGTGGGTATAACAAGGTGGATGGTACCACGCGTTATGGTTTTCCATATCGATGGGCGATAATATAGGGATTTACAGGTATCATAGGGCAATTCTGATAGCAATGGGGATGACTTGGTCATGGAAGGGATTGGTTTCATGCACATGCACAATTCATGCACCATTGCCCTGAAAAGAAAAGACATGAAAAGCTCTAATTTCCTGAGGGTAAGCTTAAATTCAAAATTACTTTCTCTTTACAAATTAGAGATAATTATATTGCTGTGAAGTCATCATAATTATTCAGTTAAGAATGTATCCATTGAAAATTAATTGACGTGGCAGGGGATACAAGTAACTTTACGATGGGGGTGCTTTGTCAAAGTTCAGTATATCATTGCATGAAGGGCCGGCCCACTGGAAAGAACAGACTAACTACAGAGATATGGTATCTGTATAGACTACTAGTATAAATGAGTAGTGTCAAGTTGGCTGTGTATGTAAGGATATGGTGTATAGGCAGGGACAGTCCTGTGTACTGTTATGTATACATGCTATGTGTATGATGTATGAAGGCATGGCAGTACTATGGTATTGGCCACTAGCTGGTCTGGAGCTAGTTCCGGCGGCACACACTGATAAGAACTGATAAAATGGGACCAGCATGTCCTTGGAAGTGGGTGTTAACCAGGGACAAGGTACTCATCATGGTATGTCTTATCAGTGGGGTTTAGCTTAACCAGCGAAATTCAAGATGGTGGCTCCACTAGGCCTCCATACTGAGTCCTATAGAGTAGGGTGTGTACTATGACTTACAGTTGTTCCCACCTGGTGGCAGTTTTGTGTACTAACGGGGTTCCACTGTATCACTCAAAAGTAAAGTTCATATCCTAGGATCTGGCTAATGTGTGGTTGTATGCCCATAAATTGATGCTACTATGCTTTATTTCAAGTGTGATTCAATGCATCATAGGAAAGGGCGCTTAGCATTGGAGTGGGAGGGATTTTTGTTTTTGTAGTACAGTCTAACGAAACAACTATCCAAAACTGCTCATGGTGAGCAACGGTGACCTTGTGGTTAGGCTGGTATGTGATAGGCTTCTATGGGATTTATGGCTTTTTAAAAGAATCTGACCCCATCGACAAAACAGGCGGCGAGTTTCTGCACTACACTGAGTATACCTAACAAAGGTACAAATTCTAGAGTATCCCATATCATGATCCACTCAATGGACCAACTAATATACATATCGTTCTGAAGAGGACACATCACATTCCTCTGCTTATCATCCCTATCCGTCCTCGGTATTTGTACACCTTGTCGACTGCTTAGAGCTAATGTATAGAGCTCTTCTGGGACTGGGCCGGGGGACGCTTTTAGCCTGCTAGTACGCCGAGTACCAGCACCGATCCCGACCTGCCACACGGAGGTAACTATCAATAGACGACCTGGGGGATGCTGGATCCTCTTCTATGTAACAGCCCCCCCCCCCACTATACCACCCAACACACACTACTATCTTCTCTACTCTCTCTCATACCCCTCCTCCTCCACCACCCCAATCTTCCCTCATCTCTTCCTATCACTCCGTGGTATATGGCAGAGAGCAATGGTTAGTGCATATGTGTATGCATTGTGTCTTGTTTATGGTAGTATATTCTGCCTTCTATGGTCCAGTTGGTATTATACATTCTCCAATCTGGAAATCCTCCCCATGCTCCCATTTCGTGTGCAAAACAACAAATTACTGTCATTTGTGACATGTCTTTCTACAAGAATATAAGGGATTCATGGCTGTAGGAAACCCATCCTAATTACAACACCTGGTGGTTCATTGACTAGGATGGCTGGGCCTGCTCTGGAAGGCATTTCCCAAGATGGTACGGCTGAGCACAACCACTAGGATTTGAAAATCTCAAAATTAAAGTGGGTGATCTTAGGCAATGCACTACGACTGCTCTGTATGATCAGCACTTAATGCAGTAATTTATAGGGTTTGGTAGGGCAGTCTTACCAGTGCAAACATTAGTGACCATGAGATGCAGGGATGTAACGGTATTAGATAAAGGGATCCAACTACGACTTGAAGGGGGTCTAGTCATACGAACTTGAGAAATGCCTTCCAGTACTCTCTATTTCTGTTTAATTTGCAGCTATAGATGCACATAGGGGCATGAATATGTTGTCTATAACAGCCGTATGGTGATACTAACATTGTCAGAGAGCCATGCAATAGACTTTACTCTTGGGGCAGTGGATAGAAAGTGTATCTATTGCCTCATGGTGTATTGTATGCTTGGGAGCAGGGAGTATCAGCTAAACATTTAGGATAATATATCAGAAAAGTGCTGTCAAAATAAGGACGGAACCCCTTCCAAAAGTTGCCAGAGATCAAATGTTGCTTTCACAGAGATTCCTTGTACATCCGTTTACCACCCATGACCATACTGCCACCTTGGGCTTCTTGTAAAACTACACTAGTTAGTCCCCTGTCATACAATTATGGTGGTCCACTGTTCAGTTTTATGAGGACCCCTGGTAGATTCAACAGTTATTTTTTACAGTGTGTATAGGGCTCATTCTGATTGCTAGAGAGGATTTGTGATGCAATTCATTTGAAATGTGTATGGAAAAAATCCTTATTCTTACCAGGTACCAGGCTGAGATATCTAATAAATCAACAAGACGTCTCTGTGTGGCTACCTGCCACCCTTACATACTGATCATACCTTTCCACCCATACCTCAGCCCAAAACCACACGTCTCTACCCTGCCCAAACCCACATTTCTTACTCTTCCTATCTGTGACCAATCTATGAATCCCCCCCCCCCCACACACACACACACCAAGCAAGCTGAACATATAGCGATATCATTACAGAATTGTATCTAATAATTATCTGTATATACCCCAGGGTTAAATTATCATGCAGTCTTATCATGGAGCTTATATCTTGGTGTTATTGGCAACTCAGTGCAGCCAGTGCAGGAAAGATGTAATCAAGATCTTGAACTTAATTATTTTGTAATCAGTTTAAAGAGTGCTGGTTCCAAAGGCATATATGGGTCAGATCGGCACTAATCCAACCGATTTCTTTCTATACTTTTGATATATCATAATCATCAGATTAGGACTATTCCGACTGATTGTACACCTATTACTCAGGCATAGATGATATATCTCAGTCATTATGTATAGGTTTGTTATAGCAGATTTGCAGCAATCCATTCCTTGGTATCCTATTCCATCGTCTATCACTACTGACAGCTGTATGACAGATGACTTTACCACCTGGTCAGCTTTGGAATCCTAGTTGACAGCACAGTGCATTCCTCTAAGCTCTACCTTACAGTGCTATCTCAATGATGAAGCATTGGCTTACACCATAGCTCTGACAGTAAGCTGTATTCACACTGGAGTATAGGGCTGGTTTATTCCACCTCACCCAGCACTTTAAAGGTAACAGTGTCAGCTTTTTGTGCAGCCAGTTACACCCCTTTGATATGTGTACCAACCTGAACTAGATTACAGTCAAGTATAGCTAATCCATGAGGAAATCTTGAATAAACTTCTCTGATAACAACTTGGTTGGTTTTCTATGAAAATGCAAAGTTCGACCAGAGTGAAAACAGGGTTATGCATAAGTTTACATACTCTCAACAGAATTCCATACCGTTTTCCTTTCTTTTATCAAAAAAGTATTCAGAACATGAAAGCTGTGGTAGTCGCCAACACTAACTGTAACTGTGCCAACAAATGTATGATGTCATAATACAAGTTTTGTAGTACATGTACATGTACGAGACCTTGTATCGAAATATACCTACCCATACCACACCATACCACACCTATACCACACACCATACCACACCATACCACACCTGTACCACACACCATACCACACCTATACCACACCCCATACCACACCTATACCACACACCATACCACACCTATACCACACCCCATACCACACCATACCACACCTATACCACACCCCATACCACACCATACCACACCTAAACCATACCCCATACCACACCAATTCCACACCATACCACACCTATACCACACCAATACCACACTATACCACACCTATACCACACCAATACCACACCATACCATACCATACCACACAACATACCACACCTATACCACACCATACCACACCAATACCACACCATACCACATACCACACCTATACCACACCAATACCACACTATAACACACCTATACCACACCAATACCACACCATACCATACCATACCACACAACATACCACACCTATACCACACCATACCACACCAATACCACACCATACCACATACCACACCTATACCACACACCATACCACACCATACCACACCAATACCACACCAATACCACACCATACCACACCAATACCACACCATACCACACCAATACCACACCATACCACACCAATACCACACCATACCACACCAATACCACACCATACCACACCTATACCACACCAATACCACACCATACCACACCAATACCACACCATACCACACCTATACCACACCAATACCACACCAATACCACACACCATACCACACCATACCACACCATACCACACCAATACCACACCATACCACACCAATACCACACCATACCACACAAATACCACACCATACCACACCATACCACACACCATACCACACCAATACCACACCATACCACACCAATACCACACCATACCACACCAATACCACACCATACCACACCAATACCACACCAAAACCACACCATACCACACAAATACCACACCATACCACACACCATACCACACCATACCTCATGAATACCACACCATACCACACCAATTCCACACCATACCACACCAATACCATACCATACCACACCATACCACACCTATACCACACCAATACCACACCTATACCACACACCAATACCACACCTATACCACACCAATACCACACTATACCACACCTATACCACATCAATACCACACCATACCACACCAATACCACACCATACCACACCATACCACACCATACCACACAAATACCACACCATACCACACCATACCACACCATACCACACCATACCACACCAATACCACACCATACCACACCATACCACACCTATACCACACCAATACCACACCAATACCACACACCATACCACACCAATACCACACCATACCACACCAATACCACACCATACCACACAAATACCACACCATACCACACCATACCACACACCATACCACACCAATACCACATCATACCACACCAATACCACACCATACCACACCAATACCACACCATACCACACAAATACCACACCATACCACACCATACCACACACCATACCACACCATACCTCATGAATACCACACCATACCACACCAATTCCACACCATACCACACCAATACCATACCATACCACACCATACCACACCTATACCACACCAATACCACACCTATACCACACACCAATACCACACCATACCACACCAATACCACACCATACCACACCTGTACGACACCTATACCACACCATACCACACCAATACCACACCATACCACATACCACACCTATACCACACACCATACCACACCATACCACACGAATACCACACCATACCACACGAATACCACACCATACCACACGAATACTACACCATACCACACACCATACCACACCATACCTCACGAATACCACATCATACCACACCTATACCACACCATACCACACCATACCACACAATACAAATGTTCACGAGGGGGAGAATTTTTTAGGGTTATCTCACGTGCAGTTCAGCTGCCGTATCGCACGACGCCCGTAGGTTGGAGTGCGATGCGGCAGCTGAACTGGTATAGGGGTCGTATGGTGTGGTATGGGGTCGTATGGTGTGGTATAGGGGTCCTATGGTGTGGTATGGGGTCGTATGGTGTGGTATGGGGGTTGTATGGTGTGGTATGGGGGTTGTATGGTGTGGTATGGGGTCGTATGATGTGGTATAGGGGTCGTATGGTGTGGTATGGGGTCGTATGGTGTGGTATGGTGTGGTATGGGGGTTGTATGGTGTGGTATGGGGGTTGTATGGTGTGGTATGGGGTCGTATGGTGTGGTATGGGGTCGTATGGTGTGGTATGGGGTCGTATGGTGTGGTATGGGGTCGTATGGTGTGGTATGGGGTCGTATGGTGTGGTATGGGGGTCGTATGGTGTGGTATGGGGTCGTATGGTGTGGTATGGGGGTCGTATGGTGTGGTATGGGGTCGTATGGTGTGGTATGGGGGTCGTATGGTGTGGTATGGGGTCGTATGGTGTGGTATGGGGGTCGTATGGTGTGGTATGGGGTCGTATGGTGTGGTATGGGGGTCGTATGGTGTGGTATAGGGGTCCTATGGTGTGGTATGGGGTCGTATGGTGTGGTATGGGGGTTGTATGGTGTGGTATGGGGGTTGTATGGTGTGGTATGGGGTCGTATGATGTGGTATAGGGGTCGTATGGTGTGGTATGGGGTCGTATGGTGTGGTATGGTGTGGTATGGGGGTTGTATGGTGTGGTATGGGGGTTGTATGGTGTGGTATGGGGTCGTATGGTGTGGTATGGGGTCGTATGGTGTGGTATGGGGTCGTATGGTGTGGTATGGGGTCGTATGGTGTGGTATGGGGTCGTATGGTGTGGTATGGGGGTCGTATGGTGTGGTATGGGGTCGTATGGTGTGGTATGGGGGTCGTATGGTGTGGTATGGGGTCGTATGGTGTGGTATGGGGGTCGTATGGTGTGGTATGGGGTCGTATGGTGTGGTATGGGGTTGTATGGTGTGGTATGGGGTCGTATGGTGTGGTATGGGGGTTGTATGGTGTGGTATGGGGTCGTATGGTGTGGTATGGGGGTTGTATGGTGTGGTATGGTGTCGTATGGTGTGGTATGGGGGTCGTATGGTGTGGTATGGGGGTCGTATGGTGTGGTATGGGGGTCGTATGGTGTGGTATGGGGTCGTATGGTGTGGTATGGGGTCGTATGGTGTGGTATGATTGTCGTATGGTGTGGTATGGGTGTCGTATGGTGTGGTATGGGGTCGTATGGTGTGGTATGGGGTCGTATGGTGTGGTATGGGGTCGTATGGTGTGGTATGATTGTCGTATGGTGTGGTATGGGTGTCGTATGGTGTGGTATGGGGTCGTATGGTGTGGTATGGGGGTCGTATGGTGTGGTATGGGGTCGTATGGTGTGGTATGGGGGTCGTATGGTGTGGTATGGTGTGGTATGGGGTCGTATGGTGTGGTATGGGGGTCGTATGGTGTGATATGGGGTCGTATGGTGTGGTATGGGGTCATATGGTGTGATATATAAGCAAATGTCCACGACCAGTGAATAATTTTACAGCGTATTCACCAAGGTGGGGCATAACGGCTTCGTTGAATACGGGCAGCCCCACCTTGGTGAATACGCTGTAAAATTATTCACTGGAGTGGACATTTGCATTTATGCCATGGCCCACGGGTTTAAAATGCTTTTAAATAAAGGATTTCAACAATATTTACTGGTTTTGAAGGCATAGACTCGTCCCGGTTTGTTTTCATCCGCCATGACACCTTGTTTGACGAAGTAGGTCACGTGATACGGAGCTAGCCGCTACTTTTAGTTTCGATATGAATGTTCCTTGCATAGGGCAATAGATTCTTTTTTAACATGGCGATAACACTTAGATATACCTTAAACAATTCATAACATATTATTTAACTAGTTCAATCATTCATTTTTGCGTAAAACTTCTAATAACCATACCTAAATACGAAACTAGTTAACTCTGTATAAATTTCAAAATGGCGCCGCGGAATATGCGAGGATCGTATTCCACCCCCCCATTGAATACGGCGTAAGTAGTACTAATCTATAGTGTCGTCGATATTCGCCATGGCATAAGGGGTCGTATGGTGTGGTATGGGGGTCGTATGGTGTGGTATAGGGGTCGTATGGTGTGGTATGGGGGTCGTATGGTGTGGTATGGGGTTGTATGGTGTGGTATGGGGGTTGTACAGTAAAATTCCGTTATAACAAAGTGCTTGGGACAAGAGAAAGAATTCGTTGTAAACGAATTTCGTTGTATCCAAATAAGGCCAATACACGGCCTAACACCACTCTGATTCTCCCCCCCCCCCCGGTCCTGCACAAAGGGGGCAGAGTGACGGGTAAGGAAGTCCTGACACACGGACTAACACCCCTCTGATCTCCCCCCCCCTCCTCCCACATAAAGGGGAATGGAGGTGTCGGGAAAGGGGCACTGATACACAACCTAACATTCCTCTGATCTATAATTTATAATGGAATTTATTTAATTCTGTGACCTGCACATGTAAATTACCTAAAAAAAATTGTAGATATTACTTCGTTATATCCGAATTTTGGTGCTGAAACTTTACTGTAAAGGGATTAATTTACTATTGAAATGTATAGCAATGATTTGGTACCAAGGATTCTGTTTGTTATAACCAAAATCTCGTTATAACAGGATTTGTTATAAAGGAATTTTACTGTATGGTGTGGTATGGGGTCGTATGGTGTGGTATGGGGTCGTATGGTGTGGTATGGGGTCGTATGGTGTGGTATGGGGTCGTATGGTGTGGTATGGGAGTCATATGGTGTAGTATGGGGGTCGTATGGTGTGGTATGGTGTTGTATGGGGGTTGTATGGTGTGGTATGGGGGTCTTATGGTACAGATACAAGACAAAAAAGAAATTTCGGCCATCTGTCTTTTCGGCCATCTGTCTTTTCGGCCACTTTTTTTTCGGCCATATGACGTGGGGCTATAAGACTTAAGGCCATTTGTCTTATAGGCCATGTGCCTGGATACCCATTTTATTCCCTCAAGACATTAAGTCATACCCTGCACTGCACCTGGTATCGTTATGCAGGGCAACCTGATAAGCCTTCAGTGGTCCCATCATACAGTGGTCAGCTGAGGGCATTTGGTGATAAGAGCAGTAGACACCGAGATAACTACCATATATGCTCCACCTACCCTCTAGCTCATTTGCCCACCCAGGACTATAACAATCTCACTATAGGAATAGAGTCTGTTGTGACCTGGAGACAGTATTGCCAAGGACGAGGTGGTGGTAAGTTAATGCCTCTTATCATCTCACTCTAAGAGCTAATCGAATAAAAAAATCTCATGGTATAGCAATATTGTGCAGAAAATATAATCAAGCCCGAGGGAACCAGAACCTGCAGGGAAGATAACCAGCAGGACCTCAGTTTAGCATGGCAGCACAGGGTTGTAGATCGCCCTCCAGAGATCAGTGCTCGAAATGTCCAAGGGGCTTAGGGATTAGACATTACAATTGTGCATTGGATATTTTACTTTAGCGGACAATATGGTAACTTGGAGATAAGCAGCCACCTTTGCTAGTAATTGAATGGTATGGGTGTAAATCCAACTCTGGCACAAAAATGATTATTCGATTGTAAAGGCTACTTGCAGCATGGATAATTGCATTATGACGGTCAACTATGACTTAAATCAGGTTACAGGGTATATGATATTTGAGGAATCATTTCCCTTTGATGTGTATCAAGTACACCAATAACTCCCATTGCAAATCAAGAAACAACTGTGTACCTTGTAGAATAAGTGAAAGCAGAGAATATACAGTGAATATACATGTCACGAGTGTAAAAGATTAAGATTCTAAGTCTAAGATTTTCCTTATAGGCCTACCATCGTACTGCCATGTGAGGCTTCATTGTAGGAACCACATTGGTTCACTGCAATAAGAATACGGCGGTTCACTCTTCAGTTTTACAAGGATCTCTGGTGGATTCAACAGTTATTTTCAGAGGGATTCCAATCAATCGAAAAGTCTAAATACACCCTGTAGTCTCTTCAAATTCGTTTTCAGTGTAGCTTATACACATGGCGAAAGAAATGGCTGAAAGCACTCATTCTAACGTATCATTTGCTTGTCCTCATACTGTTGCATAGTGTAGCATTACACCAAAGTGCAAGCAGAACACAAGAAAAATAGGAAAGTTGATGATTGTCTGAGGCAGGTGTCTGGTGGTGTGTTTAGTGGAAGAATGGAAGACAAATAAACAACCATACAAAACATTCCAATGTGTAAAGACATGCATACCCGGCAACCTTTTATTCTCTAGCTGCTACAAATAGTTTGACATGAAGAAATAAGATCAGCGTCTAGCATGTTTAGCCACAATTTGGCAGTGATATTTGTTGTTTGTTATTCAAAATAATTTGAACGTGAAATGTATTTGATTTAGCAAACTCTGACCTATGTCAGTTTACCAGCGGTCTTAGCTGGTATCATCAAACCTGACGCATGTGGGAGGGCAATATTATATCATTGCTCAACCAGGCTCCATCATCTCAGCTCTAGTCCACCTCTGTTTTCCCCAAAAATAATAGAATGCTTAGTATCACACAAGTATAGTGTATGGGCGCCTTAAGGTGAGTGGACCCACTACAGGAGCCTCCTGACTATTTATTCAGCATCAGGTGACAGGTATGTGTACATGACCATGGTTAAATCCTCACAGGATGCCCACAAAGATAGGCATGATAAAGCCTTCAGATTTACATTGCTGTTTAAACGATCTGTCATATATAAAGTGGGTTCTACCTATAGCCTATACAAACAAGACAATACTTTTCGAATGGCATATAGCGAATGTCAAATGCGTTTCACTCACCTAGAATCCAGATTCATGTATACCTTAAGTATGAACTTTTTTTATGGGAGTCAAACTCTTTGCCCTGTAATAAAACCACTTCTCACCAGCTGGTGGGTATAGTGAACTTAAGATACTGACATTCTCAAGGGTCAAGGAGGTCTTCATTGACATTTAGCCAGCATCAGGCGATAGCTATCCCATCCCTCTCTTTCCTATCCCTGCATTGGGCCCCCCTCGACACCCTGACAATGGTTTATTACTCCATAACTTGACGTTAGTGTCTGCCATAAATCGCAATTTATATCAGCATGGCTAAAGCCACTGGTAGATACATGTAGTCACATTGCCAATTCTGAAAATGATCCATTGACATGTTTCATGAAGTCAATTACTTCAACTGAGGCAATCAGTATGTTCTCTATATCGTTTCAAAATGATTGAATATAGTTAATAATGACAAATTTTATGAAACTATTTAAGTTCATTATACGGCATTTCCATTAGATAATGGAGGGATATGCAATGTAGGAAAGGTCTATTTTTGGGATTGGGATTATGAATGTCAGCCTCGAGTCTGGGTCCCCAAAAGCCAGCATCCAGAGCACACACCTGCAGTTCAGCACTATTATTTCGAACCATGCTTACATGTCCATTCACAGGTATACCTGTAACCTCCCCATACATACCCCTCCCAGTGCATTAACCTAACCTCTCACCTTTCCTAACTCCCCCCTACCCTCCCATTGACCTCCTAATCTCTCCCACCCAACTCTCCTCTCTCATAACCATCACTAACCCTATCACCCCTGCCTAATGGCTAATATGTCGTACTAACCAGAGATGGGAGGTGTGAGAAAAGATTGCCCGGGCTGCCCAGGGTCTCATAACCGCCCACGGAGCCACATTTTCTGTCCGTTATGAGGTTTCATGCCCATTGCCTTCGTGACGTCAGAGCAATGCGATCGCCATAAGATTTTTTTGATAATTCATCCATCTTCATTGGAAGCCTACCTTGACAATATTCATTCTTAGCAAGGTTAACATTTCTTACCCTGATTTTTGCAGGTTGTGAGAATGATCTGACACAAACATCTTTTAAAATATTGATATCCTTCAATCTCCCTCTAGTGGAAGGTCCTCCATGAAATATATTTGACACTTTTGTCAACAACAAATTGTATCTACTGTTAACTTCCCATCTGGTCTTATGATTTGGCAATAGACAGCGAATTCTTGTGCATAAGAAAAAAAAATGTTTTGTTAGACCACACCTGGTTGGTCAATCATTGTGGTACACCATTTTGTAGAATGGAGATGCAAAGCAACTGCTAAAACAAAAACAAAAACAAAATAATAGAAGACAGGGAAAATAGTGGTGAGGACTGGAGGGGATCGATATAAAGGAAAGCACACTAGGTGACGCCACTCAAGGGAAAAATCATGGCACATCCCCTTGCTTCTCACAAGATCTCACGAGATGTGTCATGGAAACGGCTATCAATATGGCAGAGGGTTGATGTTGGGAGAATTGGAGGTGACAGAGCAAGGTCATGGGCAAACCAGTAGAATCGATTAAATCATATCAGTTCCATTCTCCATGTAGCATCTTATGCCTTACATGCGGTGCCTACTGGGATGCAGGAGAGCCTGTTTCTATTGCTTCACATAGAACCTCAAGGTTTTGTGAAAAATGGAGCAATCCTCAGTTGTGATGGCGAAAATGATGGCCAGTGAGGATTAGGGGTTAAACATCTTATGTGGTATACGAGCCAGTTTATAGGCTAGGATAATGCACCTGTTGGTCTGCTTTATAAGTTTATTCAATTCTACTCATCAATAGACATCTGCAACAAAATATTGAAATCACTATCATTTGGGAAAGATACCTGACTTAAGATTAAGTGAATGAATGTGTGGTTATTTCAAGGATGCCGTTTAGATTACTGGCTCGGATTGTTAGTTGCTTTAAAGGAATGATAATAACTTGGCATATAATAAAATGCCAGTTGCATCCAGGAATTCATAGCCCGATTATATGCTAGTGACTTAGATCTACGTGGCTTTAAAAGAGAGACCTTCTTCCCTACCGCCACCCCTCCCCATTAACCCTCATCTAAATATGCCCCCTCTTGGACCCCCTTCCCTGCGTTCTTCTCCGTCCCATCATTACTCGTTTCCCATGCTAAATTAACTTCATCTAGATCCATCATTATAACGAGATGGATCTTCTTGTGGTTCCTGTCAGCTCTATTCACACTTTCTAAGCTGCATCCGCCACCATTCTCCAGGCCTCCACACCAGTATTGTGCTAACACTGGATAGACTCCAGCCTCTACCCCATCACCTCCCTAATCATAATCTCTTTCACACGTACTCTATTCTTTGGCCTCGAGCCTCTTTCTTTCTGAGATGTCTATGGCGTTGGGCTTCTACATAGGTTGTTAACCACTATCCATTGTTTTAAAGTTGCCTTTTTCCCTTTTGGTTAAAATTCCTTACCTTTACTGAATACTTCAACCCAATACCATCTAATGTCATATGAATGCACCAAGTAAATATTTCAAATTATCAGGAGGTTAATAAATCCATTCATTGCTCTCTTAAATCCCTACAAATGCACATGCACCTTCACACGCAAATTTCTCCATTCCACAACAGTCCAATTTCCTCCCCACCACTACAATATTAATCCCACATTACCAAATGCCCCTACCTGCACTTGTTCACCTACCCACTCCATCATCTATGCCACTCCTTACCACTGCTACCACCCTCATTGCCACACACCCCTCAACCCCAACCCAACCCTTCAACCCCAACCCCTCAACCCCAACCCAACCCCAATCACTCACTCAGACAGAAAGACCTCCCATTCTACACTCTTATTCAATGCTCAGCCGAACCCACTACACGCGCCCCCCTTCGTCCCATAAGCACAATCTAAGCTGTCACGCTTACCCATGAACTTTCCTGAAAGGCACAGAGAAATTGATTATGGACCTGTTCACCTCCAAATGGACTAAGGTTATAAGGTGTCATAAGTTAATGTTTTATATAAAGCTCACCCTATGGCCGATATAGGTGGGTGTAAAGGTATATTATCCTTTGTTTGTCTTTTGTTATCTGAGTCTTTTTAAACTGGCTTCCTGCAATAACTTTAAATCGGTTTCTTTCACAATGGCAATGCTCCCAGATTCACACCCTCAGATCTATGTGTCACAAAATAACAGTCAGCCCAAACTTTCACTAACCCTCAGTGCGTCGGTAGTGACAAGGAAAGGTCACAAATGGGATGGGTTTCCTGCAATTGCTCAACTCCTTGTTTTTGTTTGATAGTAAGAGGGACCCTAGAGAAGAATGGTTGGACCAAAATGGACAGGGCTTCCTGTTTTGACACACCTGAAAGGAAAGGCATCTGTTTGGGTTTTAAGCAGTTATGCTAGAAGGTGCTGTTGGCCATACAGAGATGGGCTCTTTCCCTACGGCAAAAGGATACTCTGAACTGAGCAATGTATAAAATCATAAAATCATTCAATCTCTTAAGGCCTTTTTATGTATTGATCTCAGGGGCGTTGGAAGCAGTTTCAGAGTGGATAGGACCAGGGTGGTTTTCTGCAATTTTTGACCTCCCTTTGCTTGACTTTTTAGTTTTGACCTTTTGAGGAGTTGGCCAAAAGTGGGGAGGACATGTCCCCCCTGTCCTCCCTGCTTTCCACGCCCATGTGATCTTTGTGAAGAAGTACCTTGGATTATAGAACCTCTTTGGAAAAGAAGAACTACCAGGGAGTCCTGTTTTAATAGTTGAAGAGATCCAAGGGGTAAAGTGACAATCATGAAGATTATAATTACAAGCCAGAACCAAAAACTAAGTGTTTGGTTCTGACTTGACCTTTAGGAAATATTGTGTAGCCTAAAATAAGAAGTACATCTGCTGTACCACAAGAACTCAGTGAAATATTGATATTACCAAAATAAGTGTCTTGTGTTGTTGTTAGGCAACCTAGGGGTCCCGTTACCTGGGGTAGGTAAGGCAGAATGCCTCTATACCTATTTATTTTATCCATTGTTATGGTAGGTAACCCAGGGTCCTAATGTCACTTAGAACCACACTGTCTGTTTAGTGGGAGTAGGTATGGCTAGATACCTTCTATATCCATCTTTCTTGCCTGTTGATAGGCATGGAATGATTTTGTTTCCTGTTGCTAGGCAACCCATGGGTGCTAGGTAATTGCCACTATGACCAATAGAGCCCACAGTGTCTGATTACTGAGGGAAGGTATGGCTAAATACCTTGCATACCCATGTTTTCTGCCAATTGCTAGGCATGGAATGTTTTTGTTAACTGTTGCTAGGCAACCAAGGGGTCCTAGGTAATTGCCACTATGACCAATAGAGCCCACAGTGTCTGATTACTGGGGGTATGTATGGCTAAATACCTTGCATACCCATGTTTTCTGCCCATTACTAGGCATGGAATGTTTTTGTTTACTGTTGCTAGGCAACCAAGGGGACCTAGGTACATGTCACTATCAGCAACAGAACCCCTAGTGTCTGTCCACTGGGGGTAGGTATGGCCAAATATATTGAAATTTGAAATTCTGTGGCTGTTTAAAGCTAGTGGGGGGAATGATTGACAGCTTTGACCCCAGGTCATCCCGTCGGGTGAGGTCAAAGGTCACACCTGTCAATCATCTCCATATTTTGTGGATATTTGGTATGAGCTCAGGTTTCTATCAGCCCCTTACATAAACATTTGGTTAGCTTCAATGGAACCAAAGTATCAGATGCATAAAAATTCATCCCCTGTAGCTCTGAACAGCAAAGGAGAAGCAATTGCAACATGTGGAAACCTGCAATATCACTAAAACCAAATGCATCAGATATCTATAAACACTTAGTTTAACTAGAATTAATGCTAATACATGCCAGGCCAACGTCTGAGTCCCTAACATCCGAGTACATGCCTACCCAACATCCGTGTACCCAACATCCTAGAACATCTCTACCCAATATCCATGTAACTAACGTCCGAGTATCAATGTCCGAGGCCTACCCAACATCTGAGTACCAAACATCCAAGTACCAAACATATCTCTCCTTTATTTATTCCATCAATTTACCACAGCTTGTATGATGGCTAACAGAAATCATTTCCCAATATCGAGTGCATGCTATTGCCATATGCCATAGCGTCATAAACACTTTATAGCTCATGGTATATTTTTGTCGATGTCTTCATGGGATATAAGCATATGGCGTATGGATATGCCAGAAAGCTAACCCTGTCACATTCACACACATAATCACACTATAGAAGATAATGGCATAGAATATAATATAGCTGTTGGTTGAACACCAGTATGGTCAGTATGTGACCAGCGTTCAGCTGTGTGTAGGGTGAGTAAGAGTATTGCACAAAGGATGTCAATGCCCCCTGATCTTAGCTCCTTGACTAGGGACACCATCAGATGCTGAGCCCATAACAATTTGTCACACGGCAACCTCAGAGACCTCAAAGACGAACCTGCCATAGTTTTTATTTGCTATGCACAGACCTTGATTACGGGGGTGAGTGGTGACTTTGGCAAAGTCACCACTCACCTCTGTAATCAAGGTCTGTGCATAGCAAATAAAAGCACCAGAGGGCAGCATTGTTCCCTTTAGTTTCTCACCCTTCTATAGCATATGGATAACACCTACACAGACTAAACCTGGTAACCAGTCTACACACGTGAGGTAGGCCCTACCCATAGCCACAATGTGCACTGTACTTTAACTATCTGTGCTCAACCCTCACGATAAATAGATAGAACTAAACGACCGTGGTGTATGAGGTGGCCGATCCAACACGAGGAGTTTAGGGACACCAGGGGAGTTTAGGGAGTGGTCATTATTTATCAACAGGGGGGGTGGTGGGTTTTCGCGCGGACGCGCAAAAAATTTTTTACGCCCCCCATGACGGCAGTCAAAATTTTTTGCGCCCCCCGTGCTAGAGGCGCGGAGAGTTTTCACGCCGCTCTTTGATCTATAGTAGCGCGCAGGCTTTTTAGCTAAAAAAAAGGGTGAATTTTTTTAGCCCCCCCTCAAGAGGGGTCAAAATCTTTTTAGCCCCCCCTTCGGGAGGGGTCTGAAAATTTTACGCCCCCCCTCAAACCCACCACCCCCACCTGTTGATAAATAATGACTACTCCCTCAGTTCTATACATTTTTTATGTTTTTAGAGGGTTTAAATAAGGAAAAATTATCAAAATCCGGTACCGTAGTTCCCCGTACGAATGCCAGTCCGCCATTTTGAATATTTAAATGCACCCAGAACGAGGCTGCAGTGGTGGATCGGCCGCTGTGGTGGATCGGCACATGTTATGCCACTGGGGGTGTGCAAATCGGCCCTGCAATGCTATCTCTATGGGAAGAAGTTATTCACATAAAATAAGGTCCTATTCTGAAGATGGTAGTTAGTTATTACATATCATGCTTTATCTCTTTCTCTTTTACCACAGATGCTGATTAAATTCAGCTTTTATTTGCCTCAGCGGCAATAGTTACATCTATTGCCACTGAGGAGGAAGTAAGTAAGGGCGGAAGTAGGGGCGAAAATAAGGGTGGAAGAACAATCCATAATACTTTACAGCTCAGCACATGCCTGGTAATGTTATTTCATTCATAGTCATGATAACACAATATACCCCCTCCACACAAGCTACCCGTCATGAATAGGACATGTGCAAACATGCAGTGATATAACAGCCAGCATGCTGGGTACCTACACTTTTAGGGGTGAATAGACAATACAATCTGTTTATTCTAAACTTTTCCATTTGGTCTCTTCAGAGTCTCGACCCCTGTTCTAGGTTTACATTAACTACCATCATTATCATATATTTTCAATTGAATATAACAGAGAGGCAATGCTATCTATTAAAGGTAGCAACAATGATAGCTCTGTATTACAAGCATCTCCATCAGCCGGTAAGCTGCACGATACAACCCTTAGCACCACGGTATAGAGCAATATCATACTCTTTCCTGTACCATATATCTATATGTTGTGTAGGAGGCATCCTTTGCACTGACGCAAACAGCTGTGCCAGAGCCAAACTTCGTTAAGCCAGAGGAATTGATTAGCCTGCACCCGAGCCAAACGCAAAGGGGGGTCAATAAGGACATTTGATGATAAGATCAGTAGACAGCAAGATAAGTGTCATAATGCTATGCCTACCCTATAGCCCACCTGGCACATGCCATCCCAGGCAGATGTGGGAGGCCATAGGAATAAAGTGGGTTAACTATCTAGATCTATATAGTGATATGGTGACAAAGTGTAGAAAAAAAAACGAATTACTTTAGCAGTGGTTCTTCTTATGATTAGGGACCTCTGGAGGGTATTTCTTAAGATGGTATGATCGCATACATCCACTAAGATTTGAAACCCTCGAAATTAGAATTGGCAATCATAGTAAATGCACTGCGACTGCTCTGTACAATCAATAAATACATAGGGTTTGGTAGGTAGTTGTACTAGTGTAATCATTAGTGACCACTAGATGCAGGGCTATAATGGCATAGGATTGAGGGATCCCACTACGATTTAGTTTAGAAGTCCTGTCGTACCATCTTGTGAAATACCTTCCAGAAGAACTTAACGACCACACGACCACACAAAGCCCTATTCTGCTAGATGTCAATACTATTCCAATTGGAATTTTGGTACGACTTTGAGGATGTAGTAATAGAAATGCCCTCCTGTACTAGTCACAGGGCACACTGTGAATTAACTGAAAGGTCTACAACCCGATGGTAAATACCACATTCTGTGTAACGCCTTCTCCCTATCCACCCCTCGAAACAAGACACGGGAAAATCCTGTGAACGACTGGTGAATCTGTGAGCACATATTCTCGGGAAGATCCTGGGAATAGTACCTACAATCCCGTGAATTACCCTGATATTCCCCAGTTTTTAACAGGGCCCTCTAGTGAGATTTATACACATAAGTCTGATTCTTCAGCATAAAGTGAAGATGCCAGAGTCCACCAGGGGCCTCTGTGTGAGCATGGAATCCTGGTTTGGTCCAAAGAACAGAGAGAGGGAGTGAGATGGAAAGAAATGAGAGGGCAAGAGAGGCACAGAGAGAGCAAGAGAGATAGATATAAAGAGAGAAAGAGAGAGAGAGAGAGAGAGGGAGAGGGAAAGGAGAGAGAGAGAGAGAGAGAAAGGGAGAGGGAAACGGGAGAAAGAGAGGAAGACAATAGAGGGAGGGAAGAGAGAGACAGAGAGCAAAATAGGAAGAGAGCGAGGCAGAAAAAAAAGAGGGAGAGCCTTGCCCCCCCCCCCAAAAAAAAGGGAAAATTGATTGACTTAAGCTACTGACAAAATTGATACATAAAGTTGATTGAATCATAATATTATGTGTCCCATTCTAATATGTGTGTGGTGCACATATGCATGGGCACTGACACATTCATCTGTGATGTAGTTCTCGCCATGAATATGACCTCAGTTGTCGAAATGGCGTTAAACATTTATAACTCACTCACTCTCCCGTTCTAATAATTTTGACCCTTATTGATATCTCACTAAATGTGCATGTTTGCTAGACATGTTTTGAACAGAGTTGAACCCTTTAAGGGCTAACCCTAATGCATTAATGCATTTTGGTTGTCATGATGCATTAATGCAGCCAGGGCTACATTCAAGCGTCATGCTTACACTTTGGGAAGATCAGCATGATGCCCCAATGAAGTGCTGGCAAGCAGTCTTCATCGGTAAAACATGCCAGCCAATGGGCACGTTACACTACTGCATCAGCAGACCTTAAAGAGTTAGGTAGCATTTAGAGGCCTGGCAAATAGGCACTCAATGATTATAGGGCATGCTAAGTTGTTTATGGGCACTAAGTAAAGAGTCAGCTAAATTTAGACTGTCAAGGTTGTAGGGTGCAGGCAAGCCACCTGTGGTACACACTTACAGAACAGGTCATTTTAGTCAGATGGGGAGGGGGATTTCTGGGGCATAAATGGGTGAATGTAAAAGCATATCTAATCTCAGCCTCCCATGAAAAATATACTGGCATCATTTAACACTGTCTGTGCTGTCTACTTAACCGTGTAAAAGCGCCCAAAAGCTCACTGTGCCTTATTCACTGTACTAAATAAATACCCAGACATTTGGTTTGGTCTTTACCCCTGGTCCATATCCAAGACAGGTACTTATGAAATTTTAGTGCTGAAGAGTTATTTTAACACCTCCCCACCCCCACTAACCACTGGTACTTATATGAGACCAGCAATCATTGCTGAGTGTCAAGAATTAATCTTCTCAAAAATGAGCATCAAGATACTCACATGGAAAACTTTTCTGACTCTCTTTTGTGTCATTTTTGGGGGAAAATATTTGGGGAAATCTCAAATTTACACCAGACTTCCTTCATATGGGATGCATGCCATAGTTCCATCCATTGAAAATACACTGTAACAGGTTTATGCCTAGGTCCATCACACCTCATGTATAGACTCACTATGAACTATGTGATATTTAATGGACTATAACTATGTGATATTTAATGGACTATTAACACATAAATACCATGTTATGACATGTGTCCGTCGAGAACATATTTCAGTATGATTTGAAAAATGAACATGACATATCAGATGGAAATAGAACCACCCCTGTGCCCCCTCACCCCCTGCTGATACCTACTGAGCACTCCCAAACACCAACAGGACCAACCAGTTTGGGCTACACTGCCCCACCTCAGCTGTCATTTCCACCTGGCTCACCTACACACAAGACCTGTCTCCAAAAACTGAGGGTAACAGTGGGTAAGCATAAATTTGCCATTTTTCACCATTTTCTATTCATTATGACATGCAAAGGTCACCATCTTCTTGCTGCTCTATTCATAAGGGCACTTACAATCCTAAATAGGATATGGCACTAGTATCTCAATATTACCAATGGCATTGTGCCTTGTTGTGTGCAATATTCATGAATACTAATTCAAGCACTTTACCAGCATTTGCAATAATCCAGAAAGGAAATCCTAAGTACTTGACTGTATCTTTATTTGCAATAATATGTGATATTGTACATCTGAAGGCATGATTGCAACCCTATACATGTAATTGTGTGGCCACTGGCTGTGTTCAGAAATAGCCCTCCTTATTGCAGCTGCATACTACTACTACTATACAGGTAAGTGTGAGAGGCAGTCATACCCTTTCCCAATCCAGGTCATAGTGGGCCCACCTTGTGTACTGATTACCTTACCTCTTATACAGTGTACCCATTCCATGCCAGCCTAATTTGGGTAACTCACACAAGCACCTAGCAGAAGGTGACTTTACTTGTATGCAGGGTTGTTGTAGATTGCAACACTCATGGTCAGATTCCCCTTCTGTCCCAGTATATTTACATGTCTGTATATGTGTCCACACTCACATCCATCTATGTACATACATTCCCTTTTATCCACATACACTCACATGCCTCATGTCCACATGCACCCCATCACACATCCACATCCTCTCTATGTCCACATCCCCTCTAAGTGCACACACACCTCCCTCTATATACACACCCACCTCCCTCTGTGTCCACACCCACCTCCCTCTATGTCCACACCCCTCTCTCTGTGTCCACACTTAACTCCCTATATATCCACACCCATCTACCTCTGTGTCCACACACACATCCCTCTGTGTCCACACCCACCTCTCTCTATGTCAACACCCAGTTCCCTCTGTGGTCACATCCACTTCCCTCTGCATTTACACCCAACTACAGTGGCCCACAAGGGTCAAATTGAAGTTGAAGTAAAGAGTTGACTTTCACAAAAAAAGTTAGAGTCCAAAACCAATATTAATGTTCCAAGTCAATTTCATTTCATTGCTGTCAAACTGTCAAGGTGTCAACTCATGAAAACCAACTTGTGACAGGTATCTTTTAGCATTGCATGGTGCACTTTATGTCTTTCTATATGAACAAAGTTTATACCAGCAACTACTGGGTAGCTATCGGTTCCCTCACACAATAACTGATGGTTCCACACCAAGTAGTTGGTGGTTCCAGCATCCTGTAACTGGTGGTTCCCACCCACTGTAACTGCGGTTCCACACCTATCCGCTACTGGCACTGGATCCCATACCAAGTAGCTGCTGGTTCCCACACCAAGCACTTGGTGGTTCCCATGCACATTAGTTGCTGTTTCCTGTACCCAGTACATGCTGGTTCCCACATCCAGTAGCTGCTGGTTCCCATATAAAATGGTTCCTAACCCAAGTAGCTGCTGGATCCCACACCCTTGCTGGTTCTTGCACCCAGTACCTGCTGGCTTCCACATAGAGTAGCTGGTAGTGGTTCCCACATCCATTAGGTGCTGGTTCCTGCACCCACTTCCTGCTGGTTCCCAAATATAGTGCCTGCTGGTTCCTACATCAGGTAACTGCGAGTTCTTAAAAGAGTAGCTGTCAAAATAAGTCAATTGGGTCAGGATAGGTCAAATTAGGTCAAACCCAATGGGCACAGAACGTTGCATCAATGTTGACAACCTGCTGATATTATGTTGATGATGTTGATCAACCTGTCTTCAACACCTTTTCAATGATTCTATTTCAATGTTGTCAACCAACACCATTTCAACATCCAATCAACAGTTGACATATCAATGTTGAAATATTGTTTTTAATTCAATGTTGATTCAACATTGATTTGTCAATGTTGAATCAACAATATTGATTTCAATGTTGATTCAATGTTGATTCAACATTGACATGTCAACAAAAAATGAGCTAACAAATATCAACGTTGTTTCAACATCATATCAATGTTATGTCAATGTTGAATCAACATAGAAATACAAATGTTGAATCAGCGCTGATGGTTAGATGTTGAATCACAGTTGATTTTGATCATGTTGTGTCAACTTTCAAATTCAACTATATTTCAAGCCTTTATCAACTGTTGATATGCAAATATTGCAAACGTTGTTTCAACGCTGAATGCGGGCCTCCCCAGCCCCAGGCCATCTTTAAAAGGGGTCTATGTCTTGCTTTTCTATCCTCTCTGAGTGTGGGTGGTGTCCATATGCGCGGGCACTGGCACATATTCGTTCCTTGAATCTCCTCTTTCCTGTCCCCTCTTTCTTACATGTGTCTAGTGTCCATATGCACGGGCACAGGCACATGTATTCCTTTGTGACGTGATGTCTAATGTACTTTTTCCGCCATGAATATGACCTTAGCTGTCGGCTTGGCGTTAAACAACCATTACTCACTCACTCACTCAACGCTGAATCAATGTTGATGTGCCCAGTGGGAATATGTTGAAAATAGGTCATATTGGTCAAAAGTATGTCTATTCGGGTAGCATAGGTCAAATTATGTCAAATATGGTGAAAATAGGCCAAATTGGTCAAAAGCAGGTCAATTAGGGTAGGATAGGACAAATTAGAGTAAATATGGTGAAAATAGGTCAAATTGGTCAAAAGTAGATAAATAATGTCAGGATAGTTGAAATTAAGTCAAATAGGGTGAAAATAGGTTTAATTGGTAAAAAGTAGGTCAATAAGGGTAGGATAGGTCAAATTAGGTCAAATATGGTGAAAACCAGTCAAATTGGTCAGAAATAGGTCGATAAGGTCAAAGTAAATCAAATTAGGTCAAACACAGTGAAAATAGGTCGAAATGGTCAAAAGTAGGTCAATTAGGTCAGGATGGGTCAATTAAGGTCATATATAGTAAAAAACCGGTCATATTGATCAAAAGTAGGTCAATTAGGTCCAATAAGGTCAGGATAGATCAAATATGGTTGAAATAGATCAAATTGGTCAAAAGTAGGTCAATTTTGTCAAAATGTAGGGTATGATAGGTGAAGTAAGGTCAAATATGCTGGAAATAGGTAAAAGTAGATCATTTAGGTCAAATTATGTTGAAATTTGTCAAAATAAGGTCGACTATGACTATTTTTGACCAATCTGACCTACTTTGACTATATTTGACGTAATATGACCCATTCTAACCTACTTTGACCTAATCATGCTACTTTTGACTGATTTGACCTATTTTAAGATATTTGACCTAATTTGAACTATCCTTACCTAATTGACCTTCTTTTGAACAATTTGACCTATTTTCACCATTATTTGACCTAATTTGACCTATCTTAGCCTGATTTTGACCTACTGACCTACCTTTGACCAATTTGTTCTACTTTTACCATATTTGACCTGATTTAACCTCCTTGACCCACCTTTAACCAAATTGACTTATTTTCGCCATATTTGACCTACCTTAGCCTACTTTGACCTACTGGACCTACTTTTGACCAATTTTACCTGTTTGAACCAAATTTGAACTTATTTTACCTATCTTAACCTACTTTGACCTAATTGACCTACTTTTGACCAATTTGACCTACTTTTACCATATTTGACCTGATTTCACCTCATTGGCCTACCTTTTACCAATTTGACCTATTTTTGCTATATTTGACCTATCCTTACCTACTTTGACATAATTCGACTTTAATTGACCTACTTTTGACCAATTTGACTCATTTGAACCCACTTGGACCTAATTTTGACCAATGTGATCTATTCTTACCACCGTTGACCTAATTTGATAGAATTTGACCTGATTGACCCATTTTCAACCAATTTGACATAATTTATCCTAGTCTGACCTAATTTCATTCAATTTTACCTTCTCGGAACCAATTTGACCTATTTCGACAAATTTTAACTATCTAGACTGCTTATGACCTAGTTTCACGCAACTTTCCCAATTTGCCCATTTTTGACTTATATGACCTTTTTCATCCAGAATTTATCCAGATCACTCTTTTGCTACTAGGTATGGGAACCGGTAGCTACTCTATATCGGAACCAGCAGCTACTGGATATTGGAACAAGTAGCTACTGTATGGGAACCAACAGCTACTGTTTTCAGAACTAGCAGCTACCTGATGTGGGAACCAGCAGGCACTCTATTTGGGAACCAGCAGGTAGTGAGTGCAGGAACCAGCACCAAATGGATGTGGGAACCACTACCAGTTACTCTATGTGAAAGCCAGCAGGTATTGGGTACAAGAACCAGCAAGGGTGTGGGATCCAGCAACTACTTGGGTTAGGAACCAGTTTATATGGGAACCAGCAGCTACTTGATGTGGAAAGCAGTACCTACTGTATGTGGGAACCAGCATGTACTGGGTACAGGAAACAGCAACTAATGTGTATGGGACTACCAAGTGCTGGGTGTGGGAACCAGCAGCTACTTGGTATGGGATCCAGTATCAGTAGCTGATTGGTGTGGAAACACCAGTTACAGTGGGTGGGAACCACTAGTTACGGGATGCTGGAACCAGCAGCTACTTGGTATGGAACCATCAGTTATTGTGTGAGGGAACCAATAGCTACCCAGTAGTTGCTGGTATAGACATATAGAAAGACATAGACTGTACCATGCAAAGCCAAAAGATACCTGTCACAAGTGGGTTTGCATTCATGAGTTGACACCTTGACAGCTTGACAGCAATGAAATAAAATTGACTTTGAACATTGATTTTGCTTTTAAACTTTAACTTTTTTTTGTGAAAGTCAACTCTTTGCTCCAACTTCAATTTGACCCTTGTGGGCCACTGTACCCACCTCCTTCTGTGTCCACACCCACCTCCCTCTATGTCCACACCCATTTTCCTCTGTGTCTACACCCACCTCCCTCTGTATCCACACCCATCTACCTCTGTGTCCACACCTGCCCTCCCTCTATCTTCCTACCCATCCCCACTATGTCCACACCCAAAGCTCTCTGTATCCACACCCACCTCCCTCTGTGTCCACTCTCATGTCCCTCTATGTTCACACCCACCTCCCTCTATGTTCACACCCACCTCCCTCTATGTCCACACCCACCTCCTTCTATGTCCACAACCACTGACCTCTTTGTTCACACACACCTCACTCTTTGTACACACCAAACTCCCTCTATGTCAACACCCACCTCCCTCTATGTCCACACCCACCTCCTTCTGTGTCCACACCCCCACCTCCCTCTATGTCAACACCCATCTCCCTCTGTGTCCACTCTCACCTGCCTCTATGTCCATACCCACCTCTCTCTGTGTCCACACCCACTTACCTCTTTATCCACACCCCAACTCTCTCTGTGTCAACACCCACCTCCCTCTGTGTCCACTCTCACATTTCTCTATGTTCACACCCACCTCTCTCTATGTTCACACCCACCTCCCTCTATATCCACACCTACCTCCCTTTGTGTCCACTCTCACCCCCCTCTATGTCTACATAAACCTCCCTCTTTTTCCACACCAACTGCCTTCTGTGTCCACTCTCACCTCTCTCTATGGCCACATACACATCCCTCTTTGTCCACACCCATCTCCCTCTTTGTCCACTCTCACCTCCCTCTATGCCCACACTCACATCCCTCTGTGTTCACACCCACCTCCCTCTGTGTCCACACTCACATCCCTTTGTGTCCACTCTCATCCCCCTCTATTTCCACATACATCTCCCTCTCTGTCCACACCCACTGCCCTCTTTGTCCACTCTCCCCTCCCTCTATGTCCACATCCATTTCCCTCTGTGTCCACACCCACCTCCCTCTATGTCCACACCCACTTACCTCTTTGTCCACACCCATTTACCTTTTAGTCCACACCCACTCACCTCTATGTCCACACCCACCTCCCTCCATTTCCACACCCACCTCCCTCTGTGTCCACACCACCTCCCTCTGTGTCCACACCACCTCACTCTTTCTCCACTCTCACCTCCCTCTATGCCCAACCTCACATCCCTCTGTGTTCACACTCACATCCCTTTGCGTCAACTCTCATCTCCCTCTATGTCCACATCCATTTGCCTCTTTGTCCACACCCACCTCCCTCTGTGTCCACATCCACCTTCCTCTATGTCAGCACCCACCTCACTCTGTGTTCACACCCGCCTCCCCTATGTCCACGGCCACCTCCCTCATTATCCACACCCACCTCCCTCTATGTCAACACTCAATTCCCTCTTTGTTCACACCCACCTCCCTCTGTGTTTACACCCACCTCCCTCTATGTCCACACCCACCTCCCTCTATGTCCACACCCGCCCTCCCTTTGGGTCTACCCAAATCCCTCTATGTCCACATCCAAATCCCTCTCTATCCACACCCACCTCCCTCCGTGTCCACACCCACCTCCCTCTATCTTCCTACACATTCCCATTATGTCCACAACCACCTACCTCAGTGTCCACACCCACCTCCCCCTGTGTCCACTCTCACCTCCCTCTATGTCCACACCCAGCTCCCTCTACGTCCACACCTACCTCCTTCTGTTGGGCTTGGCATAACCTAGTGAGTAATGGATATACCATTTGTCTTTATAGGTGCATGAAGTTGGACCAATGAAGACCTGGAGGCAACATCCTACTAAGTGGTTCAAGAGGACAACACATTCTACTCCATATGATTTTTTTCAAAATTTTCAAAGGTTCTCTAAAATTGTTATTTGACATGTATGCACATATTTGCCAATGATTTTTTCTGATATCCCAAGCAGGAAATGAACATTTCTAACACCCACCAGTGAAAACCCAGCAAAGAATAATTGCTTTTCAGTGACCATGATCACTGAATGGTTGATAGTATGGAGAAACAATGAATTTCTACAACATGCTTGGCAAAGTCCTAGATTTTTTTTTGGTTTTTGTGGCCCATAGCCTTTAACCATTACAGCTATGTAATAATGCTATCCGTAGTATCAAGCACATCTAACAAACTGTGAACAGGTCAGCGTGACTTGTACACCTGGCCTTCAGAACTGGTCATGTGACCATAGCATTGACACACACAGAGAGGACCTGCCCTCCCCCCACTTGGCCCTTCATAGGATGTGTTACAGTTACTGATTGTTAATATTTATGGGTCTTTTTGGGCAAACAAACCAATGCATTAAGTTGACCTTTGGGTAAGATGACTAGGATGCACTTACCTGAAAACTATACACACATTACAATTAGATCTTAATCTCTTGTTGTACATGTTAAATTATGTAATTTACATACCAATTATAGGAGCATTCCATATAGTCATCTAACAATATCCTATCTAATATATTCTAATATATTGAGGAGCTTCTGCTCATGGTGTAGTCACCTAACCATGTGTTGCCAATGTCTGCCTGCAGCTAACCATCCTGTGACATCACAGAGGCCTAACTGTAACACACCCTAATGTAACACACCCTAATGAGGGTTCCTGCAGGATTTAGTACCTGTTTTAGCCACCAGGGGGCACTACTATGGGCTAGAATAGGAAAAATATGCATAAAAAATTGCTATAGGCTACTTTTTTATGGACAATCCAATGATTTTTTTTTATAAAACATTCTATTTCGGGGGAAAGGGTCCATATTTGGCATAAAAAAGAATGTTTTTGGGCCAAAATAGGCATTTTTGTTGATTTCTGTTGCCATGGAAACATTATTTTCATTCTAAATAAGAAAATCGATGATCCCATTTGAAGGAATATTTCATAAGGTCCACTATGGTGTAAACAGAATGAAAATACCATTTCTACATCAAAAGTTATGGGCAAAAGAATGTAAATTTATTTTTCATCATCCAATTGATGTTTCTGGGACAAACCCCCTTTCTATCAAACGGTTTTTACTAACCCTGTTATTAAGCTATAGTATCATAGAATGTGTTTGTCTGAAATATAGACAGATTGCAACACCTCCCCTGCAAAACTTGAAATATGCAGATACAACCTTGTTGCACTGAGGCAACGACATATGGATGAAAATCAATATGAAAAGCAAATGCTGTTATTCACTGTTAGTATCAAAGACACACAAAAACAATCTATTATCCAATAATTTTTAATACACTAATGAGGTTTATTATATAGAAGTCATTCTACCCAATTCACAAATTGATATTCATGTAGTAGATTAATTTGTTATCATTCCATAATAAAACTGATTTAAACTAAAACTTTCCCAAAAATATTATTTAGATGACTTGTTTTAAGATAAGTGGAATTTTTATCAGTGGTCTCATGCATTGGTCATTTGAATTTGTGTAGAAAAGTAATTTTTGTTTAATTTAAATTTATTTTGAATACTTTGCAAATTTTGAGGGGCCCAGATAAACTTCCTTTATAATTGAGGCTGGTGCCCCTTTTCCTATGCCCCTGATTCATGTTCCACTTGAAATAACTACTACCCACACATTCACTTTAACTCACGGGCATGTAC